>JZKD02S0025938.1:0-26624 GCA_000966675.3 Picea glauca | reverse complement strand
CTTCCCGTGTTCAAGCACCCACTTGAAATTCTGAGGAAAACAGTCCTCCCGAGCACCTCCCAACCTCCCTATAAAAATTAAATAATGAAAACACAGAAAACTTATTCAGATAAATCACTTCTTACCATTTCACTCTGTTTTGCAACTCTGATCTTCAACAAATTGTTCTCAACTGTTCTGCTCTGCATATTGTTCTTCAATTCATATCTTCCTCAACAGGTCTTCTCTTCCTCACGTTCTGTAATTCTTTTCTTCCTCAACAGGTCTGCTCTGCATCACATTCTTTTGTCATTCTGTTCTTCTTCTACTCTATCTGTCAATTGCTCTGTTTCTGAAATTCATTTCATTTCATTCTGCACATTAATTAAACTTGTTCCTCAACCCCTTCTCCTTTCTCCTTTCTCACAATTTCATTTCATTTTCCCTACAGAATGACCAACCAGATACAGTGTCACTCATTTTCTTTTATACATCCTGCCTTGACGATTCCACTTCCCATCTCCTTCGACAAGAACAACGACAATTGTCTAAGAAACTGAATCGTCATCTGAAACGCTAACTAATTCTTCATAATGAGTTTGTTTCACTTAACAAAAATCATACTCAGTCGTTAACTGTGAGAGAAAACAGTGACCCTCCGATCAATATTTGATCCAACGGTTCAGATCCAATCGGGATTTCACCATCGCGATTTCGACATTTGCAATGTCAAACTTCACTTATAAATTCCGATACACAAAATTCCATATATCGGTCGAATCAACGATCCAGATGTAATTTCGGCTCAACGGCCATGATTATGTCGCGATATCGCATATCGCGATTTCATAATTTATGTTGAAATCCTTACCATATTCCAATTCGCGAAATTTCTACATAGAATTTGATCAACGGTCCGGATATGATCTCGTTTCAACGGTTACGATTATATCGCGATATCGTGTATCGCGATTTCGGCATTTCTAAAGTTGCTAGTTCTTGTCACTTTCAAATAGTGATCCCCGACACTCCATGAGAGTTCAGATCAACGGTCCTGATCATTTCTGGATCTGATGGTCTGGATTAGATCTCGCGATTTGCACATCGCGATTACTCCCACTTCTCCTTGTATTTTAAAAGTCGTGCAAATTATCTTTGATCCGACGATGATCGGGTCTTGCGCTTGAATCCAACGGTCACTGAATCATCTCCTCAATCATAWCAGTACTCGCACTCTATGTCGAKATTCAACGGTCTAGATTACTTCTAGCTCGACGRCTGCGATCAAATCGCGAAATAGTATATCGCGATTTCGGAGTTTTCGTTGTAACTGAACACGGGACTCGTGAAACTCCGATTCTCGATTCCCCGATGAGAAAAACTGTCTACAAGTGGATGGTCCCGATCTCTGCTTGATTTAACGGCTGTGATCAAATCACGAAATTGCATATCGCGATTTCGGGGTTTTCGTTGTCGAGTGAACTGGACATTTCAAAGTCCCAATCGCCGAATCTCCGATGAATTATCTCCCTCATAATTTATACAAATCTGACGATTGTCGGCCTTTCGAGAAATTTAAATGGGATCCAATGGTCACTGGATCGCTGTCTTCCTTCTTCTCTGCAAACTCTTGCTGCGTGTGTTTTCTTCAAATGCTATTCCTCCTGAGATTTTACGTCCGAATCCCCAAGAGGTTTTATCCTTCATATCCTGCCATCTCCGCTGTTGCCATCAATGACAACAATCATCAACACGCATTCGTTGCTTGTTCAATATTTTCCAACACTTCCTTGGTGAAGCCAACCGATGGTGTAGGGTTGCAGGTATGATGTCGTTGGTAGGTCCAACCGCTTGATGAAATCTGTTGAAATCAGATTCTTCTGACTGCCACTATCGACAATGAAATGAAGCGGATCGCCCTTTACCCACATCTGTAAGTAAAAGAGGCATTCCCCTTCCTCATGTTCTTCTGGTTCGTTGGGCCAGACTTTGGTGGTAGTGATAGTGGCATTGGATTCAACATCAATAATCCTCTTCCCTCCTTCAGGATTTGATTCGGAATCAGAATTGGCCTCTGACTTGGTAGCCTTCAGCTGGGCCACGAGTGATTGCTTGGAGAAACATTCTTCATTGTTGTGCCAAGGGATTTTATGGCACTCACACCATTTTACCGTGTCCTTCTTCGTATCCTCATTTCCCTTCTTATGTTGCTGCTTGGACTAGTTTTACTGAGATTGGACATCTTGGCTCGGTCCCTTTCTATGTGGGTTGGGGCCGCCTTTGCTCTGCTTCAACTATGAGGAGTTTGCAGATCCAAACTCTCACCTCTTTTTCTTAAATTTCTACTTGATCTTGACAACCTATCTATAAGACATGCCCAATAAGGCGATGTCCAGAAAATCCATTTATGTTTGAATGTATCTATGCAAACAACCGCAATATTTGAGCACCAGATGTTGCTTAGAGTCTTTGATACCCAATTTGGTGCACAGGCTATGGAAAATATTGGTGAAATCTGGTAATTTCTGGTCCCTTTCTTGACATAGGGTGGTCCATCTAGTGTACTGGTCCTCATAGCTTCCAACAGGGTAGTACTGTTCTTTAATGGCATCCCAGAAGGAATCCCATGTAGGGGCCACCATAAATATTGTAGATTCATTTACAAACCTTTGTTCAAAGTAAGTATCCCACCAATCCTTAACATGTGGGGCGACCTTAAGGAGTGAAAAAGTAATCTTTTCCCTATCAGAAAAATTATGGACCGAAAAATATCTTTCAAGAAGATTCAAACATTTATCTACAACATTCGCATCTATCAGTCCTTCAAATAATGGAATATCAAAATTTACCTGTATGTTTAAGGGGGTTGCATGGCCGCTTGATGAAGATGCTTCTCCTATGGGAATCCATCGAGGGATCTACTCAAATTTATCTATCATTTGATTCTTATGTTGCACAAGGGATTCCTCAAGCAACATTTTAATATGATCTCTTGCTCCATCATATTTATTTTCACCCCCCATGGGTTGTTGTCAGGCTTGACGCGACCGATCTTGCAATGACTCGATTGGATCGAGTCCCAACTTCTTGTATCTAGATCTCGTCGGGGACATGCATAAAGAAAAATAAACGAAGAGAAGACTGCTCTGATTCCATTGATCCATATTTAGGAGTGGAACAAACTAATTAACAAAATGAATACAATAAACATAGATATATGAAGAATAAAATAGATATACAATGAACAATATATTCTATTAAATAAATGAAATAGGATGAAAATGTAAAACTACATAACCGAAACACTTGCTTGAATGGTGGTAGATGTTGGCCCTTGGTTATGGAAGGAAGCGAAGAACAAGGAAGAAAAGGTGAAAAATGAACTTTGTGGGAGACACATTGACTATCATTGGGTCGAAGTGAGCAAAAGAGAAGAAAATATGAAGCGAAGTACGAAAAAACAAGCTGTTGGATGAGAAGGTCAAGGTTGACAGATTAAGAAGGAAGATGGCTCGAGGACAACTTAGAAAGTAGGAAAAATCCACTGTTGGATTCTTTGGAGCACCGCACGAGAAGGAAGGAAAGACAGGCTGACGAAGCCCGAAAAAAGTGGGTCAAATGGACCTAGGGTTTTAGACACCTAGGGTTTTGGTATCTAGGGTTTTGGCACCTAGGTTTTGACCTAAGGCTATCAATGAGGTATTTTAATGTATAAATAAGGGTCAAAAGGACCTGGGTCAGGTTGGTATGATATTGTTGTTTATCTAGCTATAGTATTGTGTGAGAGATAATTGTATTGAGAGAGAGAAGTGCTGGAAGAGAGAAAGCCTTCAGGTATTGTAAGATCTTCAACTATGTGCGAAGGTCAAGTCCTATAGCTAGGTGCACAGGAAGGGGAGAGAAATAGAGAAGGGAAGGAGGATCTGCTAGCTGAGAGCGTAGATAAGAACTGTAGGATTTATCTTAATAAATGATAAGCACATTTTTGTGGACGTATCCCAAAATAGAGGGTGAACCACGCACATCTTGTGTTGTGTGTGTGGTCGATGCTTTGATCTCTGTCACTGTTATATTTTTATTTGCATTGGTGTATTAGATTAGCTATATAACTAGCCAGGGTAGATCTTGCTTGATAAGTGATATATGAATGTTGTGTTGCTGTTGTAATAGATCCACTTGATACTCCCCTGGTTGTAGACATCTCTGTCCTGTAACCCCCTCATAGCTGCTTCAGGTGAGACTGCATCTGCTTTGCAGGTGTTTCCGAAAGGGCCAGTAGCTAGGGCTTGTTGGTGCACTCATGGAGATGAACCCTATGTCTGCCCCTGTGCCAACAAATGGTTCTGTTGCCGGGACAAGAATCTTTCTAAGGGAATTTCAAGTTGCTTCCCATTGAATACATAAATTCAAAAGTGGATAGAGGATCAAGAAAAGGACTTCACTGAAGCCTAGAACAAGAACCCTAATATTAGTTCAGAGGACTGGTTAGAGAAGTACATTTTTATGGATATACATGAGATATTCTTTGGGGGAATCCATCAGGATCTATGTGAGTGGCTAGATAGATTAGCTGATACCCATTTCGAGATCAGATCTAGACCTTCTGTGGTTTGTATGTCAGCGCTGATCCAGAAGGTAAAAAGAGTTGATAACGTTGTATCAAGAGAAGTAGATCACTGGTTTGATAGTACCATTAGAGGGTATATCACCAAGTTTTTTGTTGACAGAGTAAAGTCATACAACCAAGCTGAAAGATATTTATTTAAATAACCTAGATGCAAATTTTTGCAATTCTTGAAGTTGAGACTCAAGATGTTGTTGCATGAGAAGAACATCTTGAAGATACAGTAGATTGAGAAGATTTGAAGAGGCTAATGTTCAAGAATTTAGACAGCGACAACGACATAGAAGATGGACAAACACGCAGTGGGAGAATATTTTGAGGGGTTCACCTTGAGAAATTGTTTAAGAAAAACTACGGGGAAGAGGGTTTCTACAGTGGAGGAGAGGCAGATCTGACCGACGAAGAACATTCAAAACCCACCAGAGAAGAAGAAGGGGAAGCTGAAGAACTTCACCGGAACGAGCCAGAAACATTAGGAACTATGTAGACCACTGAAGTAAGTACTATAAACCCTTCTATTGCCTCAATAGTGCTAAGTAATCATAATAGTTAGAATCACCAGAGTCCACAAATTAAGATTACTAGAAGTTCAACATCTACTCAGAAAAGAAACCTAGGCAGCTCCATGGCAGATGAGATGAGGCTCCCTATCTTTAGAGGAGATGGATTTGAAGATCCTAATCAGTACTAATTCCTATGTGAGGCCGTATGGAACATTAAGAATGTTACCAATGAAGCTATTAAAAGAAACCAATTTAGCACTACACTGAGGGATCGTGCGTTGAGCTGGTACATGAAGTTTTTCCAAGGACTTGCACAACCTAAGCCACTGAATGAAATCAAGAACACACTAACTGCAAAGTTTAAGAAACCTAATTCAGAGTCCCAATGTATTATAGAGCTTAAACAGGTCAAGCAAAAGGTAGCCAAACCTATTTTGGAGTTCGATTAGAGATTCAAGAACCTTACAGGAACATTGACCTTTAAGATCCCGGACAAGCAGAACAAAGAATGGTTCATCGATTCTCTCTTACCACATATCAGAGTCCCCTTGATGCAGCAGAAGATTTCTTCACAGGAGGAAGCATTGGAGATCGCCATGAAGATTGAATCAACCCTTATGGGAGAATCCAGCTTAGGTATGAGTTAGATCTTGAGTCAACTAACTAGTTTGTCTCTACAGGTCAAAGACATGAATACAAAAAAGGGAAAAGACAAAAGAGAAGAAATCTAGTGTGTCAGATGCAGATTAGAAGGTCACGACAAGGAACACTTCTCTCTATTCAATGAATACTTGGATTCTGGAGCTCTAAGCCCCTTGAAGTAAGTCATCTTACCTTGGTTCGAAGTATGCAGAAATCGACATGGCCCTGGTGAGGGCTATTACATGCAGAAATATGTTCAGACACCCACAAACTTGTACTCCACATTCTGTAAATCAATAGGGAATGATGATAGAGATTGTAGAGCTTATGATCTCATGCATGAAATATTGAGATATATATATAATATCCAAGGCGAAGTACATCAAGAAGGAAACAATGCGCAATATAACTCCCCAGGAAGAGGAAACTTCAATCCTCATGGTGGATACATAGGATGATGAGGAGGAGGAGGTATGGACCGAGGCCAAGGACAAATAATCTATTATAACTATGTGTAACCCGGACATCTAGCAAGGGACTGTTAGAACCCTTGCACCACTTTCATTTATTGCAACTCCTTCGAGCATGTCATTGAGGACTGCCCCGTGCTGTTAGCCAAGCTTCAAGAAAGATGAGGGGCCCAACATAACGCACACGTGCAATTGATCTATGCTGAACCTTGTGGAGCAGACCCTAGAGTCATTTTTATCACNCATTGGGACAGAGGAGACACCGAAGCTTGCCAATGTTGGAGATTATTGGGATGCTGCTACCATTGACAAGATTACAGAGTTACTACACGAGTATCGGGACTTGTTTCCGACCAAGTTCACTGATATGAAGGGTATTAAAGGACTTTGGGAGAGATGAGGATCCCTTTGAAACTAGGTGTGAATCCAGTCAAGAAAAGACCCTACAGATTGAACCCGAAATACAAGGAAAAAGTGAATATTGAGCTCGAAAGAATGCTGGAAGCAGGGATTATTGAACTTGTCGAAGAGTTGGAGTGGATTATCCCTATGTTCGTGCAAGACAAGAAGACAGGAGAAATCAAGATATGTGTGGATCTTAGGAAGTTGAATGATGCATGTCTACATGACCCTTTCCCTACACTATTCACTAATGAAGTGTTAGAAAACGTGGGAGGACAGGAGGTATATTCTTTTACAAATGGATTTTTAGGATACCATCAGATCCGGATTACCAAGGAGGACTGCCAGAAGACCATGTTTTCCACATAATGGGGATCCTACCAATATATAGTGATTCCATTTGGACTGAAGAATGCCCCAACCATCTTTTCCAGGGTGGTGGTCGAAGCACTCAAAGAATTTTTGCATAAACTTTTAGAAGCATATTTGGATGACTGGACTATGTTTAGTTTGTTGAAAGACCATATTGAATTCCTAAGACTAATGTTGGATAAGTGCAGGCAATTTCAAATTGCTTTAAATTTGAAGAAGTGCATCTTCTTCTCACCATTTGGAGTACTATTAGGTCATATTGTATGCAGCATGGATTGCTAGTTGATCCATCAAAAATTGCAATTATAGTTGACTTGTCGCCTCCTAATTCAGTCAAACAACTGCGCACTATGCTAGGAAATACTGGCTATTACATGAAATTCATTAAATGATATGCCCAAATTACAACACCGATGGAGAAGATGTTGAAGAAAGACTGTTAGTTTAGCTGGAAAGAAGAATGCCAGACGAGCTTCGACACACTAAAACAAAAGATGGTTACTGCACCTATTCTGGATTTTCCAGATTGGAGCAAAGAGTTTCACGTGCATGTCGATGCATCTTCTATTGCATTAGGAGAAGTACTAGAACAACCTGGAGAAGGGGATATCAACCATTCATTAGCTTTTGCTAGNCAGACTTTGGTGGTAGTGATAGTGGCATTGGATTCAACATCAATAATCCTCTTCCCTCCTTCAGGATTTGATTCGGAATCAGAATTGGCCTCTGACTTGGTAGCCTTCAGCTGGGCCACGAGTGATTGCTTGGAGAAACATTCTTCATTGTTGTGCCAAGGGATTTTATGGCACTCACACCATTTTACCGTGTCCTTCTTCGTATCCTCATTTCCCTTCTTATGTTGCTGCTTGGACTAGTTTTACTGAGATTGGACATCTTGGCTCGGTCCCTTTCTATGTGGGTTGGGGCCGCCTTTGCTCTGCTTCAACTATGAGGAGTTTGCAGATCCAAACTCTCACCTCTTTTTCTTAAATTTCTACTTGATCTTGACAACCTATCTATAAGACATGCCCAATAAGGCGATGTCCAGAAAATCCATTTATGTTTGAATGTATCTATGCAAACAACCGCAATATTTGAGCACCAGATGTTGCTTAGAGTCTTTGATACCCAATTTGGTGCACAGGCTATGGAAAATATTGGTGAAATCTGGTAATTTCTGGTCCCTTTCTTGACATAGGGTGGTCCATCTAGTGTACTGGTCCTCATAGCTTCCAACAGGGTAGTACTGTTCTTTAATGGCATCCCAGAAGGAATCCCATGTAGGGGCCACCATAAATATTGTAGATTCATTTACAAACCTTTGTTCAAAGTAAGTATCCCACCAATCCTTAACATGTGGGGCGACCTTAAGGAGTGAAAAAGTAATCTTTTCCCTATCAGAAAAATTATGGACCGAAAAATATCTTTCAAGAAGATTCAAACATTTATCTACAACATTCGCATCTATCAGTCCTTCAAATAATGGAATATCAAAATTTACCTGTATGTTTAAGGGGGTTGCATGGCCGCTTGATGAAGATGCTTCTCCTATGGGAATCCATCGAGGGATCTACTCAAATTTATCTATCATTTGATTCTTATGTTGCACAAGGGATTCCTCAAGCAACATTTTAATATGATCTCTTGCTCCATCATATTTATTTTCACCCCCCATGGGTTGTTGTCAGGCTTGACGCGACCGATCTTGCAATGACTCGATTGGATCGAGTCCCAACTTCTTGTATCTAGATCTCGTCGGGGACATGCATAAAGAAAAATAAACGAAGAGAAGACTGCTCTGATTCCATTGATCCATATTTAGGAGTGGAACAAACTAATTAACAAAATGAATACAATAAACATAGATATATGAAGAATAAAATAGATATACAATGAACAATATATTCTATTAAATAAATGAAATAGGATGAAAATGTAAAACTACATAACCGAAACACTTGCTTGAATGGTGGTAGATGTTGGCCCTTGGTTATGGAAGGAAGCGAAGAACAAGGAAGAAAAGGTGAAAAATGAACTTTGTGGGAGACACATTGACTATCATTGGGTCGAAGTGAGCAAAAGAGAAGAAAATATGAAGCGAAGTACGAAAAAACAAGCTGTTGGATGAGAAGGTCAAGGTTGACAGATTAAGAAGGAAGATGGCTCGAGGACAACTTAGAAAGTAGGAAAAATCCACTGTTGGATTCTTTGGAGCACCGCACGAGAAGGAAGGAAAGACAGGCTGACGAAGCCCGAAAAAAGTGGGTCAAATGGACCTAGGGTTTTAGACACCTAGGGTTTTGGTATCTAGGGTTTTGGCACCTAGGTTTTGACCTAAGGCTATCAATGAGGTATTTTAATGTATAAATAAGGGTCAAAAGGACCTGGGTCAGGTTGGTATGATATTGTTGTTTATCTAGCTATAGTATTGTGTGAGAGATAATTGTATTGAGAGAGAGAAGTGCTGGAAGAGAGAAAGCCTTCAGGTATTGTAAGATCTTCAACTATGTGCGAAGGTCAAGTCCTATAGCTAGGTGCACAGGAAGGGGAGAGAAATAGAGAAGGGAAGGAGGATCTGCTAGCTGAGAGCGTAGATAAGAACTGTAGGATTTATCTTAATAAATGATAAGCACATTTTTGTGGACGTATCCCAAAATAGAGGGTGAACCACGCACATCTTGTGTTGTGTGTGTGGTCGATGCTTTGATCTCTGTCACTGTTATATTTTTATTTGCATTGGTGTATTAGATTAGCTATATAACTAGCCAGGGTAGATCTTGCTTGATAAGTGATATATGAATGTTGTGTTGCTGTTGTAATAGATCCACTTGATACTCCCCTGGTTGTAGACATCTCTGTCCTGTAACCCCCTCATAGCTGCTTCAGGTGAGACTGCATCTGCTTTGCAGGTGTTTCCGAAAGGGCCAGTAGCTAGGGCTTGTTGGTGCACTCATGGAGATGAACCCTATGTCTGCCCCTGTGCCAACAAATGGTTCTGTTGCCGGGACAAGAATCTTTCTAAGGGAATTTCAAGTTGCTTCCCATTGAATACATAAATTCAAAAGTGGATAGAGGATCAAGAAAAGGACTTCACTGAAGCCTAGAACAAGAACCCTAATATTAGTTCAGAGGACTGGTTAGAGAAGTACATTTTTATGGATATACATGAGATATTCTTTGGGGGAATCCATCAGGATCTATGTGAGTGGCTAGATAGATTAGCTGATACCCATTTCGAGATCAGATCTAGACCTTCTGTGGTTTGTATGTCAGCGCTGATCCAGAAGGTAAAAAGAGTTGATAACGTTGTATCAAGAGAAGTAGATCACTGGTTTGATAGTACCATTAGAGGGTATATCACCAAGTTTTTTGTTGACAGAGTAAAGTCATACAACCAAGCTGAAAGATATTTATTTAAATAACCTAGATGCAAATTTTTGCAATTCTTGAAGTTGAGACTCAAGATGTTGTTGCATGAGAAGAACATCTTGAAGATACAGTAGATTGAGAAGATTTGAAGAGGCTAATGTTCAAGAATTTAGACAGCGACAACGACATAGAAGATGGACAAACACGCAGTGGGAGAATATTTTGAGGGGTTCACCTTGAGAAATTGTTTAAGAAAAACTACGGGGAAGAGGGTTTCTACAGTGGAGGAGAGGCAGATCTGACCGACGAAGAACATTCAAAACCCACCAGAGAAGAAGAAGGGGAAGCTGAAGAACTTCACCGGAACGAGCCAGAAACATTAGGAACTATGTAGACCACTGAAGTAAGTACTATAAACCCTTCTATTGCCTCAATAGTGCTAAGTAATCATAATAGTTAGAATCACCAGAGTCCACAAATTAAGATTACTAGAAGTTCAACATCTACTCAGAAAAGAAACCTAGGCAGCTCCATGGCAGATGAGATGAGGCTCCCTATCTTTAGAGGAGATGGATTTGAAGATCCTAATCAGTACTAATTCCTATGTGAGGCCGTATGGAACATTAAGAATGTTACCAATGAAGCTATTAAAAGAAACTAGTTTAGCACTACACCGAGGGATCGTGCGTTGAGCTGGTACATGAAGTTTTTCCAAGGACTTGCACAACCTAAGCCACTGAATGAAATCAAGAACACACTAACTGCAAATTTTAAGAAACCTAATTCAGTGTCCCAATGTATTACAGAGCTTAAACAGGTCAAGAAAAAGGTAGCCAAACCTATTTTGGAGTTCAATCAGAGATTCAAGAACCTTACAGGAAGATTGACCTTTAAGATCCTGGACAAGCAGAACAAAGAATGGTTCATCGATTCTCTCTTACCACATATCAGAGTCCCCCTGATGCAGAAGAAGATTGCTTCACAGGAGGAAGCATTGGAGATCGCCATGAAGCTTGAATCAACCCTTATGGGAGAATCCAACTCAGGTATGAGTTAGATCTTGAGTCAACTAACTAGTTTGTCTCTACAGGTCAAAGACATGAATATAGAAAAGGGAAAAGACAAAAGAGAAGAAATCTAGTGTGTCAGATGCAGATTAGAAGGTCATGACAAGGAACACTTCTCTCTATTCAATGAATACTTGGCTTCTGGAGCTTCGAGCCCCTTGAAGTAAGTCATCTTACCTTGGTTCGAAGTATGCAGAAATCAACATCGCCCTGGTGAGGGCTATTACATGCAGAAATATGTTCAGACACCCACAAATTTGTACTCCACATTCTGTAAATCAATAGGGAATGATGATAGAGATTATAGAGATTATGATCTCATGCATGAAATATCGAGAGATATATATAATATCCAAGGTGAAGTACATCAAGAAGGAAACAATGCGCAGTATAACTCCCCACGAAGAGGAAACTTCAATCCTCACGGTGGATACATAGGATGAGGAGGAGGAGGAGGTATGAACCGAGGCCAAGGACAAATAATCTATTATAACTATGTGTAACTTGGACATCTAGCAAGGGACTGTTAGAACCCTTGCACCACTTTCATTTATTGCAACTCCTTCGAACATGTCATTGAGGACTGCCCCGTGCTGTTAGCCAAGCTTCAAGAAAGATGAGGGACCCAGCATAACGCACAAGTGCAATTGATCTATGATGAACCTTGTGGAGCAGACCCTAGAGTCATTTTTATCACTCAAGGAGGCATTGCTATAGGATAAGATAGAATGACCCAAGGAAATATCACAGAAGACTCAGGTATCAGGAAAGCTGCAGAGAAGACCACAAATTTTGATGCGAAGAAAGAAAGACAAATCTTTGAGGAAGCAATAAAAGAGTTCAAAGTAGGTCAAGGCTCTTCATCAAAGACATGCCTATAAATACGAGAATATGGGATGCCTCAAGCATTTGATTAGTCGGTTTGGCCAAAATAAGGAAAATAGGTAAATAAGCTCATTGAATTTTTATATACTTGTATTAAGTTGATTCAATATGAAAATGCCGTGCAAGAGATACAAAACTTAATTAGATAGTACGATCTAGGAAAGATAGACCCTTAATGAATAGGGTAGTACACCAAATTGGTAATAAGAGAATAACAAATAAAGAATTACACTTGAATGCTCAGATAAGAGAGTATGATATAGACTATGTGGTCCTCGACTTAGGGTTAGAGGTCAATGTCATGACGAAGCAAACTTGGGCATTGATGGGAAAACCCAAGCTGATCTATTCCCTTATCAGGCATCACATGGCTAATCAACAAGCTGTCAACCCATTTAGACGATTGAAGCATGTCCCTATGGACATCATTGGGGTAAGAAAATTTGCATATTTTGAGGTAATTGAGATAGTCGATGACAGTTGCCCTTACCCTGCGCTGTTAGGAATTGATTGGGACTTTAACAATTCCATTGTAGTTGATTTGAATAAAAGACGTATGACCTTTGAAAGAGATGGCCTTCAGGTCATTGCACCCTTAGATCCATATGAAGGTCCATGATACATAGAGCCCATCAGAGAAGAAGACCATGCATACAAATTGGAAAACATCTACAAACTAACAACCAGACAACAAGATTACATCAACCCTACAACCGATGGGAATCTGAGCCGGCGAAGTGATAGCGCGTGTTCATCAGATTCAGAGGAAGCACTGGAAAATTGGTAGAACTAGATGTATGAAGTATCTACCATAAGATGTGATCGATTAACCAGAGAAGTTCTCTGGATCGACACAACAGTAAGTAATTTACCCATATTTGATGGTCTGAACCCTTTAGAAGCCTTCCTATTAGATTTTGAAACAAGTGTAACAATACAACAAATATTGTTGGCAATGGATGAGGCCCTGAAAGCCACACCAACAAGATGGTGGGGGACACATAAAATAAATATCACACACTGGACACAATGCCGAACCTTGATGACAATGCAGTTCTCAACACATGAAATAAGTTTCAAAGTAAGGTACTCTAGTTGAAATTGCCCAAAATACCATGTGCAAAGCTGTGAACAGGCCTGGAGTGACATTTCGCAAGAACAATGGGTGCACAGATTCATCAACACACTGGAAACGACCCCCATCAACTGGTACCTTCAAGTAGAGCTGCACCTCATCACTACAGATTGGGAAGGTATGATTCATAATTTTGTAACCACCTTATTATTTGAAAGTGAATATCCTTCAATAGACCAAGTATTATAGATTGTGAGAAAGAAGGTATTCGAGGAGACATCTAACCTCCCTATGGAACAAGAAGAGGACGAATGGACTACGCCTCTCTAGAAATTGCAGAGTTGCTATAACATCAATGTCGATGAAGATGATGATCCCAGGAAGGTGAACATCACAGAAGTATAAGGCCAAAGAAATGTGGAAGGAATGGGAGTTGATCTACCATTTATTGGTCATCCAATCAAGATTAAAGAAATTCAACATTGGGACAGAGGAGACACCGAAGCTTGCCAATGTTGGAGATTATTGGGATGCTGCTACCATTGACAAGATTACAGAGTTACTACACGAGTATCGGGACTTGTTTTCAACCAAGTTCACTGATATGAAGGGTATTAAAGGACTTTGGGAGAGATGAGGATCCCTTTGAAACTAGGTGTGAATCCAGTCAAGAAAAGACCCTATAGATTGAACCCGAAATACAAGGAAAAAGTGAATATTGAGCTCGAAAGAATGCTGGAAGCAGGGATTATTGAACTTGTCGAAGAGTCGGAGTGGATTATCCCTATGTTCGTGCAAGACAAGAAGACAAGAGAAATCAAGATATGTGTGGATCTTAGGAAGTTGAATGATGCATGTCTACATGACCCTTTCCCTACACCATTCACTAATGAAGTGTTAGACAACGTGGGAGGACAGGAGGTATATTCTTTTACAAATGGATTTTCAGGATACCATCAGATCCAGATTACCAAGGAGGACTGCCAGAAGACCATGTTTTCCACATAATGGGGATCCTACCAATATATAGTGATTCCATTTGGACTGAAGAATGCCCCAACCATCTTTTCCAGGGTGGTGGTCGAAGCACTCAAAGAATTTTTGCATAAACTTTTAGAAGCATATTTGGATGACTGGACTATGTTTAGTTTGTTGAAAGACCATATTGAATTCCTAAGACTAATGTTGGATAAGTGCAGGCAATTTCAAATTGCTTTAAATTTGAAGAAGTGCATCTTCTTCTCACCATTTGGAGTACTATTAGGTCATATTGTATGCAGCATGGATTGCTAGTTGATCCATCAAAAATTGCAATTATAGTTGACTTGTCGCCTCCTAATTCAGTCAAACAACTGCGCACTATGCTAGGAAATACTGGCTATTACATGAAATTCATTAAATGATATGCCCAAATTACAACACCGATGGAGAAGATGTTGAAGAAAGACTGTTAGTTTAGCTGGAAAGAAGAATGCCAGACGAGCTTCGACACACTAAAACAAAAGATGGTTACTGCACCTATTCTGGATTTTCCAGATTGGAGCAAAGAGTTTCACGTGCATGTCGATGCATCTTCTATTGCATTAGGAGAAGTACTAGAACAACCTGGAGAAGGGGATATCAACCATTCATTAGCTTTTGCTAGCAAGAAGCTATCTACAACTGAAATTAATTACACCACTACCGAGAGAGAAGGATTAGCCATGGTGTATGCGTTGAAAATATTCCACCACTACTTGTTGGGAGGACACTTTAAAATGTTCACAGATCACTCCTCACTGAAGTACCTAGTAAAAAATCCAGTGTTGGGGGAATGAATATGCAGATGGCTTCTTCTTTTTCAAGAATATGATTTTGAAATCATAGTTAAGCCAAGAAGAATGAACAAGGGTCCTGACAACTTGTCAAGGTTGGAACATGGTGAAGAATTCACCAGTTTGGAGGATAAACTGCCGGATGCACAATTGCTCTCCATTAGAAAGATTGACGACCATTTACCATACATGGTCCATGTCTTGTCAATAGGAATGGCACCTAGTGAGTACACGATTCCCTAGAAGAAATAGTTAGTGGTGCACACTATAGACTTTTCAATTATAGCCGGTCAGCTATACAAGATGGGACCTGATGAGATATTGAGAAGATGCGTTATGAAGTCAGAATGACCATTGATTCTTGTAGAAGCTCATGAAGGCATTGAAGGAGGACACTATACAGGAAGTGAAACTATGCAGAAGGTTCTGAGAGATGGCCTTTGGTGGCCTACCTTACACATAGATGCTAAAGATTATGCCAGAGCCTGTGATGTATGCCAGAGAGTTGGAAAATCATCACGAAGAGATGAAATACCATTAGCACCGCAGATGACTCTACAACCATTTGAAAAGTGGGCCATTGAATTCGTGGGACCTATAAACCCACCAGGAAAATGCATAGGAGAAAAGTATATCATTACTACGACATAATACTTAACCAGATGGGCCGAAGCTAGACTAGTAAAAGACTGTAGTGCAACTACAGTTGCGCATTTTATATTTGATGACATAATAACTAGGTTTGGATGCCCCAAGATCCTTATGAATGATCAAGGCACACACTTCATCAATAAGACAGTTGAAGCCATGACTGAAGAATTTGCAGTCCACCATCGGAAGAGTACACCTTACCATCCACAAGCAAACGAAATAGTTGAAGCATTCAACAAGATATTGGAGACAACAGTAATGAAAATTTGTAGTGTGAATAGGGATGACTGGGATTTAAGAGTACTTGCAGTACTATGGGCCTATAGAACCACTTGCAAGAAATTAACAATGTAGACCCATTTCAAGTTGGTTTATGGTCTTGACGCTGTTGTCCCGATGGAATACTTGGTGCCAAGCTTAAGAATTGTTGCATTTACAAACATGGATGATACTAGCACTGTTTGCAAGAGGCTTGCACAGTTGGTTGAACTGGAAGAGGAAAGATTCATTGCAGGATTCCATCAGCGAGTTCAGAAGGAACGTGAGAAGGCCTATCACGACAGGAACATCAAGAAGAAAGCATTCAAGCAAGGTGACTTAGTACTGGTGTATGACAATAAATTCCTAAACACCCTGGGAAGTTTAAAACATATTGGCTCGGACCATATGAGATCTCCTATGTGATAGAAGGAGGAGCTGCAATGTTGAATACATTGAATGGAGAGTGGAAGGAAGGATTGGTGAATGGGAGTCGGCTAAAGTTGTACTATGACAATCAGCTGCCTTGTAGCTCTTTGTAAAAGAATGAGAAAAAGGGTCCAGGTACCAAGTGCAGTTGAAACTGGGTACTAGACGCATAAACAATAGTCTACACAAGGAGGAAGAGGAGGTATCAAGCAAAAGCAAAGGCTGCACTGCGCAGTCTAAGGATGAAGCAAGACAGAGGAATCAGATCTAAGGTGCCTCGGGATGAGTCACAGGTGAGTGTTGGGGGCATGTTGGCCCTTGGTTACGGAAGGAAGCGAAGAACAAGGAAGAAAAGTTGAAAATCGAACTTCGAGGGAGAAACAGTGACTGTCACTGAGTCGAAGTGAGAAAAAGAGCAGAAAATATGAAGCGAAGTATGGAATAGCAAGCTGTTGGACAAGAAGGTAAAGGTTGATAGATCAATAAGGAATATAGATAGAGGACAACTCAGAAAGTAGGAAAAATCCATCGTTGGATGCTTTGGAGCACTGCACAAGGAGAAAGGAAAGACAGGCCCGCGAAGCTCGGAAAAAGTGGGGCAAATGGACTTAGGGATTTAGACACCTACGGTTTTGGCATCTAGGGTTTTGGATCCTAGGTTTCGACCTAAGGCTGTTGGTGAGGTATATTAATGTATCAATACAGGTCAAGAGGACCTGGGTCATGTCCGTACGATATTGTTGTTGATCTAGCTATAGTATTGTGTAAGAGATCATTTTATTGAGAGAGAGAAGTGATGAGAGAGAGAAAGACTTTAGGTATTGTAAGATATTCAATTGTGTGCGAAGGTCAAGTCCTGTAGCTGGGTGCGTAGGAAGGGGAGATAAAGAGAGAAGGGAAGGAGGATCTACTAGCTGAGAGTGTAGATAAGAACTGTAGGTTTTATCTTAATAAATCATAAGCACAGTTCTGTGGACGCATCCCAAAAGAGAGGGTGAACCACGTACATCTTATGTTGTGTGTGTGATTGATGCTTTGATCTCTATCACTGTTATATTATTATTTGCATTGGTGTATTAGATCATATCTATAACTATGCAGGGTAGATATGGCTTGATAAATGATAGATTCATGTTGTGTTGTTGTTGTAATAGATCCACTTGATNCTAGAAAGAAGCTATCTACAACTGAAATTAATTACATCACTACCGAGAGAGAAGGATTAGCCATGGTGTATGGGTTGAAAATATTCCACCACTACTTGTTGGGAGGACACTTTAAAATGTTCACAGATCACTCCTCACTGAAGTACCTAGTAAAAAATACAGTGTTGGGGGAATGAATATGCAGATGGCTTCTTCTTTTTCAAGAATATGATTTTGAAATCATAGTTAAGCCAGGAAGAATGAACAAGGGTCCTGACAACTTGTCGAGGTTGGAACATGGTGAAGAATTCACCAGTTTGGAGGATACACTGCCGGATGCACAATTTCTCTCCATTATAAATATTGACGACCATTTACCATACATGGTCCATGTCTTGTCAATAGGAATGGCACCTAGTGAGTACACGATTCCCTAGAAGAAATAGTTAGTGGTGCACACTGTAGACTTTTCAATTATAGCCGGTCAGCTATACAAGATGGGACCTGATGAGATATTGAGAAGATGCGTTATGAAAGTCAGAATGACCATTGATTCTTGTAGAAGCTCATGAAGGCATTGAAGGAGGACACTATACAGGAAGTGAAACTATGCAGAAGGTTTTGAGAGATGGCCTTTGGTGGCCTATCTTACACATAGATGCTAAAGATTATGCCAGAGCCTGTGATGTATGCCAGAGAGTTGGAAAATCATCACGAAGAGATGAAATACCATTAGCACTGCAGATGACTCTACAACCATTTGAAAAGTGGGCCATTGAATTCGTGGGACCTATAAACCCACCAGGAAAATGCATAGGAGAAAAGTATATCATTACTATGACATAATACTTAACCAGATGGGCCGAAGCTAAACTAGTAAAAGACTGTAGTGCAACTACAGTTGCACATTTTATATTTGATGACATAATAACTAGGTTTGGATGCCCCAAGATCCTTATGAATGATCAAGGCACACACTTCATCAATAAGACAGTTGAAGCCATGACTGAAGAATTTGCAGTCCACCATCGGAAGAGTACACCTTACCATCCACAAGCAAACGAAATAGTTGAAGCATTCAACAAGATATTGGAGACAACAGTAATGAAAATTTGTAGTGTGAATAGGGATGACTGGGATTTAAGAGTACTTGCAGTACTATGGGCCTATAGAACCACTTGCAAGAAATTAACAATGTAGACCCATTTCAAGTTGGTTTATGGTCTTGACGCTGTTGTCCCGATGGAATACTTGGTGCCAAGCTTAAGAATTGTTGCATTTACAAACATGGATGATACTAGCACTGTTTGCAAGAGGCTTGCACAGTTGGTTGAACTGGAAGAGGAAAGATTCATTGCAGGATTCCATCAGCGAGTTCAGAAGGAACGTGAGAAGGCCTATCACGACAGGAACATCAAGAAGAAAGCATTCAAGCAAGGTGACTTAGTACTGGTGTATGACAATAAATTCCTAAACACCCTGGGAAGTTTAAAACATATTGGCTCGGACCATATGAGATCTCCTATGTGATAGAAGGAGGAGCTGCAATGTTGAATACATTGAATGGAGAGTGGAAGGAAGGATTGGTGAATGGGAGTCGGCTAAAGTTGTACTATGACAATCAGCTGCCTTGTAGCTCTTTGTAAAAGAATGAGAAAAAGGGTCCAGGTACCAAGTGCAGTTGAAACTGGGTACTAGACGCATAAACAATAGTCTACACAAGGAGGAAGAGGAGGTATCAAGCAAAAGCAAAGGCTGCACTGCGCAGTCTAAGGATGAAGCAAGACAGAGGAATCAGATCTAAGGTGCCTCGGGATGAGTCACAGGTGAGTGTTGGGGGCATGTTGGCCCTTGGTTACGGAAGGAAGCGAAGAACAAGGAAGAAAAGTTGAAAATCGAACTTCGAGGGAGAAACAGTGACTGTCACTGAGTCGAAGTGAGAAAAAGAGCAGAAAATATGAAGCGAAGTATGGAATAGCAAGCTGTTGGACAAGAAGGTAAAGGTTGATAGATCAATAAGGAATATAGATAGAGGACAACTCAGAAAGTAGGAAAAATCCATCGTTGGATGCTTTGGAGCACTGCACAAGGAGAAAGGAAAGACAGGCCCGCGAAGCTCGGAAAAAGTGGGGCAAATGGACTTAGGGATTTAGACACCTACGGTTTTGGCATCTAGGGTTTTGGATCCTAGGTTTCGACCTAAGGCTGTTGGTGAGGTATATTAATGTATCAATACAGGTCAAGAGGACCTGGGTCATGTCCGTACGATATTGTTGTTGATCTAGCTATAGTATTGTGTAAGAGATCATTTTATTGAGAGAGAGAAGTGATGAGAGAGAGAAAGACTTTAGGTATTGTAAGATATTCAATTGTGTGCGAAGGTCAAGTCCTGTAGCTGGGTGCGTAGGAAGGGGAGATAAAGAGAGAAGGGAAGGAGGATCTACTAGCTGAGAGTGTAGATAAGAACTGTAGGTTTTATCTTAATAAATCATAAGCACAGTTCTGTGGACGCATCCCAAAAGAGAGGGTGAACCACGTACATCTTATGTTGTGTGTGTGATTGATGCTTTGATCTCTATCACTGTTATATTATTATTTGCATTGGTGTATTAGATCATATCTATAACTATGCAGGGTAGATATGGCTTGATAAATGATAGATTCATGTTGTGTTGTTGTTGTAATAGATCCACTTGATACTCCCCTGGTTGTAGACATCTCTGTCCTGCAATGCCCTCATAGCTGCTTAAAGTGAGACTGCATTTGCTTCGCAGATGTTTCCGAAAGGGATAGTAGTTGGGGCTTGTTGGTGTGCTCATGGAGCTAAACCCTGGGTCTACCCCTGTGCTAACCTTAGCTATCTTTAAGAATAGATGTGGTTACTACGCGTATCCGTCTGAGAAGAATCATTAGAATGAGGCTCCAAAGGCCTTTTTGATATTACTCCTGAATGCCAAAACTCTAGACATCCAAAAATCTAACGCTAGGAGGTGAAACACCAAAAGTCATGTGGGCCCCTATGGGTAAGTTGGTACCTCAACTTATCGGGGTCGTAAATTTTGCATATGACCTTCATTTAGGTGCATGATATCCTGTTAGAAAGGTCTTTCAGAGAACTACACATTACGCCATCAAACTCTGACTGTGTCTATAGTTTGGATGTGGTGAGACAAAAAAACACTGTTTAGGGCTCCAAAACGGCCCTGGAAGTACAAAAATATGTGATGACATGAAAAATTACAAAATAAGCCAGTTGGATTAGGTGAGAGTCCACCAATATCGACCTGGAATATGTGTAGAGCTTCATACAACCCTAGAAGTTTAGAAACCATAGTTACAAAGAAGTACAAAAGAATGTGCTGAACTAAAAATGAACAAGAGGATCTAGTTGGAATAGGTTGGTGGCCACCAATATCTACCTGGATCAATCCTCCCCCCTTAGGAAGAAATGGTATCCATTGCATTCAGTTCCCCCATCAGGTGAGGAAACAACTGTTGGATGTGGCCCCGGGTGAGCCACTTGGCTTGGTGTAAGAGCTTCCCTTCCTTGACAACCCGATAAAGCTAGATCCTCTGCTGACAAGTGACCTTGACTTGTGTGTCCACTATATGATCAATCCATATAGTCTGGGTTGATATTTTTTGGTTTCAATGGTTCTGCGATCTCTGAGGTGTCCAATAATGGTGGAAAATATGGCCAAAGGAGGTCCACATTGAACACTGGGTGCATGGCAAGGAAGGGTGGAGTGTTGAGCTCAAAATCTTTGATACCCACAACCTTTGTGATAGTGTAAGGCCCATATTGAAGTGGACGAAGCTTCCGATGGAGCCCTATGAGACGATCCTTCTACAAATGTAACCATACTTTTTCACCAACCTAAAACTGGTGTGGTACCCTGTGTTGATCATGGAGCTTCTTGTACTTAGCATTGGATTTCTGAAAAATGTTCTGGACCTATTGGCGAATGTGCTTAATCCACTCAATGAATATGGTGGCTTTGTCGGTCTTAGAATGAACATTAGAAGAGTCTGTTTGTGTGGTAGAAAGAGGTAGTGCAACATCAATGGGACCCAAGGGTTGGAATCTATCCCCACTTGAAATGGGCTATGGCTTGTGGAGCTATGGACAACCATGTTGTAACTGTGCTAAACATAGGGGAGACTATCATCTAATGTACCTGGATTCTTATAATTGTACATGCAAAGGATGTGCACAATCATCTGATTGAAGACCTTTGTTTGGAAATCTTTTTGGGGGTGTAAAGGAGTGGATTTAGTGATCTTGGTGTCCAAAAATGACCAGAGACTCGACCAAAATGTGTTGAGGAACCAACTATCCCAGTCAGAGATGATAGTATGTGGTATCCCAAAATCGACCCACACTCGTTCGAAGAAGATCTTGGAAGTATGTGCCGCTGTGATATTTGCAAGCTGTGAGGATGGATGTCTTCGAAAACTGATCAACGACCACAAATACATAGCCATTTCTTTGATTGGTGGACGAAAGGCCAGACATGTAATCCATTGAGATGGATTTCCAAGGATGCTCAGGAGTAGGAAGAGGGGTGTATGATATTTGCTTCTTGATTGCTGGCTTGGAAATGGCACATGTAGTGAAAGATCTAGATACTTGTTGATGTCCTATCGAATTTTTGACAAATAAAAATGTTTCTGAAGAACGAACACAATTTTCTGCATGCCGAAATGTCCGACCATCCAACTGTAGTGGGCTTCCCAAATCATATTTGCACGCATGCTTGTAGGAACACAAAGATGGCCTAGATGGCATGATAGTCTGTCCTAAATGTGGAAATCGATGACAGTCGCGCCTGTACCAAAGAGCTGATAGGTGGTGGTGAAGCCTGAATCTTTCTTATAAAGTTGGGGCCACTTAGATTCCTCATGTCCATGAGAATGGAGAATAGTGGGGAGTTTAGCCACATGAGGTCGACATAGGCAATCAACGACACGATTTGAGATCCCTAAATTATACTTGATGTTGATATGGAATTGTTGCAGGTAGGTGGACCACTTCTAATGGCGGTCGTTCTGCAATTTCCCCTATGTCTATATGAACTAAAAAGGCTTGTATTCAATGTGGATGATCATCTCCTTTCCTAGAATGTAATGTTTCCATTGACGACAGGATTGTACAATGGAATAAATTTCCTTGTCATAGGTGGGGTATTTTTGGACAATATATGAGAGTGCCACAATGGTATGCCATTGGATGACCATGAAGAGTGAGAAATGCAACTACAACATAGTCATATGCATCAGTCTCAATCTCGAATGGTTGATAGAGACCATGCAAGAATATTAATGGAGTTGAGCATAAGTGATTCTTCAAATCATCGAATTCTCATTGTTGTTCCCCCCCCCTATTATCACATAGAGTTGTCAAGGCCTGTAGGTGTGCATCAATTTACCCGATTCTATATCCTTATCCCATTTTTCTCTTTTTCACTGGTCATGTCCTTATATTCCCCCCCCCCTTGTAGTCGGATGAGCCATTTATGTTTTCCATTTCTGTTTGGAGCACTCACTTCCCCCAAACTCTGTCACTAATCCTCATGTTTTCCCGAGTCCCAGCCAATCGTCCAAGTTTTCATCGTCATAGGCTACAACACTTGGAGCAGTATAACATGGATTCAGATAAAGCGAGTGAGTATTTTCAGTTTTCACCAATGGAAAGCGAGCACGAAAATCAGGAGTTCATGGTTCTTGTTATAAAGTTTCACCATGGCCCAAAGTCTTGAGACCCAAAAGGTCGNAGTTACAAAGAAGTACAAAAGAATGTGCTGAACTAAAAATGAACAAGAGGATCTAGTTGGAATAGGTTGGTGGCCACCAATATCTACCTGGATCAATCCTCCCCCCTTAGGAAGAAATGGTATCCATTGCATTCAGTTCCCCCATCAGGTGAGGAAACAACTGTTGGATGTGGCCCCGGGTGAGCCACTTGGCTTGGTGTAAGAGCTTCCCTTCCTTGACAACCCGATAAAGCTAGATCCTCTGCTGACAAGTGACCTTGACTTGTGTGTCCACTATATGATCAATCCATATAGTCTGGGTTGATATTTTTTGGTTTCAATGGTTCTGCGATCTCTGAGGTGTCCAATAATGGTGGAAAATATGGCCAAAGGAGGTCCACATTGAACACTGGGTGCATGGCAAGGAAGGGTGGAGTGTTGAGCTCAAAATCTTTGATACCCACAACCTTTGTGATAGTGTAAGGCCCATATTGAAGTGGACGAAGCTTCCGATGGAGCCCTATGAGACGATCCTTCTACAAATGTAACCATACTTTTTCACCAACCTAAAACTGGTGTGGTACCCTGTGTTGATCATGGAGCTTCTTGTACTTAGCATTGGATTTCTGAAAAATGTTCTGGACCTATTGGCGAATGTGCTTAATCCACTCAATGAATATGGTGGCTTTGTCGGTCTTAGAATGAACATTAGAAGAGTCTGTTTGTGTGGTAGAAAGAGGTAGTGCAACATCAATGGGACCCAAGGGTTGGAATCTATCCCCACTTGAAATGGGCTATGGCTTGTTGAGCTATGGACAACCATGTTGTAACTGTGCTAAACATAGGGGAGACTATCATCTGATGTACCTGGATTCTTATAATTGTACATGCAAAGGATGTGCAGAATCATCTGATTGAAGACCTTTGTTTGGAAATCTTTTTGGGGGTGTAAAGGAGTGGATTTAGTGATCTTGGTGTCCAAAAATGACCAGAGACTCAACCAAAATGTGTTGAGGAACCAACTATCCCAGTCAGAGATGACAGTATGTGGTATCCCAAAATCGACCCACACTCATTCGAAGAAAATCTTGGAAGTATGTGCCGCTGTGATATTTGCAAGCTGTGAGGATGGCCATCTTCGAAAACTGATCAACAACCATAAATACATAGCCATTTCTTTGATTGGTGGACGAAAGGCCAGACATGTAATCCATTGATATGGATTTCCAAGGATGCTCGGGAGTAGGAAGAGGGGTGTATGATATTTGCTTCTTGATTGCTGGCTTGGAAATGGCACATGTAGTGAAAGATCTGGTATACTTGCTGATGTCCTATCGAATTTTTGACAAATAAAAATGTTTCTGAAGAACGAACACAATTTTCTGCATGCCGAAATGTCCGACCATCCAACTGTAGTGGGCTTCCCAAATCATCTTTGCACGCATGCTTGTAGGAACACAAAGATGGCCTAGATGGCATGATAGTCTGTCCTAAATGTGGAAATCGACGATAGTCGCGCCTGTACCAAAGAGCTGATAGGTGGTGGTGAAGCCTGAATCTTTCTTATAAGGTTGGGGCCACTTAGATTCCTCATGTCCACGAGAATGGAGAACAGTGGGGAGTTTAGCCACATGAGGTCGACATAGGCAATCAACGACACGATTTGAGATCCCTAAATTATACTTGATGTTGATATGGAACTGCTGCAGGTAGGTGGACCACTTCTAATGGCGGTCGTTCTGCAATTTCCCCTATGTCTATATGAACTAAAAAGGCTTGTATTCAATGTGGATGATCATCTCCTTTCCCAGAATGTAATGTTTCCATTGACGACAGGATTGTACAATGGAATAAATTTCCTTGTCATAGGTGGGGTATTTTCGGACAATATATGAGAGTGCCACAATGGTATGCCATTGGATGACCATGAAGAGTGAGAACTGCAACTACAACATATTCATATGCATCAGTCTCAATCTCGAATGGTTGATAGAGACTAGGCAAGAATATTAATGGAGTTGAGCATAAGTGATGCTTCAAATCATCGAATTCTCATTGTTGTTCCTCCCCCCTGTTATCACATAGAGTTTTCAAGGCCTGTAGGTGTGCATCAATTTACCCGATTCTATATCCTTTTCCCATTTTTCTCTTTTTCATTGGTCATGTCCTTATAACCCCCCCCCCCCTTATAGTCAGAAGAGCCATTTATGTTTTCCATTTCTATTTGGAGGACTCACTTCCCCCAAACTCTGTCACTAATCCTCATGTTTTCCCAAGTCCCAGCCAATCGTCCAATTTTTCATCGTCATAGGCTACAACACTTGGAGCAGTATAACATGGATTCAGATCAAGCGAGTGAGTATTTTCAGTTTTCACCAATGGAAAGCGAGCACGAAAATCAGGAGTTCATGGTTCTTGTTATAAAGTTTCACCATGGCCCAAAGTCTTGAGACCCAAAAGGTCGATGATTTCATCTGGGCCATCCAATCCAATGAGGCATGTGGCCATCAAACATCTATTAGGTTTTGCTAGCAAGAGGCTATCTACAACTGAAATTAATTACACCACTACCGAGAGAGAAGGATTAGCCATGGTGTATGCGTTGAAAATATTCTGCCACTACTTGTTGGGAGGACACTTTAAAATGTTCACAGATCACTCCTCACTGAAGTACCTAGTCAAAAATCCAGTGTTGGGGGAATGAATATGAAGATGTCTTCTTCTGTTTCAAGAATATGATTTTGAAATCATAGTTAAGCCAGGAAGAATGAACAAGGGCCCTGACAACTTGTCAAGGTTGGAACATGGTGAAGAATCCACTAGTTTGGAGGATACACTGTCAGATGCACAATTTCTCTCCATTATAAAGATTGACGACCATTTACCATACATGGTCCATGTCTTGTCAATAGGAATGGCACCTAGTGAGTACATGATTCCCTAGAAGAAATAGTTAGTGGTGCACGCTGCAGACTTTTCAATTATAGCCAGTTAGCTATACAAGATGGGACCGATGAGATACTGAGAAGATGCATTATGAAGTCAGAATGACCATTGATCCTTGTAGAATCTCATGAAGGCATCAAAGGAGGACACTATACAGGAAGTGTGTTAAGCCCTAATGTTGGCTAAATATCACTTTTGAGTCTTGATTTTGAGGTGGTTCTGCTAGACAATATTTATTCT
>JZKD02S0025927.1:0-11631 GCA_000966675.3 Picea glauca | reverse complement strand
ATATATATATATATATATATATATATATATAAAACAAAACACAGTGAAATAAACATGGTCTGGTTCAAGGGAAGTCGTTACAGGGGGTAGAATAGGCAAGGTCTTAGGCATGGTTATGGGGTTTACAAGTTTTACATTGGAGATGTCTATATTGGGGAGTGGTATAATGCGCAGAGCCATGGCTACGACATCCACATTTGTGAATATGGAAGTAGGTATGTTGGGGAGTTTAAGAGGGGTGTCAAGGATGGCCTCAGATACTACCACTTCCTAAATGGTGATACCTATGCTGGAGAGTATTTTTTCAGACAAAATGCATGGTTTTGTTGTTTACCATTTTTCCAATCGTCATCGTTACTTTAGAAATAGTGAAATACAGTATGGCCACTGGCATCATGGTGTTTTAGAGACTCCTAGTACACATAATTCTCAACCAAGATCCCCCATAGCTGCAAACCATTCAAAAGTATTGAATGTAGTACATAAAGCAAGGACATCAACATAAAAGGCATTTGAAACTGCTCAAGTTGATGGAAGAGTAAATAAAGCTATTTCTTCTACTAACAGAGCGACTAATGTAGCAAGGATGACTGCAGTTAAAGATTTTCAGAAGAGAATGCATGATAATGTGCCAATTGCAGATGTCTAGGGAGCTGACCTCCAGTAACTTATCTTGCAAGCTCAGTTGGTGGTCAAAATTTATGGTTGAGTGGAAATAATTCCATCCTTCACCTTCATCCTTCCATGCTGATAAACCTGCAAAAATTGCTCCCATCGCTATCTTTCATCTCTCACCTTCATCCTTCCATGCTGATAAACCTGCAAACATTGCTCCCATCGCTATCTTTCATCTCTCACCTTCATCCTTCCATGTCGAACCCTACAAAAACAGTAAAAGATGAAACTTTTACCAACATCGCCCAGATCTGAATATTTGAGGTTCATCGTGCCAAACCAATAGAGAAATAGCTCGTGGAGAAATAAATGCAACAGGAAAAACAAGACAACCATTTTTTTCTCGAGGGCCTACAAATAGGTTATTTGGGTAAGTTTGTTACAAATCCACTCAAATGCACAAGAAAAATAGCCTGAAATCTTGGTCAATTCACTAAATACGGAAGGATATCGATTCCCAAATCATCTCTGTTCTTTGTGACTTGGAAATCATCTCTTATGAACCTAACTGCACAACTATTCCTTACCCACTTGAGTCCTTCATAAAATAATAGTTATGATCATAAAATATTTTGTGATCTATGATATCACGGTAGATCTTGCAACCCTGACAACTTAATCTCTCCACTTCATCGAGCGAGAGAATGAGCAGGTAGGAAGGCCTTGGGATTATTGTTGATATCCATTTTGGCGAGCACAACAATCTACACTATAATTATTCATTAGCATGATGGTCAAATTCTGTGTAGATACTAGACACTGTCAGTCTTTTTTTTGGTGTGTGTTCCATGGGCGTTCTTCCCTTGATCGATGTCTCTTTTTGGAATCCATGATCACATTCTTGGAAACCCAGTTCCTGAGCCAACACCACAACCACTATCTAAAATGCATGTAGTCTTATAATCCAAAGAGAAAACAAGAAGCAACGCTCTGGGAAGTAAGACTTTATCCTACAAGAATAGTTGTTGTTAGACAAATATAAGTTCATGTTGGTCCATGAAAATATCAAGCCATAAATGTTTTCCTCTATGGCTTGCAATCGATATTGAATGAGATGTTTGTACGTGTCCTACTTCAATTATGCCAAATATGATAGATCACTACCAAAGACGATGCCACATAAGCAAGAGCTCAATTTCATGATGATTTTGAAATTGAACGCAGAGATGAGCCTGTGTCTATCACATCAAGGTGGAATCTAATCCAAACGAGGGGAACAGTTTCCTCCATGATGATCATATAATGGAATTGATGATAGATCAATTTGGTAACTTTTATAAATTTGTACTAAAGATCAGAGAATGCAGATTCCTCATGCATTAATTAAAGAAACATGTGAATTTGTTAGTATATCCCTCAAAACACAGGATACAGATTCCATGGGCAGAGGAACATCGCATTGATATTGCAACACATAAGTTATGGCTGAAACACATAAGACACCCAAGCAATGGGCTCAACTCACTCTGTCCATAATTCATGCCTAATCACAATCATATTCATGAGTTCATGTCTTTAAAAAAATAAAAAAAATAAAATTTGTGATGATACAGTGAAAAAACAAAGTGTCGATAGTTGTTATTTCATTTTGGAGAATTTTTGTTTTCCCTTAGGGATCACATAATTTTACATATAAAAGAGAATAATATAATACCTTATTTCAGTTGTTTTGTTTTTTATGGCATTCATTGACATCGATGATGATATTGTGTCGCATTGGTTAATGACATCCATCAATGGCCAGTAATCCAATGACTTCTTTTAATGCTCGACATCGACACATTTATTCACATGATTAGAATTGTACCAACGGGTTTATCAGCGGGTGAAGACTATACACTTTTTCATGATTCCATTAGCAGTTGCAACAATATTTTTCCAGCCATATGAGAGTACCATAGTTCCACTTTCAGACTTCATCTTTTGATTCATACAACCAATCAACGGTTCATATTCCTTCACTTCACATTACATGATCCAGTCACAATGACAACAACAGTCAAATTTTTCCTGATCCAACAAAAACTACATCCCTATTGCATAGTTCATCTACTTTTTGGGTAAGTCGAGGTATGTTTTTTTCTACTCTTTAATCATGCAATTCCTTACATGCTAGAATGGATGAATTTGGAAAATTCCATCACCATGTTCCATTTCCTTTCACCTTTTCGTACAATAACACATCTTCATTTGGGGGGGGGGGGATATTCATTACCATTTGACTCCATTTTCACATTCATCACCTCATATACTATTGACCAACATGTCTCTTCCAAACTACACTTTTTTGCAGTTTTATTCCATCTATTGATCTGTCTTGGAATGATTCATAACATGAAGAAAAGGATTTCTTATGCACGTTAATGGTTTATCATTTCCAATTCATGTGTGCTTAAAATATTACTGCAGTGAGAAAACAAGTAAACAAAATGAATGTTGTTAACACAAGAACCAACATTTGTTATATTCATGGTTTTCACACAAGAACCAACCATTAGAAACATCAGTTGTTACTCATTTATTTCACACCATGGAATGATTTCATTAAGAAGCCAAAAGTACTAAAGAATAACTAATGCAAACCCCCCTTTACTCCTAAGGGATGTGTGACCTCCCGGTATAGGATCGATTAAGAAACCAAGTCAGATTGACTCTTTAGTCCCTCAAGGACCTTCAATCAACTAAATATCCCCCCCTTCTTCTTAATACGTAGTTTCTATGGAACCCACAGGCTTCTCCTTAACTCTTTTAAATATTCAAAGTATTTAGGTGCTAGCTCTCCTGGTTAAGCCCCTCCCTCTATGTGACCAAGGTTGTGACCAATTGCCTAAATGAAAGGCACTTCGCGATTTCATGTTTCATGACTTTGTGTCTCACGAATTTCTCTTGCTCGTCCTTCTGAACCCTGAACTTGTGAATTCTGCTTGTTAGATCAACGGTCCACGTTCCCCGCAATCCAATAGTCCACATCTCCTTTTTGCGTATCAAGACTTCACATTTCACGAAGTTGGAAAGTTGATCACTTCTATCCTCTGATCCTTGATATCCCGAAATTCATGTGCACCAGATCAACAACTCACAAATCCCCATAATGTGACGGCTCAGATCAACTCTTCGCGAATCGGGACTTCACGTTTCACAAAGTTGGAAGACCACTCACCTCCCTTCTCCCGATATCCAAACTCTTGATATATCCCTAGACAATCAATGGTCCAGATTTCTCCTTCGATCAATGACTGTGATCAAGTCATGATTTCACGACTCACTAGTTCTTATAACTCTGCTTTTTGACTTCTCTGAGTCATGAGTCAGGGAAATGCTAATCTCTCTCCATGTGTCCTCCTTGACGATGGACGATTCTGATGATTTAGGAAATTTGTAAGTCCAATTCTCCTACACACTTGCAAAGCTTTAATGTTAGTGCAATTTACCTTGATAGGATGGCTACGATCCTTAGGTGCACAGATCAGATGGCTGAGATCCTTTCTTTTCTCTCTGATTGAATGACTGAGATATTTTCTCTGGCACTCAGATTGAATAGTTGAGATCTTTTCCTTTGCACTCACTCCTCATTGTCAAGATGCTGATCGAATGGTCCAAATCTTTTCCCCCGAGCTTACGTTTTCTACTAACTTAGAAGATTTTCGAAAGATGTAAAGGTTTCGACCTTTATCCTTCCCGCGAGTCTATTTCTTGGGTCTCGTTTGCACTTCTTGGAAAGTACTATCCCTCCTGAGCTTGATCTCCTCCAAGATTTCGATCTCCCAATAACTTCTTGCTTTTCCAGGAAATTTGTCAAACTTAGATCCAAATATTATTGAAAATAATTCCTTCCCACCTTCTTGGCATTCCTCTATTCTTGTCCTTCGACTACTTTACAGAGTCACTTTGACTCTTCGTCGAATTCTATACCTGTGCACTCTTTGAAAAATATATTTACACAGTATTTGAGTTCTTGCAACAACTGTGCACACCTTGCAACTATCGCTTTACACTTCCTACAAAGAAACCTTACGTTGTTCCTCTTGAGCTTACGAGTTGAGATAGACTCGGTCAATGCACTCCTTGCAGACTGTGTGCACACATTGCACTGGCTCATGAGGAAAAGAGATTTAAAATTTATGCAGACATTTCAAAGATATAAACACCTCTAACAATATTCATGTATTCTTGAACAAACACAATAACAGGGAAATTACAAACAACATGAGCTTCACAAATTGGATCAATTTTCCTCCATTATCTTCATTCAAAATCAAGAAAATGGTTACAGTAAAATTCAAACAACAATCACTGCTCTAAGATTACTACGTGCTCGAAACTATCATAACCCTTCTTTACAGCATACAAAACCTCTCTTTATACAAAAGAAGAAAACCAACTGCTACCTAATTGTGGTTACATCGAGACTAGGGTTCAATTCCTAGGTCACACGTGCTCATTTTGTCTATGTGTGTGATCTTTCCTTTTATTGTTTTCTATCAGCTTCAAAATATTTGAAGTGATGGCTATTATTTGAGAATCTGGATTGGTCCTCAGGTGCTGAGTTGTCCTGCCATGTGTACTTGCTGATGATGCTCCTACATCATACTCCCTTGGGAAAAAATTTATGGACTCCTATCCATGTGCTCCTCCACCGACTTTCCATGATTCTAGATATCAGCTTCACTCTCCCAACTGGAATCTTCTATTGGATGTCCCTTCCACTTGACCAGATACTCAAAATAGGTCTTCCTTCGGGTCTTCTTACCAATCCTCTGATCAATAGTCTTTTCCATCTGTGGTTTTTTTTCTATAGGCATTTGTTTCTCCCACTGAATCTTCTCTTGATCTACTTATCCCTCTGTATCATCCTTCCTATTAGGATACAAGCCTGAGATGTTGAATATGGGCAATATGCCAACATCATCTAGCAACTCGATCTCATAGGCGTTTGCATCAAACTTCCTCAAGATATTACATGGCCCTATATTATTCATATTTAGCTTGTTATTTGTCCCCCTAGGGAACCTCTCCTTCCTGATATGTGCTAGAACATGATCTCCTATTTCAAATTGAAGTTCTCTGCCATGTTTATCAGCTCTGCATTTGTACTCTTGGCTAAAATTCTGTAACTGCCCTCTAATCTGGCTATGGAGCTTCTACATTTATGCAAAAAAATCTTCTACTCCAGCACTCCTGATCTCACTCTGTTCCAAGTCTCTCAACTCAGAGACTTCCCTGGGTTGCAGTCCATACAATATTTGGAACGGGCTCTTCCCAGTGCTTCAGTTTGGTGAGTCGTTGTATGCAAACTCTGCTTGTGGCATAATCTGATCCCAGATTATGGTGCTCGGTGACCAGACTCCTCGATAAGTTTACCAAACTTATGTTTACTACCTCAGTCTATCCATTTTTCTGAGGGTGATAAGATGAGATGAAGGACAAATTTGTCCCTAACTTCTTCCACAATCTTCTCCAAAAATGACCAACAAATTTTGTGTCTTTGTCCGAGACAATCCTTCTGGGTGGGTTGTGAAGTCTCACAACTTCCTTAAAGAACATATTCACAACATGTGTTGCATCACTAGTCTTCTGGCATGGGATAAAGCGTGCCATATTTAAAAATCTATCCACCACCATAAATATGGAATCACATCCTCTTTGCATTCTTGGCAATCCCAACACAAAATCCATTCTTATTGCATCCCAAGGCCTCTCTGGTATGGTCAATGGTTGATACAATCTAGAGTTATGTATTTTACCTTTTGCATGTTGGCATATTCTACATCTGTTCATGAATTTTATCACATCTGTCCTCATACCTAGCCAATAGTATGAACTTCTCAATTGTGAAAATGTCTTATCATGACCAAAATGTCCATCCAATCCTCCACTATGTTTTTCCTTCAAAAGGTTATCCCTCATTGATCATTTTGGTATGCAAAATTGATTTCCCTTGAACAACAATCCCTCTTGAATCATATACTATGTCCACTAGCTTCAATGTCTCAGCACAGGATTCACAAATGCTTAGTATGTTTCCTTGAAATCTGGATCATCACTGTACATTTCTTCAAGGTGTTAGAACCCTAAGGTATTTACCTGAAACTCCTGCAGAATCAAACATCTCCTACTCAATGCATCATCAAATTTGTTAGCATTCCCAACAATATGTTTTATGACAAAAGTAAAATTCTACATAAACTCAATCTACTTTGCATGCTTCTGATTCAATTTTTCCTATTTGGTTATGAATTATAAAGCTTGGTTATCGCTATACAAGACAAATTCTTGTGGGACAAGGTAATGTCTCCATTTCTTTAGGGCTTGGATTATGGCATACAACTCCTTTTCATAGGTGGAGTATTTTCTCTTAATCTCATTCAGCTTCTCGCTGAAGTAAGCAACAGGTCTATTGTCCTAGCTCAAAACTCCTCCAATTGCAACACCACTTGCATCACATCTCACCTGAAATGTCTTCTCAAAATTTGGCAAGACCAGAATTGGTCGCTCTGTTATTTTCTCCTTCAGTATATTGAATCTCTTCTCGACATCCTCTGTCCATTTAAAATACTTGTTCCTTTTCTTCACTGTATCCATCATCAGTACACAAATTCCACTGAAATATCTGATGAACTTCCTATAGAAACTTGCTAATCCATGGAAGCTTCTTACCTCAAACATGCTCCTGGGTGATGGCCATTCTTTGATTTCTTTCACCTTCTCTGGATCCATGTTCAGTTCATTTGAAGAGATCACAAAACCCAAGTAAATGAGTTATGTCTTCATAAAAGATGACTTCTTCAAGTTTATCAACAAATTATCCTACTGTAGCCTCCTCATCACTAGTGTCAGGTGCCTCAAATGATCCTCCTTAGTCTTGCTAAAGATCAATATATCATCTAGATACACAACCATGAACTTTCCAATGAAATATTTTAGTATTTCATTCATCAACCTCATAAAAGTACTCAGGGCATTGGTTAATACAAATGGCATAATAAGCCACTCACACAAACCTTTATTTGTATTAAAGGATGTATTCCACTCATCACCTTCCCTCATTCTGATCTGGTGATATCCACTTTTCAAATCTATCTTAGAAAAGAAATTTGCTCCACTTAAACAGTCCATCAAATCATCTATTCTTGGAAAAGGGAATCTATACCTGATAGCGATCTTTTTGATGGCTCTCGAGTCTGTACACAATCTCCATCCTCCATATTTTTTTGGACTCAAAACAGTTGGTACTATGCATGGACTCAATCTCTCTCTGCGAAAACCCTTGTCTAACAAGTCCTGGACTTGGTTCTTTACCTCCTCATTCCCTCGATGTGTTAGTCTATATGCTGCTTTGTTTTGTAGACTTGCTTCTGGTATCAAATCGATATGATGGATGATACTTCTGATGAGTGCCAACAAGTTAGGCATCTCATCCACCACTATGTCAGCAAAATTATCTAACAATTCTTGAAATTATTCAGGAAAATCATCTATCGAATTACTAGTAAGGATAACTCCGGGTTTCCTCACCACAACAAACTACATCTCTTATTCATTCTTGAATTCTTTCAGGAGTTCCTTCCCGCTCATGAGAAGTATGCTTGTGCTAGCTTCCCCTTTCACTTTATTCTCCTCTATTGGCAACAACATGTGTGTCCTACCATTCTTCTCCAAGGTGTATGTATTCTTCCTCCCATAATGAATGACATTCCTGTCAAATTGCCATGGTCTTCCCAAAAAAATAGGTCATATATCCATGGGAATTACATCACACATAATTTCATCTCTATATCCTCCTATCTTAAATTCAACCAAGAATTGTTTAGTAACCATTACCTGGTGTCCTTTCTGCAACCATGAGACTCTATATGGCTCTGGGTGTGCAGTTGTATCCAACTCCAATTTCTCCACCATCTCCATGGATACTAAGTTATCAGTGCTCCCACTGTCAATGATCACCTTGGATACTCTGTCTTTAGTCTTTCAAGCTGTCCTGAATAGACTGTTCCTCTGTATTGGCCTTTTAACTTTTGCCTCTAGTTTTAAGAGAACCTTTCTCATCATCANCCCTCTTGAATCATATACTATGTCCACTAGCTTCAATGTCTCAGCACAGGATTCACAAATGCTTAGTATGTTTCCTTGAAATCTGGATCATCACTGTACATTTCTTCAAGGTGTTCGAACCCTAAGGTATTTACCTGAAACTCCTGCAGAATCAAACATCTCCTACTCAATGCATCATCAAATTTGTTAGCATTCCCAACAATATGTTTTATGACAAAAGTAAAATTCTGCATAAACTCAATCTACTTTGCATGCTTCTGATTCAATTTTTCCTGTTTGGTTATGAATTATAAAGCTTGGTTATTGTTATACAAGACAAATTCTTGTGGGACAAGGTAATGTCTCCATTTCTTTAGGGCTTGGATTATGGCATACAACTCCTTTTCATAGGTGGAGTATTTTCTCTTAATCTTGTTCAGCTTCTCGCTGAAGTAAGCAACAGGTCTATTGTCCTAGCTCAAAACTCCTCCAATTGCAACATCACTTGCATCACATCTCACCTGAAATGTCTTCTCAAAATTTGGCAATACCAGAATTGATCACTCTGTTATTTTCTCCTTCAGTATATTGAATCTCTTCTCGACATCCTCTGTCCATTTAAAATACTTGTTCCTTTTCTTCACTGTATCCATCATCGGTACACAAATTCCACTGAAATATCTGATGAACTTCCTATAGAAACTTGCTAATTCATGGAAGCTTCTTACCTCAAACATGCTCCTAGGTGATGGCCATTCTTTGATTTCTTTCACCTTCTCTGGATCCATGTTCAGTTCATTTGAAGAGATCACAAAACCCAAGTAAATGAGTTATGTCTTCATAAAAGATGACTTCTTCAAGTTTATCAACAAATTATCCTACTGTAGCCTCCTCATCACTAGTGTCAGGTGCCTCAAATGATCCTCCTTAGTCTTGCTAAAGATCAATATATCATCTAGATACACAACCATGAACTTTCCAATGAAATATTTTAGTATTTCATTCATCAACCTCATAAAAGTACTCAGGGCATTGGTTAATACAAATGGCATAATAAGCCACTCACACAAACCTTTATTTGTATTAAAGGATGTATTCCACTCATCACCTTCCCTCATTCTGATCTGGTGATATCCACTTTTCAAATCTATCTTAGAAAAGAAATTTGCTCCACTTAAACAGTCCATCAAATCATCTATTCTTGGAAAAGGGAATCTATACCTGATAGCGATCTTTTTGATGGCTCTCGAGTCTGTACACAATCTCCATCCTCCATATTTTTTTGGACTCAAAACAGTTGGTACTATGCATGGACTCAATCTCTCTCTGCGAAAACCCTTGTCTAACAAGTCCTGGACTTGGTTCTTTACCTCCTCATTCCCTCGATGTGTTAGTCTATATGCTGCTTTGTTTTGTAGACTTGCTTCTGGTATCAAATCGATATGATGGATGATACTTCTGATGAGTGCCAACAAGTTAGGCATCTCATCCACCACTATGTCAGCAAAATTATCTAACAATTCTTGAAATTATTCAGGAAAATCATCTATCGAATTACTAGTAAGGATAACTCCGGGTTTCCTCACCACAACAAACTACATCTCTTATTCATTCTTGAATTCTTTCAGGAGTTCCTTCCCGCTCATGAGAAGTATGCTTGTGCTAGCTTCCCCTTTCACTTTATTCTCCTCTATTGGCAACAACATGTGTGTCCTACCATTCTTCTCCAAGGTGTATGTATTCTTCCTCCCATAATGAATGACATTCCTGTCAAATTGCCATGGTCTTCCCAAAAAAATAGGTCATATATCCATGGGAATTACATCACACATAATTTCATCTCTATATCCTCCTATCTTAAATTCAACCAAGAATTGTTTAGTAACCATTACCTGGTGTCCTTTCTGCAACCATGAGACTCTATATGGCTCTGGGTGTGCAGTTGTATCCAACTCCAATTTCTCCACCATCTCCATGGATACTAAGTTATCAGTGCTCCCACTGTCAATGATCACCTTGGATACTCTGTCTTTAGTCTTTCAAGCTGTCCTGAATAGACTGTTCCTCTGTATTGGCCTTTTAACTTTTGCCTCTAGTTTTAAGAGAACCTTTCTCATCATCATGGATATTCCATCCTCTTCTCCTTTTGCTTCAACATTCCCTCTTTGTGCTTCCGAAATGTGAGCTTCTCCTCCTTTATTTTTCTCGTGGCATTCCCAAGACATGTTCCCTATCTTTCCACAGGCATAACACCTTATTCCTCCTCTACCTCTTTCTCTAGAAGAGTTTCTTCCACCACCCTGTGTTCCTCGATAAATTCCTCCTCTTTTCGAGTGACTGTGTGGAGTTTCAGCCTTGTCCTTGGAATTATGTGCATTGTCATGGGCAACTCCCTTGCCTTTGTTCGGGGCTGATATTTTACCTCTACCTTGTTGGCTTTGTTTTCTAATCAACTTCTCTTCTACCTTTAGCATGAACTGATAAGAACCCTCCACTGTCCTTACTGACATCATGCTGAGCTCATCCTAGATTTCATACCTTAGGCCATTTATATACCTGGAAACTTTTTCTTCATCCCTCTCTCTTTTTCCATCTCTAATGTTCAGCTTATAGAACTCCTTTGTGTATTCTTTAACTGTCATACCCTTCTATCTAAGGTTTTGTAGCTTCCTCAACAGATTGATCTAATAATCTTTGGGCATGAATTTAGCCTTCAACTTGGCTACCATTCTTTCCCAACTCTTTATCTTCTGTTTTCATCTACTTATCCTCTCAGCCTACAGTTCATTCTACCACAGTGCTGCATGTCCTTTAATACTAGTGATAAAATGTCTCACCATTTTCTCCTCATCGACATCTTCATAATCAAAATATTTTTCCATGGACCTTATCCAATCCAACAACTCTTCAACATCCAATTTGCCT
>JZKD02S0025926.1:349978-367161 GCA_000966675.3 Picea glauca | reverse complement strand
CAATTTTAAGTCTATTAAAACATTATTAATCTTTCTTCAAGTGATCATCAATATTATACAACATATGGACAACATAAATAATGAGCATCAATCACACATAAGATATACACAGAGACAGATTTTCACGAGAAAACCCATACAGGGAGAAAACCTCTTCTTCTTTGAAATGATAGGCAATCTTTTAATTTTTGTACATCATCTATAATTGAGCACCAACTCAATGTGAGGCTACTACCTCTGTTTTACAAGCTCCAACTTGTTTGAGAGAACCAAATCTCTGGTTTCTCTAGCACCCACTAGAAGGAAGAAACAACTCCCTAAGTGTTCTAGCACCAAATGGATGGAAGCACCAACTTCTAGTCACACATGCACCAACCTATATAACAGAGAAAAACTGTTCTCACTTGCACCACCTTCCCACCCTGGTTTTTCTGGCTACAACCAGATGGAAGATACAACTCCCTGTGTTGAAGCACCCACTTGAACCTTTGAGGACAACAATCCTCCCTAGCACCCTTATTACAAATAAATGATTGAATAACCAACAACACAGATAAATCAATTCTTACCACTTCTTCATTGTTATGCAATTCTTCTCTACTATATTATTCTTCTGCTCTGTTCATATTTGGCTTGACTTGTTGTCTCTGTCTATGTGTTCTTTCTCTGTCCTTCTCATGCTCTTTGATATGCACACCGTTTTCTCTCTTCACCTTTTCTCTTCTGTTCAGCTTTTGTTCCTTATCTCTGAGCTTTCTTCACACTGCGCATACTATAGTTTTACCTTTCTACAGTTCAACTCATTTTTCAGTCAGAACAACCAACTTTGCACAGTCATCTCATATCTCCTTTTATTCACACATGCCTTAGCAACTAAATCGCCAACCGTCCAAGAACCATGATTCTGTTCTTCTAACTGAATTGTAACTGAACAGTTAATCATGAAGAGAAACAATAACCCTTCAATCATATTCCTGATTAACCTGCACCATTGGATTATAAATGATGGGTCTCACGCTTACTCCATATGCCCATTGGCTATGACCACGGTCCTAATCAAAATGCCTTTCACATTTTGGCATTTCGACAATTCTTGTGATGATATATCTTGACACTCCATGTCGTGATCCCCAAAACTCTGAGAAACGAGCTTAGTTGGACTAGCTTCAATCATTTCGGCATTTCGCATTTCAACATTTCATGATTTCGTATGTCGCAAATTCCTGTTGCGAGGCATCTTGACTCTCCAAGTCGTGATCTCTGAAATGGTGTTTAATTGTTAGCACCTTTCACAATTTTGCATTTTGGAATTTCGTGATTTCGCATGTTGCGAATTCTTGTTGCCAGGCATCTCGACTCTCCAAGTTGTGATCTTCAAAATGGAGTTTAGTTGTTAGATCCTTTCGCAATTTCGTATTTTACCATTTCGCTATTTCACATATCGCAAGTTCGATAGGTTAGGGAACCCCGTTCCTTTGACTTTCCAGTCAGCGAAATGACGATCTTTCGCCACGTGTCCTATGGACCCAACGATCTAGATCTTATCATAATTTCTAAACTTCACAGGCCTTCATCGTGTCTGATCAATGGTCCAGATCAATCCTGTATCCGATGGCTAGTATTATTTTGCAATTTCATATATCGCGATTTAGAGAGGTTAGAGCACTCCTTCCTTTGACCTTTCTTTTCCCGGTGTGTGAAACTCCGAAACAGAGTCTTTGTTGATGTGATTGTTTTGGGATTTTGGTGTTTCATATTTCACAACTTTGGGACTCATGTGATGAGGAGTCTCGACTCTTGACTCCTCCAACTCTCGATATTCGAAACTCCAAAACATCATGGTTTCGCATTTTGTGATTTGACATTTCTGTGATGAAGTGTTTCGACACTTCCAACTCCCGGTATCTGAAACTCCAAAATGGAGTCAGATCAACGGTCCAGTATTTCGGCGTTTCACATCTCGGCATTTTGACATTTCTGTGATGAGGTATTTTGACACTTCCAACTCTCGGTATCCAAAACTTTGAAATAGAGTTTAGCTTCTGATACCCTAAATGGAGTTTAGCTTCTGATCTTGCCATGCGATCATCATTGTGCTCCTGGTCGTGATCTTTTCCATCAATGACAAACACGCATACTCTGCCTCTGTCTGAAAACATGCCAACAATCTCCCCCTTGGTCATGATATTTTCCATCAATGATAAACACACATACTTTTCCTTTGTCTAAAAACATGCCAACACTAAATAATTTTTTTTGTTTAATGAAGGGAGTGCTCAGAGATTACCTAGACAAATTTGTCATTGTATTTTTGGATGATATTCTTCTCTATTCCAACATTGAGGAGGAGCATGAACATCATTTGAGAATGCAGATAAAAGTGTTGAGAGAACACCAATTGTATGACAAGATGAGAAAGTTCACATTTTATTAAAAGAATATACATTATTTGGGCCACATTTCCTCAAAGGATGGAATAGCAGTAGATACAAAAAATATTGAATCAATCAAAATTTGGCCAACACTAAACAATATTTCAGAAGTGATATAATTTATGGGTCTAGTTGGTTACTACAGGAGATTCTTTGCAGGTTTCTCTAAGATTTCACACCCAATCTCTTGTTAAATAAAGGAATAAAATTCGAATGGACTACCAAGTGTCTTGAAAGATTGATTAACTACTACATCTATTTTAAAGGTTGCAGATATAGATGAGAATTTTATTGTGTGCTCAGTTGCATGCAAAGAATGGTTTGGTGGATTCCTTACTCAAAATGAGCATGGCATATGTTATGAGTCAAGGAAACTTAAGGAGAATGAAATAAATTATGATACTCATGATTTGGAACTTGTTGATACTGAGAAGGGTGTGAATCAATATCAAGTACAATTTAAAAACCTTTTCAACTTATACTTAAACCATTCAATTATATCCAATGAGCAATGAACAATAGTATAATATTTACACCAATACACCACAATACACCATGCACAATATATGAGAAATAATCAATANAAAAACATGACAACACTAAATAATTTTTTGTGTTTAATGAAGGGAGTGCTTAGAGATTACCTAGAACAATTTGTCATTGTATTTTTGGATGATATTCTTCTCTATTCCAACATCGAGGAGGAGCATGAACATCATTTGAGAATGTAGATAAAAGTTTTGAGAGAACACCAATTGTATGACAAGATGAGAAAGTTCAGATTTTATTAAAAGAAAATGCATTATTCGGGCCACATTTCCTCAAAGGATGGAATAGCAGTAGATACAAAAAATATTGAATCAATCAAAATTTGGCCAACACTAAACAATATTTCAGAAGTGATATCATTTATGGGTCTAGCTGGTTACTACAGGAGATTCTTTGCAGGTTTCTCTAAGATTTCACACCCAATCTCTTGTTAAATAAAGGAATAAAATTCGAATGGACTACCAAGTGTCTAGAAAGGTTGATTAACTAGTGCATCTATTTTAAAGGTTGTAGATACAGATGAGAATTTTATTATGTTCTTAGTTGCATGCAAAGAATGGTTTGGTGGATTCCTTACTCAAAATGAGCATGGCATATGCTATGAGTCAAGGAAACTTAAGGAGAATGAAATAAATTATGCTACTCGTGATTTGGAACTTGTTGATACTGAGAAGGGGGTGAATCAATATCAAGTACAATTTAAAAACCTTTTCAACTTATACTTAAATCATTCAATTATATCCAATGAGAAATGAACAATAGTATAATATTTACACCAATACACCACAATACACCATGCACAATATATGAGAAATAATCAATAGTTATCGTTCAAGGGAAGTAATGACCTCCAACGATAGCTACAACTTCCAAATATAAAGGAAGGGATAAACCTCCGAGAGGAAGATAAAATCCTCCAATATCAAGAGAGGGTTGACCTCTCCATCCTTTCCCCTTCCTTCCACCCAAGAATATATGAGAGATAATAAAACTTTACATTAAATCATCACCATCAACCAACCATCACATAGAGTCTGATAATGCTTCCTGAGACTTCTTCAAATTCTGTAATTCTTCAATTCTTGGAATACTATGATCTTGTAGATAATATTACTCAATTTATTCTCTGAAATGCCTCCAAGTTTCACTCCTTGAATCCTCCCCAAAAATAAGTTATAGAAATAATGATAAACTTTATTCAATTCTGGTTTATTCATGAGAGCGAACTTGTACAGAATGCCCCATGCTCAATATTTAGCATTAGATTCTGAAACTTTCACACAAGAAACCAAAGTATGTACTATTTACAATGAAATTTGTTCCACTTCATTTGGATTCTCTATGAAGAAGTTATGATTGTTTTACCTAGAACACATGTTTATTGACTAGCTTCAGGATTGGTCAAAAACCCTATCTTCCACATAGTGTATCTCCATAATTATAGTGAATAAAGAGCTGAAACATTTACCACAGGTACCTTGATACATATTCTCAATACCATAGCAATTTCACCATATTAATCATTCTGGAAAAACAATTATAGTGAAAATGGTAAGATGAATTGTAAATACCATACCTTATAACACATCACCAAAAGACTTCATCCTCCCTTGAAATCCGACCTTCTTTTCTTCTGATTTCCTTTGAAATTTGACTTGTGTGGCAAATGAATGTATAATGATATGTATTTATTTCATTTATGTCACTTCCTTTTAACATTAGGGCTGGCCTGACATTTTGTTATTTTGTAATTATTTTCTTTAATTATATTTAGGGCCTACATGTACTTCCTTCTTCAATTCACTTTGTCATCTTGAAAAATTCATTTATCCTAAACCATGAGGATCCACGTGACGTGACACCTACCATGGGGAAAAACATAATGTATACTATCCATCCATGGGTTTTGTTTCTGCATGTACATTGTCCTTCATGTCCAAATACCTTCATCAATCTTGCGATCCAAAACCAATGACTAGAGTTGACATCAATGACAACAACCAAACTTCCAACAATCTCCCCCTTTGTCATTGATGGAAACACTCATGCTCCCCCTATCATCATGATCCCAATTTCTCTCCCCCTTTGACATCAATGGAAAAGGGTAGGGTTTCTCCCCCTAAGTTCAATGGCATAAGGTGACCTTCTTCTTTGGGGTTGCTCCCCCTGAACATGTGGCACTCAATAATACTTCATCCTTATTTTTGGTCTTTGGTAATTTTTCTTCATTGGAATCCTTTTATGTGGATTTTGTCTTCTCTCTCTTCTTCATTTTTAGGATGTATATGTTGTTTGGTCTTCTTGTTGTAGTTGCAACCAATCTTCCCGAGTTATTTTCTCTGATTTTACATTTTCAGGAGTCAAACGTAAGAGTGTATCCTTGGTCACACATTTTACTAACACTGAGTAGATTATGCTTCAAGTCTTCAACCAATAGGAAATTCTTTGCTTCCAAGCTCTACTGCACATTCTCCAAGTATTTTGGCAGATGAGTCATCTCCAAATGTAACATTGTCACCCTTTCTCTTCAAACTGATGAATTTGTCTTGATCCCTGGTCATATGTGAAGAACATCCACTATCTATGTACCATTCATATTCTTATTTACATTATTCAACGATTAATTCTATTCGACAATCTTCATTGTTTGGAATCTATTTTCTTTTCCATATTGTGGTTCACATAGGGACATATTCATTCATATATCTGCAATCTCATGATTTGTGACCAAGATAATTACATTTGTAGCATACAATATTTTTTTCTATCAATGGGAAAAATGAATTATAACTTTTGTTGACAAATACATGATTATTTCCATATCTTCTATTTACACCATTCATGTTTCTTGCATATTTGTTGCTTTCATTGATTCTGCAATTAATTGCCTTATGTCCAAAATTTTTGAAAGTATAGCAATGACCAAGAAAGAAATTTTGATACCTTGGAGTAAGTGGCCTTCTTTGTGAACCCAACATGAAACACTATATTGACATCTAGGAACTATGAACCCGACATGAAACACTATATTGACATCTAGGAACTATGAACCCGACATGAAACACTATATTGACATCTAGGAACTATGAACCCAACATGAAACACTATATTGACATGACATATATATATATATATATATATACATATCATGTATTTCATAACACCCTTGTGCACGAATGCTCAGTTATATTTTTTTCATCATCATATATAGACTTTATTCATAGAATATTGTGTACAAGGCCAAAGGGTTGTACATTCTATCAAAAATATTTCTTAGATGAGACATGCCCTAGGTGTGGTGGAATGGAATTACTGAGTAAGTGTATCCATGTGAGTGATGAATTGATCCAAGTAGATATTGGTGGCCACCCACCTATCCCACTTGGACCCACACCATTGTTTCTTTTAGTTTTTCAGTTTCCTTAATTGTAGTACAATTTACTATTTTTAGCAGTTTTTTGGGTCCTGAACTTCTGGAGCCATTTTGAGGCCCTAAACGACATTTTTTGGGCACAAATGCTGCGATGAATATGTGTTTGTTTAGGACTCGATATTCGTTGTCAGCAATGTAATCCTCAGATATATATTTCTAAATATGTATCATGTGCGTTAAATGGAGATAGTATGCCAAAGTTACGACCCTGAGAAATTGATGTACCAATTTACCCCAACGGGGCCCATATTGTGGCGTTTCATCTCCTAGGGTTAGGTTTTTGGATGTTTAGGGTTTTCCATGGTTTTCTCAATAATATATAGGCCTTTGAGCCTCCTTGTAACATAGAGTTGAAAGGCCAGTAGCTGCCACATCTCTTCTCAGAGATAAGCTACCAGTGCCCGAGCTATTTTATTTCCATTATATCTGTAAGCATATTTCATTCATTTGTTGTTAATGAAATGAAGGTTTACTTCCACTGCATCTCTGTGTTTATCTGTATTTCAGTATTTCATTATGTTCCTTCATAAATCTAGATTAGTGGTATCAGAGCAGTCTTCTCTTTCTCAATCCTTCTTTGCATGTCCCCAACGAGGTCGGGATATAAGGAGTTAGGGCTCAATCTAGTTGAACCGTTGCAAGATCAGCCTCACAAACCCCGATGGCCACCCATGGGGGAAGAAAAGAAAGATGAAGGAGCAGGAGATCCTATCAAATTATTGCTCGAGGAGGCCCTCATGAAACAAAGGAACGCGATGATGGACAACTTTGTCCAGATCCTTCAACGATTGCCCATTGGGGGTGCATCTACATCCAACAACCACTCTAGAGACTCCACTCCTTTTAAGGTACAAGTAAACTTTGACATTCCCATATTTGAGGGCCAAATAGATGCAGATGTCATTGATAGATGGTTGAATCTGTTAGAAGGATATTTCTCAGTTCAAGACTTTTTCGACCGCGAAAGGATTATTTTTGCACTCCTTAAAGCCACCCCCCATGTCAAGGACTGGTGGGAAACCTATTGGAATAAACAGAGCGAGGGAAAACCCTCTCTGTTTGCGGTCGCACCCACTTGGAATTATTTTCAAGATGCCATCAAGGAACAATATTATCCCATGGGGAGCTATGAGGAAAAATACATACAATGGACTACGCTACGGCAACAAAGAGATCAAGATGTGCATGAGATGACGAATTTGTTCCATACCCTCTACACAAAGTTGGGTATCAAATATTCGGAGAAACATTTGGTGTTAAAGTACCACAATTGTATTCATAGATACATTCAGGAGGAAATGGAGTTCCTCGACATCTCCTCACTTGGTGCGGCATAATGGTATGTTGCCAAGATTGAGCAAAAGTTCAAACAGAAGAAGCAAGACTTTGGGTCTGCGAATCAAAAGCAAGGGAAAGGTACCCCCAAAATTATGAACAAAGGACCAAGCCAAGACGGTGTGGCCCAAGACAACCCAAAAATGCCAAAAGCAAAGAATAACATCACGAAGCCAAAAAAGGACACTGTGAAGTGGTGTGATTTCCACAAGAGCTCCACTCACAACACAAGTGAGTTTCAGGCCAAGCAGTCACTGGTAGCCAAGTTGAAGGATTCTGAATCAGATGTAGGCTCTAACTCTGAATCAGAACCCAACAAGGGGAATGACGGAGGCAAGCATATTATTGATGCGGAGCCCAAGGCCACCGTTTCCGCCACGAATATCTAAAACAAGGAACCAGAAGATTTAGAGGAGGCAGAGTGCCTCTTCCATTCCCAGATGTGGGTAACGGGTTCCCCGTTGCAGTTCATTGTCGATAGCGAGAGCCAAAATAACCTCATCTCAGTAGAGGTCGTGAAACAGTTGGTCTTGCCAACCACAACACACCCACAACCATACACCATCGGGTGGTTGCACCAAGGACAGGACCTCCGTGTAATCCAACAATGTCGCCTTCCCTACAACAGCAAGCCCTTCACAGATGAGGTATTATGCGACATTGCTCCTCTTGCTGTTTCTAATGTATTATTAGGCCAACCATACTTGTGGAAGTGATATGATGTGTATGAGTCTAGGCCTCGTGCCATTATTATTGCTTTGGGTAATAAGCTATACAGAATACCAGAAATAGCACCGCCTACAACCATCTCTTTGGTTACTGCAAAACAATGCAGTAAGCTCATTGCCAAAACAGGGAAAATTTTTTTCCTGATGATCCGCCCTCAGGGAAAGAAGAAGACTATGGCCACGACCTCCAAACTGCGCCCCTCTACATGAAAACAACAAATGGATAAGGTCGTGGAGGAGTATGAGGACATCTTCACCTCCCCCATAGGGGTGCCTCTACACTGTCAGGTCAAGCACCCCATCCATCTGACCCCAGGTGCATCGCTTCCCAATGGACCAATCTACTGGCACTCTGTTTTGGAGAATGATGAAATCAAGAGGCAGATTCAGGAGATATTGAAAAAAGTTCACATCTGACTGAGTTCATCGCCCTACGGGAGCCCGATCGTGCTGGTGCAGAAGAAGTATGGGACTTGGAGACTTTTCATTGACTATCGGGCACTGAACAAGATCACTGAACAGAATAGGTACCCAATCCAATGGATTGATGACCTTCTGGACCAACTCAAGGGGGAGAAATATTTCAGCAAGATCGACTTGAAGTCCAAGTATCACCGGGTACCAATCGAACCCTCTTATGTGTGGAGGACTACCTTCAAATCCAAGGAGGGCCTTTTCAAATGGTTGGTCATGCCTTTCGGGTTTACGAATTCCCCTGCAACCTTCATGAGACTAATGGATGACATCTTGTGACCATTCACCAACTCATTTTTAGTGGTGTACTTGGATGACATTATGATCTTTAGCCAGACTTGGGAAGAGCACCTCCACCACATCCGACAGGTCTTCCAAACACTGTGGAAACACAAGTTGTGTGCCAATTTGGAGAAGTGCACTTTTGGCATGACCCAGGTTCAGTATATGGGATACATTATTGATGAGCGGGGGGTGCATGTGGATCCAACCAAGATCCAAGTCATTTTGGATTGGCCAGCCCCAACCACCCTAACAGAGCTCTGCATATTTTTTGGTCTTGCCAATTTCTACCGCAGGTTTGTGTTGGGATTCTCTCATATCACTTGGCCCTTGAGTCAAGTCACCAAGGGAGGAGTGAAAGAAAAATTATTTTGGTTTGAATCTCAACAAAAGGCATTCGACAATTTGAAGCATCGCCTCTTCTCTGCACCAGTGCTCACATTACCTGACTTGCAACAACCATTTGAGATCGAGACAGATGCCTCTGACTATGCCATTGGGCTAGTCCTTACTCAGCATGGGCATCTGGTGGCATATCACAATGAGATAATTTCTGAAATAGTCTGAAAGTATCCTGCTTATAAAAAAGAGATGTATTCCACTGTGCATATGGAAGCATTACATTTTGGGAAAGGAAAAGTTCATCCACACAGACCACCAACCCTTGTAGTTCATACAGACACAAGGGAAGTTGCAGAACGATCACCATCAGAAGTGATCCACATACCTGCAACAGTTTCATTTGAACTTTAAGTACAAGAAAGGAAGCACCAATAATGTTGTAGACTTCCTCATCTGACCCCCTATCATGGTGCTAACCATGGTGCTCAACTCTTGTGGGCATGAGACTTTCGATTGGCCACTTCTCTACAAAAGCGATCCAGAATTCAGCCACACATACAATACGCTCTTGGATAGCAAGCAAGTTCCTAATTTTCACCTCTAGGATGCCCTGCTATGTCACCTGGGACAACCTTGTGTTCCTTCAAGCGAGCATGCCAAGATGATTTGGGAGGCACAATACAGTCGGGTCGTTGGGCATTTCAGGGTCGAGAAAACTATGGTCGTACTACAAAAGTATTTCTATTGGCCGAACCTTTGACACAATGTTGGGAAGTAAATCAAGTCCTGCACTTCTTGCGCCATTTCCAAAGTGAACATCAAGAAGAAAGGCCTCTATACTCCACTGCCTACCCCTAGTCGACCTTGGGAATCCATCTCCATGGATTACATGTCTGGCCTTCCTTCTACTAAGCATGGAAATGACTGTGTTTTTGCAGTCATCGACAGATTCTAGAAGATGTCCATTATGATGGCCTGGAAGAAGAATATCACAACAGAGGCCACTGCTAAACTATTCTTTGAATGAGTGTGGGTACACTTTGGGATCCCATAGTCTATCATCTCAGATCGGGACAACAGGTTCCTCAGTACATTTTGGTACAACCTCTGGTCAATGCTGGACACCAAGCTCACCAAGTCCATAGCTTTCCATCCGCAAACCGATGGCCAGACAAAGGTAGTCAACCGAATGATTGTACACATTCTGCGCATGTACAACTCAAAGCATCCACACACATGGGATGGTATCCTCCCCTATGTGAAACACAACTACAATCGGGCTCTCCATAGCTCAACCAGTCACTATGTCCCATTAACGTAGCCATGTCATTTGTAGCTACTCAGGAAGATTCAACCCATGTCCAGTCTGAGGATGAAAAGGCACACAACTTCATTGAGCGCATTCAACACATCCGCCAACAGGTTCATGATATCTTGGATAGAGCCAATGCTAAGTACAAGCAACGAAATGATCAACATCAAGTGCCACACAACTTCCAGGTGGGTGACAAAGTGTGGCTACATTTGCAAAAGGAGCGCCTCGTTGGACCCTAGTGCAAGATTCGCCTAGTCCAATATGGGCCATACACCATCACCAAGGATATTGGGGACAATTCCTTTGGGCTCAGTATTCCACCGTTCCTTGGTCTGCACCCAGTGTTCAATGTCGATCGCCTTCGACCCTACTTTCCACCTCTACTAGACACATCCGAAATGGCAGAACAACTCACACCAACAAAGTTCAACCCAGATTGCATGGAAAAATCCACAACTGATCGGATTATGGACAAACAGATCAAGAACACCCGCCAGCAGAGGATCCAGCTATATCGAGTTGTCAAAGTAGGCCAAATCCTTCACCAGGGCAAGTGGCTCACCAGTGACTAAGTTCGACAGAAGTTTCCTCATCTCATGGAGAAGCTCAATGCAATGGTGACCATTGCTTCTTAAGGGGGAGGAATGATCTAGGTGGATATTGGTGGCCACCCACCTATTCCACTTGGACCCACACCATTGTTTCTTTCAATTTTGCAGTTTCCTTAATTGTAGCAGAATTTACTATTTTTAGTCGTTTTTCGGGTCCTGGACTTCTAGAGCCGTTTTGAGGGCCTAAACGTTGTTTTTTGGGCACGAATGCTCTGGTGAAATTGAGTTCGCTCAGGACTCGATATTCCCTATCAGTAATGCATTCCTCAGATAGAACTTTCTAAAGATGTATCATGTGCATCAAACAGAGATAGTATGCCAAATTTACGACCCCTGGAAATTGATGTACCAATTTACCCCAATAGGGCCCATATTCTGGCGTTTCATCTCCTAGGGTTAGGTTTTTGGATGTTAGGGTTTTCCATGGTTTTATCAATAATATATAGGCCCTCGAGCCTCCTTGTAACATAGATTTTAGAGGCCAGTAGATGCCACATCTCTTCTCAGAGATAAGCTACCAGCACCCGAGCTATTTTATTTTCATTCTATCTGTAAACATATTTCAGTCATTTTTTGTTAATGAAATGAAGGTTTACTTCCATTGCATCTCTGCGTTTATGAGTATTTATGTATTTCATTGTGTTCCAGAATAAATCCAGATCAGTGGCATCAGAGCGATATGCTCTTTCTCAATCCTTATTTGCATGTACCCAACGAGGACGGGGTATAAGGAGTTAGGGATTGATCTGGTTGAACTATTGCAAGATCAACCTCGCAAACCCCAACGGACGCCCATGGGGGGAGAAAATAAATATGAGGGAGAAGGAGATCCTATCAAATTATTTCTCGAGGAGGCCCTCGAGAAACAAAGGAATGCAATGATGGACAACTTTTCCCAGATCCTTCAACAGTTGCCCACTGGTGGCGCATCTACATCCAACAACCACTCTAGAGGTGCCACTCCTTTTAAGGTACAAGTAAACTTTGAAATTCCCATATTTGACAAAAAAATAGATGCAGATGTCGTTGATGACGACTTTTCTGACCGAGAAAGGATTATTTTTGCACTCCTTAAAGCCACCCTTGATGTCAAGGACTGGTGGGAAACCCCTCTCTATTCTCGGTCGCACCCACATGGAATTCTTTCTGAGATTCCATCAAGGAACAATATTATCCCATGGGGAGCTATGAGGACAAATACATACAATGGACTACGTTGCGGCAACAAAGGGACCAAGATGTGCATGAGATGACGAATCTGTTCCATACCCTATGCACAAAGTTGGGTATCAAATATTTAGAGAAACATTTGGTGTTAAAGTACCACAGTTGTCTTCATAGATACATTCAGGAGGAAATGGAGTTCCTCGACATATCCTCTCTTGATGTGGCATACCGGTGTTCTGCCAAGATTGAGCAGAAGTTCAAACAGAAGAATCGAGACTTTGGGTATGCGAATCAAAAACAAGGGAAAGGTACCCCCAAACCACTGAACAAAGGACCAAGCCAAGGCGGTGTGGCCCAGGATAACCCGCCAAATCCATAAGCAAAGAACAACACCACAAAGACAAAAAAGGACACGGGGAAGTGGTGTGAGTTACATAAGAGCTCCACTCACAACACAAGTGAGTGTCAGGCCAAGTAGTCACTAGTAGCCGAGTTGAAGGTTTCTGAATCAGATGCAGGCTCTGACTCTAAATTAGAACCCAACAAGGAGAATTAATAGGGGAAGCAGATTATCGATGCAGAGCCCAATGCCACCATTGCCACCTTCAATATCTAGAAGAAGGAACCAGAATATCTAGAGGAGGCAAAGCGCCTATTCCATTCCCATATGTGGGTAAAGGGTTCCTCGCTACAGTTCATTGTCGATAGCGGGAGCCAAAAGAACCTCATCTCAGTAGAGGTCATGAAACAACCGGTCTTCCCCACCATAACACACCCACAACCATACACCATCGAGTGGTTGCACCAAGGACGGGACCTCCACGTAAGCCAACAATGTCGCCTTCCCTACAGCATAAAGCCCTTCACGGATGAGTTATTATGTAACATTGCTCCTCTTGATGTTTCTGATGTATTATTAGGCCAACCATACTTGTGGAAGTGACATGATGTGTATGAGTCGAGGCCTCGTTCCATTATTATTACTTTGGGTAATAAGTTGTATAGGATACCAGAAATAGCACCGCTTACAACTATCTCTTTGGTTACTACAAAACAATGTATTAAGCTCATTGCCAAAATCATGAAATTTGTTTTCCTGATGATCCGCCCTCAGGGAAAGAAGAAGACTGTGGACATGACCTCCAGACAGGGACCCTCTCCATGACAAGAACAAAATGATAAGGTCCTGTAGGAGTACGAGGACATATTCACCTCCCCCGTAGGGGTGCCTCTACACTGTCAGGTCAAGCAACCCATCAATTTGACTCCAAGTGCACCGCTTCCCAATAGACCAATCTATCAGTGCTCTGTTCTGGAGAATGATGAAATCAAGAGGCAAATTTAGGAGTTGTTGCAAAAAGGTCACATCTAACCGATTTCATCGCCCTACGGGAGCTCGATCATGCTGGTGCAGAAGAAGGATGGGACTTGGAGACTCTGCATTGACTATCTAGCACTAAACAAGATCACTGTCCAGAATAGGTACCCGATCCCATGGATTGATGACCTTCTGGACCAACTCAAGGGGGAAAAATATTTCAGCAAGGTCGACTTGATGTTCGAGTATCACCAGGTACCAATCGAACCCTCTGATGTGTGGAAGACTACCTTCAAATCCAAGGAGGGCCTTTTCGAATGGCTAATCATGCCTTTCGAGTTGAAGAATGCCCCTGCAACCTTCATGAGACTAATAGAAGACATATTGGGACCATTCACCAACTCATTTGTAGTGGTGTACTTGGATGACATTCTGATCTTCAGCCAGACTTGGGAAGAGCACCTCCACCACATCTGACAGGTCCTCCAAACACTGCAGCAACACAAGTTGTGTGCCAATTTGGAGAAGTGCACTTTTGGCATGACCCAGGTTCAGTATTTGGGATAAATTATTGATGAGCAGGGGATGCATGTGAATCCAACCAAGATCCAAGTTCTCTACAAAAATGATCTAGAATTTGGCCACACATACAATACGCTCTTGGAGGGCAAGCAAGTTCATAATTTTCACCTCCAGGATGCCCTACTATGTCACTTGGGACACCTTTGTGTTCCTTCAAGCGAGCGTGTCAAGATGATTTCGGAGGTGCACTACAGTTGGGTAGCTGGGAATTTCGGGGTCGAGAAAACTATGGTCATAATGCAAAAGTATTTCTATTGGCAGATCCTTTGACAAGATGTCGGGAAGTACATCAAGTCCTGCACTTCTCGTGCCATTGCCAAACCGACCACCAAGAAGCAAGGCCTTTATACTCCCCGTCCTTCCCCTAGTTGACCTTGGGAAGCCATCTCCATGGATTACATGTCGAGCCTTCCTTATACTAAGCATGGAAATGACTGTGTTTTTGTGGTCGTTGATAGATTCTTGAAGATGTCCATTATGATGGCCTGTAAGAAGAATATCACAGTAGAAGCCACTGCTAAAATATTCTTCGAACGAGTGTGGGTACACTTTGGGATCCCACAGTCTATCATCTTAGATCGGGACAACAGGTTCCTCAATACATTTTGGTCCAGCCTCTGGTCGATGCTGGACACCAAGCTCACCAAGTCCACATCTTTCCATCTACAAAATGATGCCTAGACAGAGGTAGTCAACCAGATGATTGTACACATTCTGTGCATGTACAACTCAAAGAATCCATGCACATGGGATGAGATCCTCTACTATGTACAACATAGCTACAACCGGGCTCTCCATAGCTCAACCAACCACAACCCCTTTCATGTGGGCTTGGGATTCCAGAAAATATGACCCATTGACGTAGCCATGCCATTTGCGGCTACTCAGACAGATTCAACCCATGTCCAGTCTGAGGCTGAAAAGCTACACAACTTCATTGAGCGCATTCAGCACATCCGCCAATAGGTTCATGACATCTTGGATAGAGAAAATGATAAGTAAAAGCAACGACATGATCAACTTCGGGTGCCACACAACTTCCAGGTGTGCGACAAACTGTGGCTACATTTGCAAAAGGAGCGCCTCACTTGATCAGGGGATCAAATTTTGCTCAAAAAATCAAAGTGCTCAGAATCGATTCAAACCGGACAAGAGGGTAGGCCTCATCGTTGCGAACCCAATGCAACTCGTTTCATCTCAAACGGACGTCGGGAGCGAGAGACATTGCAATCTGTTCATAAAGTCAAACAGGCAAAAAAAAAAATGATGTTGACTGTACAGTCCGTACAGGCTGACGTGGCAGGGATGTACGACCGTACAAAAGTGACATGGCATATGATGATTGGAAGGCTTGGTCGAATCATATGGTGACACGTGGAATTTCGTTGGTTAATGGTAAGGTGCCACGTGTCCCAATCATGGGCTTCCATGTGGCACCCCTTTATTGGTTTATGGGTCATTATGTAAAATTATTGGCGTTTGTGGGGTTCGACCCCTGGACCTCCCCCACCGCATAGCGCCTTCCCAAAGGCCGTCCAACCAACGGACCACCAGATGTGTCTTGTTATGTATATGTGTTTTATTATATTTGAATTCAAACTATGTAATAAACGACGGGGGGTCAGGCCGGGGCTTAGCCCCAACCCACAGTGATATTGATATTACATGTGACCACATATGAATACACCGCGTGGGAGTTGTAATGGGTATAGCCCCAACCTCCGTGGAATGGTGTGGCACTTATATATATAAGCCCTAGTTCTATTGTGTTTTATATGCCATATGCCCACGACTGGAGCGTGGGAAGTTAATGCGGTTGGAGCGGTTCAACCATTAAGCCCTTTTTGCCAATACGTGCGGTCCTATGACCCATGTGCCCAGGTGCTAGGCAGTTAGGGGCTGGCACAACCTTAACCATCCTACGGTTTGCACCGTTGGCATGGTTGCGCCTGGTGCTGGGTTTTCACGCTATTTATTGCATGTGTGCTAGGTTCATTCAAGAAGGGTGCAATTTGTAGTTGTAGAGACAACAAGCTTGAAGGGGGAGACTTCCAAGAGGCCTAACTTCTTCATTTTTCGACCGATTGAGGTGCTGAAAGAGCCGAGACAAGGGTTTTTGGATGCTCTGAAGCCATTGGAGCAGTTGGTTTGTCAGTTTGAGCATTCTAAGACATGTTTTTTGAGAAATTTTGAGCAATTAATAATAATGATCCATTGGAAGCTGGACCAGGAGATGTATCCCAAGAGAGGGGTGAACTCCTTTATCAATTGTTGTGTTTATGTGCTTATGTTCATTGATTATGCTACTATCTATGTTTATTTTACATGAGTAATCTCTTAATCTATGTGTTGCAAACTGATCCATTTTCTTTAAACACATAACATTTACATTGCAATAATTTCAAGTATTTCAAGTCTTCTTCATTTTTAGATCAAGTTGGTATCAGAGTACTGGTTTTTGAAGACTTGATTGTTTGCAAGTTTTGTTTCTGATGCTCAGAAGGTTGAAACTCACAAGAGGAGAAGGTCAACTTGTGGAGCCAAGTTCTCATCCGACAAGGAGGAATCATATACCATCACCGCAAGTTTCAGGGAGACATTCACCAAGCATGGCT
>JZKD02S0025926.1:295218-343496 GCA_000966675.3 Picea glauca | reverse complement strand
TGATGAAAGAACTCTGGGTTACACTGTTGATGAGTTGTTTGTCAAAGGTTGAGCTCTGAATCATCTGGACATCGTAACAATGCTTTGAATTCCCTGTTGAAACAAAGAGTCCTCACAACCTTTTATAGCCGTTTCAAGGGCGGTCTTGTAACCATCTCTCGGTGTGAATAGGGGCGCATTAGGGTTCATTAATCGCCGAATTTGTAGAGCCGACTCTGATCTGAGGGTCAAATCACTTTGGGGGCCGGTCCGTAGGCGGTCGAGAGGCCGACCTAGGCAATTAATGCACTGTATTAGCAGATGCGCGACTTTTTGTGTGGACAGTCGTGCGTCGGGCGCGCATGCGCGCATAACACGTTTTTGTCCCGCGCATGTGTGCGCGCATCAAGCTGATGTAAAGCGCCCTTCAATTTTTGGTTACTTTGTATAGTTTTTGCCCTTTATGAGTGCTGTGAAATGAATTCAGTGCCATGAGTGACTTCATTGTTGTTTTGCTAATGCTGAGTTCTTGTCGCCATGTGCAGACGAAATTTCAGTGATAACAAATATGAATCTATTTAGGACTTGATATTCCTTATCAACAATGTAGTCCTCAGATAGATCTTTATAAAGATATATCATGTGTGTCAAACAGAGATAGTATGCCAAAGTTACGACCCCGGTAAATTGATGTACCAATTTACCCCAACAGGGCCTATATTTTGGTGTTTCATCTCCTAGGGTTAGGTAGGGTTTTCCAAGTTTTTCTCAATAATATATAGGCCTTCGAGCCTCCTTGTAACATAGATTTCAAAGGCCAGTATCTGCCACATCTCTTCTCAGAGATAAGCTACCAGCGCCCAAGCTATTTTATTTTCATTCTATCTGTAAGCATATTTTAGTCATTTGTTGTTAATGAAATGAAGGTTTACTTCCACTGCATCTTTGTGTTTATGTGTATTTATGTATTTCATTATGTTCCTGCATAATTTTGGATCAGTGGTATCAGAGCGGTCTGCTCTTTCTCGATCCTTATTTGCATGTCCCCAACAAGGTCGGGGTATAAGGAGTTAGGGCTCGATCTGGTTGAATCGTTGCAAGATCAGCCTCGCAAAACCCGATGGTTGCCCATGGGGGAAGAAAAAAAAGATGAGGTAGTAGGAGATCCTATCAAAGTATTGCTCGAGGAGGCACTCGAGAAACAAAGGAACGTGATGATGGACAACTTTGCCCAGATCCTTCAACGGTTGCCCACTGGCGATGCATCTACATACAACAGCCACTCTGGAGGTGTCATTCCTTTTAAGGTACAAGTAAACTTTGACATTCCCATATTTGAGGGACAACTAGATGCAGATGTCATTGATAGATGGTTAAATCTGTTAGAAGGATATTTCTCGGTTCATGACTTTTCCGACCTAGAAAGGATTATTTTTTCACTCCTTAAAGTCGACCCCCATGTCAAGGACTGGTGGGAAACCTATTGGGAGCAATAGAGCGAGGGAATACCCTCTCGTTTCTCAGTCACACCCACTTGGAATTCTTTCTGAGATGCCATCAAGGAAAAATATTATCCCATGGGGAGCTATGAGGACAAATACATACAATGGGTAACAATGATTCAACGAAACATTTTGTGTTAAAGTACTATAGTTGTATTCATAGATACATTCAGGAGGAAATGGAGTTCCTCGACATCTCCTCACTTTGTGCGGCATACCAGTATGCTTCCAACATTGAGCATAATTTCAAATAGAAGAAGTGAGACTTTAGGCCTACGAATCATAAGTAAGGGAAACGTACCCCCAACCCGTTGAACAAAGGACCAAGCCAAGGAGGTGCAGCCCAAGAAAACCTACCAAAATCACAAGAAATGAACAACATCACGAAGCCAAAAAGGACACGGGGAAGTGGTGTGAGTTCCATAAGAGCTCCACTCACAACACAAGCGAGTGTCGGGCCAAGCAGTCACTGGTAGCTGAGTTGAAGGCTTCTGAATCGAATGCAGGCTCTGACTCTGAATCAGAACCCAACAAGGGGAATGATGGGGGGAAGCATATTATTGATGCAGAGGCCAATGCCACCATTTCCACCATGAAGATCCAGAATATCCAGAGGAGGTGAACCGCCTCTTCCATTCCTAGATGTCGGTAAAGAGTTCCCCGTTGCAGTTCATTGTCAACAGTGGGTGCCAAAAGAACCTCATCTCAGTAGAGGACATGAAACAGTTGGGCTTACTGACCACAACACACCCACAACCATACACCATCGGGTGGTTGAACCAAGGATGGGACCTCCGTGTAAGCCAACAATGTCACCTTCCCTACAACATCAAGCCCTTCACGGATGAGGTATTATGTGACATTGCTCCTATTGGTGTTTTTGATGTATTATTAGGCCAAACATACTTGTGGAAGCGAAATGCTATGTATGAGTCCAGGATTCATGCCATTATTATTACTTTGGGTAATAATTTGTACAGGATACTGAAAATAGCACCGCCTACAACCATCTCTTTGGTTACTACAAAAAAATGCAGTAAGCTCATTTCCAAAACCAGGAAAAAAAATTTCTTGATGATCCGCCCTCAGGGAAAGAAGAAGATTGTGGCCACGACCTCCGGATAGGGCCCCTTTTCACGAAAAAAACAGATGGATAAGGTCATGGAGGAGTACGAGAACATCTTCACCTCCCCCACAGGGGTGCCTCTACACTGTCAGGTCAAGCACCCGATTGATCTAATCCCAGGTGCACCGCTGTCCAATGGACCAATCTATCGGCACTCTATTATGGAGTATGATGAAATCAAGAGGAATATTCAGGAGATATTGCAAAAAGGTCACATCCAACCGAGTTCATTTCCCTGTGGAAGCCTGATCATGCTGGTGCAGAAGAAGGATGGGACTTGGAGACTCTGCATTGACTATCGGGAACTGAACAAGATCACTGTCCATAATAGATACCCGATCCCATGGATTGATAACCTTCTGGACCAACTCAAGGGGGAGAAATATTTCAGCAAGATCGACTTGAAGTCCGGGTATCACCAGGTACCAATAGAACCCTCTGATGTGTGGAAGACTTCCTTCAAATCCAAGGAGGGCCTTTTCAAATGGCTTATGCCTTTTGGGTTGACGAATGCCCCTGAAACCTTCATAAGACTAATGGACGACATCTTGTGACCATTCAACAACTCATTTGTAGTGGTGTACTTAGATGAAATTATGATCTTCAACCAGACTTGGGAAGAGCACCTCCACCACATCCGACAGGTCCTCCAAGCACTACGGCAACACAAGTTGTGTGCCAATTTGGAGAATTTCACTTTTTGCATGACCCGGGTTCATTATCTGCGATACATTATTGATGAGCAGAGGGTGCATGTGGATCCAATCAAGATCCAACTCATTTGGAATTGGCCAGCCCCAACCACCCTAATAGAGCTCCGCAGCTTTTTGGGTCTTGCCAATTTCTACCGCAGGTTTGTGTTGGGATTCTCTCATATCACTTGGCCCTTGAGTCAAGTCACCAAGGGAGGAGCGAAAGAAAAATTATTTTGGTCTAAATCTCAACAGAAGGCATTCGACAATTTGAAGCATTGCCTCTGCTTTGCACCAGTGCTCACATTACCCGACTTGCAACAACCATTTGAGATCGAGACAGATGCCTCTTACTATGCTATTGGGGCAGTCCTTACTCAACATGGGCATCCGGTGGCATATCATAGTGAGACACTTTCTGACACAGTCTAAAAGTTCCCACTTATGACAAAGATATGTATTCCATTGTGCATATGGAACCATTACATTTTGGGAAAGGAAACGGTCATCCAAACAGACCACCGACCCTCATAGTTCATACAGACACAAGGGAAGTTGTAGAAGGATCGGCATCAGAAGTGGTCCACATACCTGCAACAGTTTCATTTGAACATTAATTACAAGAAAGGAAGCACCAATAATGTTGCATACTTCCTCAGCCGACCCCCTATCATGGCACTAACCATGGTGCTCAACTCTTGTGGGCACAAGACTTCTGATTGGCTGCTTCTCTACAAAAGTGATCCAGAATTCAGCCACACATACAATACACCCTTGGAGGGTAAGCAAGTTCCTAATTTTCACCTCCAGGATGCCCTGCTATGTCACCTGTGACACCTTTGTGTTCCTTCAAGTGAGTGTGCCAAGATGATTCGGGAGGTGCACTACAGTCGGGTCGCTGAGAATTTCGAGGTTGAGGAAACTATGGTCGTACTGCAAAAGTATTTCTATTGGCCAAACCTTTGATAGGATTTCGGGAAGTACATCAAGTCCTGCACTACTTGCGCCACTGCCAAACCAACCATCAAGAAGCAAGGAGTCTATACTCTTCTTCCTACCCCTAGTCAACCTTGGGAATCCATCTCCCTGGATCACATGTTGGGCCTTCCTTCTACTAAGCATGGCAATGACTTTGTTTTTATGGTAATCGACAGATTCTTGAAGATGTCCATTATGATGGCCTGTAAGAAGAATATCACAGCAGAAGCCACTGCTAAACTCTTCTTTGAACGAGTGTGGGTACACTTTGGTATTCCACAATATATCATCTCATATCGGGACAACAAGTTCCTTACTACATTTTGGTCCAGCCTCTGGTTGATTCTAGACACCAAGCTCACTAAGTCGACAACTTTCCATCCGCAAACTCTTGGCCAGACAAAGATCGTCAATCAGATTATTGTACACATTCTGTGCATGTACAACTCAAAGCATCCACACACATGGGATGAGAGTCTCCCCTATGTAAAACATAGCTACAATCGTGCTCTCCATAACTCAACTTTCCACAACCCCTTTCAGGTGGGCTTGGGATTCCAACCACTATGTCCCATTGACGTAGCCATTCCATTTGTGGCTACTCAAGGAGATTCAACCCATGTCCATTCTAAGGATGAAAAGGCACACAAATTCATTGAGCGCATTCAGCACATCCACCAACAGGTTTATGACATCTTGGACAAAGATAATGCTAAGTACAAGAAACAACATGATCAACATCAGGTGCCACACAACTTCCAGGTGGGCGACAAAGTATGGCTACATTTGCAAAAGGAGCACCTTGCTGGACCCTACCGCAAGATTCACCCGCTCCAATATGGGCCATACACCATCACCAAGGTTGTCGGGGACAATGACTTTGAGCTCATTATTCCACCATTCCTTGGTCTACACCCAGTGTTCAATGTGGACCACCTTCGACCCTACTTTCCACCTCTACTAGACACATCCGGCATGGCAGAACAACTCACACCAATAGAGTTAAACCCAGATTGCATGGAAAAATACACAACTCATCGGATTATGGACAAACAGATCAAGAACACCCACCAGCAGAGGATCCATCTATATCGAGTTTTCAAAGAAGGCCAACTTCTTCACCAGGGTAAGTGGCCCACTAGGGACCAAGTTCAGCAGAAGTTTCCTCATCTCATGGAGGAGCTCAACGCAATGGGGACCATTGCTTCCTAAGGGGGGAGGAATGATCCAGGTGGATATTGGTTGCCACCCGCCTATTCCACTTGGACCCACACCATTTTTTCTTTCAGTTTTTCAGTTTCCTTAATTATAGCACAATTTACTATTTTTAGCAGTTTTTCGGGTCCTAAACTTCCAGATCCTTTTTTAGGCCCTAAACGACGTTTTTTGGGCACGAATGCTCCGGCAAAGATGCGTACGTTCAAGACTCAATATTCCCTATCACCAATGTAGTCCTCGGATAGATATTTCTAAATATGTATCATGTGTGTCAAACAGAGATAGTATGCCAAAGTTATGACCTGGGGAAATTGATGTACCAATTTACCCCAACGGGGCCCATATTCTGGCATTTCATCTCCTAGGGTTAGGTTTTTGGATGTTTAGGGTTTTCCATGGTTTTCTCAATAATATATAGGCCTTCAAGCCTCCTTGTAACACATATTTCAGAGGCCAGTAGCTGCCACATCGCTTCTCAGAGATAAGCTACCAGTGCCCGAGATATTTTATTTCCATTCTATCTGTAAGCATATTTCAGTCATTTGTTGTTAATGAAATGAAGGTTTACTTCCGTCGCATCTCTACGTTTATGTGTATTTTTTTATTTCATTGTGTTCTTTCATAAATCTTGATCAGTGGGATCAAAGTGGTTTTCTCTTTCTTGATCCTTCTTTGCATGTCCCAAATGAGATCAAGGTATAAGGAGTTAGGGCTCGATCTGGTTGAACCGTTGCAAGATCAGCCTTGCAAACCCTGATGGTCACCCATGGGAGAAGAAAAGAAAGATGAGGGAGCATGAGATCCTATCAAATTATTGCTCAAGGAGGCACTCGAGAAACAAAGGAATGCAATGATGTACAACTTTGCCCAGATCCTTCAATGGTTGCCCACTGGTAGCGCATCTACATTCAACAGCCACTCTAGAGGTGCCACTCCTTTTAAGGTACAAGTAAACTTTGACATTCCCATATTTGAGGGCCAAATAGATGCATATGTCATTGATAGATGGTTGAATCTATTCGAAGGATATTTCTCGGTTCATGACTTTTTCAACCGAGAAAGGATTATTTTTTCACTCCTTAAAGCCGCCCCCCATGTCAAGGACTGGTGGGAAACCTATTGGGAGCAACAGAGCGAGGATGAACCCTCTTTGTTCTCGGTCGCACCCACTTGGAATTCTTTTCGATATGCCATCAAGGAACAATATTACCCCATGGGGAGATATGAGGACAAATACATACAATGGACTACGTTGCGGCAGCAAAGGGACCAAGATGTGCATGAGATGATGAATCTATTCCATACCCTACACACAAAGTTGGGTATCAAAGATTTGAAGAAAAATTTGGTGTTAAAGTACCGCAGTTGTCTTCATAGATACATTCAGGAGGAAATGGAGTTCCTCGACATCTCCTCGCTTGGTGTGGCATACCAGTATGCTGCCAAGATTGAGCAGAAATTCAAACACAAGAAGCGAGACTTTGGGTCTGTGAATCAGAAGCAAGGGAAAGGTACCCCCAAACTGTCGAGCAAAGGAACAAGCCAAGGTGGTGCAAGCCAGGACCACCCGCCAAAGACACAAGCAAAGAACAATACCATGAAGCCAAAAAAGGACACACGGAAGTGGTGTGGGTTCCATAAGAGCTACACTCACAACACAAGTGAGTGGCGTGCCAAGCAGTCACTAATAGCCAAGTTGAAGGCTTCTTAATCGGATGCAGGCTTCGACTCTGAATCAAAATGCAACAAGGGGAATGATGGGGGGAAGCATATTATCTATGTGGAGAAAAACGCCATTGTTACCACCATGAAGATCCAAAAGAAGGAGCCAGAAGATCCATATGAGGCGAAGCACCTCTTCCATTCCTAGATGTGGGTAAAGGGTTTCCCTTTGCAGTTAATTGTCGACAATGGGAGCCAAAAGAACCTCATCTCAATAGAGGTTGTGAAACAACTAGGATTGCTAACCACAACACACCCACAACCATACACCATCGGGTGGTTTCACCAAGGATGGGACTTCCACGTAAGCCAGGAATGTCTCCTTCCCTATAGCATCAAGCCCTCCACAGATGAGGTATTATGTGACATTGCTCCTCTTGATGTTTTTGATGTATTATTAGGCCAACCATACTTGTGGAAGCGACATGCTTCATATGATTCTAGGCCTCGTGCCATTATTATTACTTTGGGTAATAAGTTGTACATGATAACGAAAATAGCACCGCCTACAACCATCTCTTTGGTTACTGCAAAACAATGCAGTAAGCTCATTGCCAAAACTAGGAAAAAAAAATTCCTGATGACCCTCCCTCAGGGAAAGAATAAGACTGTGGCCACAACCTCCAGATAGGGCCCCTCTGCACGAAAAAAATAGATGGATAAGGTCATGGAGGAGTACGAGGACATCTTCACCTCCCCTGCAGGGGTGCCTCTACACTGTTAGGTCAAGCACCCCATCGATCTGACCCCAGGTGCACTGCTTCCTAATGGACCAATATATCAACGCTCTATTCTGGAGAAAGATGAAATCAAGAGGTAGATTCCATATCTATTGCAAAAAGGTCACATCTGATCGAGTTCATCACCTTGTGGGAGCCCGATCGTTCTAGTGCAAAAGAAGGATGGGACTTGGAAACTCTGCATTGACTATCGCGCATTGAACAAGATCACTGTCTGAAATAGATACTCGATCCTATAGATCGATGACATTTTGGACCAACTCAAGGGGCTGAAATATTTTAGCAAGATCGAGTTGAAGTCTGGGTATCACCAGGTACCAATCGGACCCTCTGATGTGTGGAAGACTTCCTTCAAATCCAAGGAGGGTCTTTTTGAATGGCTGGTCATGCCTTTCAGGTTGAAAAACGTCCCTGCAACCTTTATGAGACTAATGGATGACATATTGAGATCGTTCACCAACTCATTTGTAGTGGTGTACTTGGATGACATTCTGATCTTCAGCCTGACTTGGGAAGAGCACCTCCACCACATCCGACAGGTCCTCCAAACACTGCAGCAACACAAGTTGTGTGCCAATTTGGAGAAGTGCACTTTTGGCATGACCTAGGTTCAACATCTAGGATACATTATTGATGAGTAGGTGGTGCATGTGGATCCAACCAAGATCCAATTCATTCAGGATTGGCCAGCCCCAACCACCCTAACAGAGCTCCGTAGTTTTTTGGGTCTTGCCAATTTCTACCACAAGTTTGTGTTGGGATTATCTCATATCACTTGGCCCTTGAGTCAAGTCACCAAGGGAGGAGTGAAAGAAAAATTATTTTGGTATGAATCTCAATAGAAGGCATTCGACGATTTGAAGAATTTCCTCTGCTCTGCACCAGTGCTCACATTACCCGACTTGCAACAACCATTTGAGATCACGACGGATGCCTTCGACTATACTACTGAGGCAAGCCTTACTCAACATGGGCATCTGGTGGCATATCACAATGAGACACTTTCCGAAACAGGCCAAAAGTATCCCACTTATGACAAAGAGATGTATTCCATTGTGCATATGGAAGCATTACATTTTGGGAAAGGAAACGGTCATCCACACAGACCACCGACCCTTGCAGTTCATACAGACACAAGGAAAGTTGTAGAACGATTGCCATCAGAAGTGGTCCACATACCTGCAACAGTTTCATTTGAACATTAAGTATAGGAAAGGAAGCACCAATAATGTTGTAGACTGCCTCAGTCGACCCCCTATCATGGTGCTAACCATGGTTCTCAACTCTTGTGGGCACGAGACTTCTGATTGTCTGCTTCTCTACAAAATTGATCCATAATTCGACCACACATACAATACGCTCTTGGAGGGAAAGAAAGTTCCTAATTTTTACCTCCAGGATGCCCTGCTATGTCACTTGGGACACCTTTGTTTTCCTTCAAGCGAGCGTGACAAGATGATTTGGGAGGCGCACTATAGTCAGGTCGTTGGGCATTTCGAGAAGGATAGGATGTTGGGAAGTACATCAAGTCCTGTGCTTCTTGCGCCATTTCCAAACCGACCATACAAAAGTAAGGCCTCTATACTCCGATGCCTACCCCTAGTCGACCTTGGGAATCCATCTCCATGGATTACATGTCGGGCCTTCCTTCTACTAAGAATGGCAATGACTTTGTTTTTGTGGTCATCGACAGATTTTCAAAGATGTTCATTATGATGGCCTGCAAGAAGAATATCACAATAGAAGCCACTGCTAAACTCTTCTTTGAACAAGTGTGGGTACACTTTGGGATCCCACAGTCTATCATCTCAGATCGGGACAACAGGTTCCTCAGTACATTTTGGTCCAGCCTTTGGTCGATGCTGGACACCAAGCTCACCAAGTCCACAGCTTTCCATCTGCAAACTGATGGCCAGACAGAGGTCATCAACCGGATGATTGTACACATTTTGCGCATGTACAACTCAAAGAATCCACGAACATAGGATGAGAGCCTCCCTATGTACAACACAACTACAACCAGACTCTCCTTATCTCAACCATCCATAGCCCCTTTCATGTGGGCTTGGTATTTCGACCACTATGTCCCATTGGCATAGCCATGCCATTTGTAGCTACTCAGGCAGATTCAACCCATGTCCAGTTTGAGGCTGAAAAGGCACACAACTTTATTGAGCGGAATCAGCACATCTTCCAACAGGTTCATGACATCTTGGACAGAGCCAATGATAAGTACAAGAAACGACATGATCAACATCACATGCCACACAAATTCTAGGTGGGTGAAAAAATGTTGCTATATTTGCAAAAGGAGCGCCTTGCTAGACCCTACCACAAGATTCGCCCGCTCCGATATGGGCCATACACCATCACCAAGGTTATCGGGGACAATGCCTTTGAGCTCGGTATTCCACCATTCCTTGGTCTGGACCCATTGTTCAATGTGGACCACCTTCGGCCCTACTTTCCACCTCTACTAGACACATCTGACATGGCAGAACAAATAACACCAACATGGTTAAACCCAGATTGAATGGAAAAATCCACAACTGATCGGATTATGGACAAACATATCAAGAACACCCACCAACAGAAGATCCAACTATATCGAGTTGTCAAAGCAGGCCAACTCCTTCACCAGGGAAAGTGACTCACCAGGGACCAAGTTCAACAGAAGTTTCCTCATCTCATGGAGGAGCTCAACGCAATGGGGACCATTGCTTCCTAAGAAGGGAGGAATGATATAGGTGGATATTGGTGGCCACCCTCCTATTCCACTTGGACCCACACCATTGTTTCTTTTAGTTTTTCAGTTTCCTTAATTGTAGCACAATTTACTATTTTTAGTGGTTTTTCGGGTCCTGAACTTCCAGAGCCGTTTTGAGGCCCTAAACGATGTTTTTTGGGCACGAATGATCCGATGAAGTTTAGTCCATTCAAGACTTAATATTTCTTGTCTGTAATGTATTCCTCGGATAGATATTTCTAAAGATGTATCATGTGAATCAAACGAAGATAGTATGCCAAAGTTATGACCCCGGGAAATTGATGTACCAATTTGCCCCAACGGGGCCCATATTCTGGTGTTTTATCTCCTTGGGTTAGGTTTTTGGATGCTCAGGGTTTTCCATGGTTTTATCAATAATACACTGGCCTTTGAGCCTCCTTGTAACACAAATTTCAGAGGCCAGTAGCCGCTACATCACTTCTCAGAGATAAGCTACCAGTGCCTGAGAAATTTTATTTCCATTCTATCTGTAAGCATATTTCAGTCATTTGTTGTTAATGAAATGAAGATTTACTTCCACTGCATCTCTGCGTTTATGTGTATTTCTTTATTTCATTGTGTTCTTTCATAAATCCAGATCAGTGGTATCAGAGCAGTCTTCTCTTTCTCGATCCTTCTTTACATGTCCCCAACGAGGTCGGGGTATAAGGAGTTAGTTCTCGATCTGGTTGAACCGTTGCAATATCAGCCTCACAAACCTCGACGGCTGCCCATGGGGGAAGAAAAGAAATAGGAGGGAATAGGAGATCCTATCAAATTATTACTCGAGGAGGCCCTCAAGAAACAAAGGAAATCGATGATGGACAAATTTTCCCATATCCTTCAATGGTTGCCCACCGGCAGTGCATCTACATCCAACAACCACTCTAGAGGTGCCACTCCTTTTAAGGTACAAGTAAACTTTGACATTCCCATATTTGAGGGACAAATAGATGCAGTTGTCGTTGATAGATGGTTGAATCTGTTAGAAGGATATTTCTCGATTCATGACTTTTTCGACCGAGAAAGAATTATTTTTGCACTACTTAAAGCCGCCCCCCATGTCAAGGACTGGTGGGAAACTTATTGGGAACAACAGAGTGAGGGTGAACCCTCTCTATTCTCGGTTGTACCCACTTGGAATTATTTCCGAGATGCCATCAAGGAACAATATTATCCCATGGGGAGCTATGAGGAAAAATGCATACAATGGACTACGTTGCTACAGCAAAGGGACCAAGATGTGCATGAAGTTGGCACACAACTTCATTGAGCACATTCAGCACATCCACCAACAGGTTCATGGCATCTTGGACAGAGCCAAAGCTACGTACAAGCAACGACAGGGTGCCACACAACTTCCAGGTGGGCGACAAAGTGTTGCTACATTTGCAAAAGGAACGCCTTACTGGACCCTACTGCAAGATTCACCCACTCCAATATTGGCCATACACCATCACCAAGGTTTTCTAGGACAATGCCTGTCAGCTTAGTATTCCACCATTCATTGGTTTTCACCCAGTGTTCAATGTGGACCGCCTTCGGTCCTACTTTCCACCTCTACTGGACACATCCGACATGGCAGAACAACTCACACCAATAGAGTTCAACCCAGATTGCATGGAAAAAGCCACAACTAATCGGATTATGGACAAACAAATCAATAACACCCGCCAACAAAGGATCCAACTATATTGAGTTGTCAAAGCAGGCCAACTCCTTGACCAAGGAAAGTGGCTCACTAGGGACCAAGTTCAACAGAAGTTTCCTCATCTCATAGAGGATCTCAACGCAATGGGGACCATTGCTTCCTAAGGGGGGAGGAATGATCCAGGTGGATATTGGTGGCCACCCGCCTATTCCACTTGGACCCACTCCATTGTTTCTATCAGTTTTTTAGTTTCCTTAATTATAGCACAATTTACTATTTTTAGCAGGTTTTCGGGACATAAACTTCCGGAGCCGTTTTGAGGCCCTAAACGATGTTTTTTGGGCATGAATGCTCCAACAATGATGAGTCCGTTTAGGACTCACTATTCCCTATCATCAATGTAGTCCTCGGATAGATATTTCTAAATATGTATCATGTGCATCAAACGGAGATAGTATGCCAAAGTTACGACCCCGAGAAATTGATGTACCAATTTACCCCAACGAGGCCCATATTCTGGCGTTTCATCTCCTAGGGTTAGGTTTTTTGATGCTTAGGGTTTTCCATGGTTTTATCAATAATATATAGGCCTTTGAACCTCCTTGTAACATATATTTCAGAGGCCAGTAGCCGCCACATCTCTTCTCATATATAAGCTACCAATGCCCGAGCTATTTTATTTCCATTCTATCTATAAGCATATTTCAGTCATTTGTTGTTAATGAAATGAAGGTTTACTTCCGCTGCATCTCTGCGTTTATGTGTATTTTTATATTTCATTGTGTTCCTGCATAAATATGGATCAGTGGTATCAGAGCGGTCTACACTTTCTCGATCTTTATTTGCATGTCCCCAACGAGGTCGAGGTATAAGGAATTAGGGCTCGATTTGGTTGAACCATTGCAAGATTAGCCTTTCAAACCCCGATGAATTACCATGGGTGAAGAAAAGAAATATGAGGGAGAAGGAGATCCTATCAAATTATTGCTCGAGGAGGCCCTCGAGAAACAAAGGAACGCGATGATGGACAAATTTGCCCAAATCCTTCAACGGTTACCCACGGGCGGTGCATCTACATCCAATAGCCACTCTGGAGGTGCGACTCCTTTTAAGGTACAATTAAACTTTGACATTCCCATATTTGAGGGCCAAATAGATGCAGATGTCATTGATAGATGGTTGAATCTGTTAGAAGGATATTTCTCAGTTCATGAGTTTTCCAACCGAGAAAGGATTATTTATGCACTCCTTAAATCCACCCCCCATGTCAAGGAATGGTGGGAAACCTATTGGGAGCAATAGAGCGAGGGTGGACCCTCTCTATTCTCGGTCACACCCACATGGAATTCTTTCTGAGATGCCATCAAGGAACAATATTATCCCATGGGGATCTATGAGGACAAATACATACAATGGACTATGCTACGGAAACAAAGGGACTAAGATGTGCATGATATGACAAACCTGTTCCATACCCTATGCACAAAGTTGGGTATCAAATATTCAGAGAAACATTTGGTGTTAAAGTACTATAGTTGTCTTCATAGATACATTCAGGAGGAAATGGAGTTCCTCGACATCTCCTCACTTGGTGCAGCATACTGGTATGTTGCCAAGATTGAGCAGAAGTTCAAATAGAAGAAGTGAGACTTTGGGTCTACGAATCATAGACAAGGGAAAGGTACCCCCAAACTGCTGAACAAAGGACCAAGCCAAGGCAGTGTGGCCCAGGACAACCCACCAAAGATGCAAGCAAATAAAAACACCACGAAGCCATAAAAGGATACGGGAAATTGGTGTGAGTTCCATAAGAGCTCCACTCACAACACAAATGAGTGTTGGGCCAAGCAGTCACTTGTAGCCGAGTTGAAGGCTTCTGAATCGGATGCAGGCTCTAAATCTGAATCAGAACCCAACAAGGGGAATGATTGGGGGAAGAAGATTATCGATGTGGAGCCCAACGCCACCGTTGCCACTATGAAGATTGAGAAGAAGGAACCAGAATATCCATATGAGGTGGAGCGCCTCTTACATTCCCAGAAGTGGGTAAAGGGTTCCCCATTGTAGTTCATTGTCGACAGCGGGAGCCAAAAGAACTTCATCTCAGTAGATGTCATGAAATAGTTGGTCATTTCGACCACAGCACAACCAAAACCATACTCCATCGAGTGGTTGCACCAAGTACGAGACCTCTGCGTAAGCCAACAATGTCGCCTTCCCTATAGCATCAAGCCCTTCACGGATGAGGTATTATGTGACACTACTCCTCTTGATGTTTCTAATGTATTATTAGGCCAACCATACTTGTGGAAGTGGCATGCTTTGTATGAGTCTAGGCCTTGTGTAGTTATTATTACTTTGGGTAATAAGCTGTAAAGGATACCGGAAATAGCACCGCCTACAACCATCTCTTTTGTTACTGTAAATCAATGCAGTAAGCTCATTGCCAAAACCAAGAAATTTGTTTTCCTGATGATCTGCCCTCAGGGAAAGAAGAAGATTGTGGCCACAACCTCCATACAGTGGCCCTCTGCATGAAAACAACAGATGGATAAGGTCATGGAGGAGTACGAGGACATCTTCACCTCCCCCACAGGGGTGCCTCTACACTGTCAGGTCAAGAACCCCATCGATATGACCCCAGGTGCATCGTTGCCCAATGGACCAATCTATCGGTGCTCTGTTCTAGAGAATGATGAAATCAAGAGGTAGATTCAGGAATTGTTGCAAAAATGTCACATCCGACCAAGTTCATCACCCTGCAAGAACACGATCATGCTAGTGCAAAATAAGGATGGGACTTACAGACTCCGCATTGACTATCGGGCACTAAACAAGATCACTGTCCAGAATAGGTACCCGATCCCATGGATTGATGACCTTCTGGACCAACTCAAGGGGGTGAAATATTTCAGCAAGATCGACTCGAAGTATGGGTATCACCAAGTACCAATCGAACCCTTTGATGTCTGGAAGACTGCCTTCAAATCCAAGGAGGGGCTTTTCGAATGGATGGTCACACCTTTCGGGTTGACGAATTCCCCTGCAACCTTCATGAGACTAATGGATGACATCTTTCGACCATTCACCAACTCATTTGTAGTGGTGTACTTGGATGACATTCTGATCTTCAGCCAGACTTGGGAAGAGCACCTCCACCACATCTGACAGGTCCTCCAAACAATGCGGCAACACAAGTTGTGTGCCAATTTGGAGAAGTGCACTTTTGGAATGACCCAGGTTTAGTATCTGGGATACATTATTGATGAGCGGGGGGTGCATGTGGATCCAACCAAGATCCAAGTCATTCGGGATTGACCAGCCCCAGCCACCTTAATAGAGCTCCACAACTTTTTGGGTCTTGCCAATTTCTACCGTAGGTTTGTGTTGGGATTCTCTCATATCACTTGGCCCTTGAGTCAAGTCACCAAGGGAGGAGCAAAAGAAAAATTATTTTGGTCTTAATCTCAACATAAGGCATTCAACGATTTGAAGCATCACCTCTGCTCTACACTAGTGCTCACATTACCCGACTTGCAACAACCATTTGAGATCGAGACAGATGCCTCCGACTATGCTATTGGGGTAGTACTTACTCAACATGGGCATCCAATGTCATATCACAGTGAGACACTTTCCGACACAGTCTGAACGTATCCCACTTATGACAAATAGATGTATTCCATTGTGTAGATGGAAGCATTACATTTTGGGAAAGGAAATGGTCATCCACACAGACCACCGACCCTTGTAGTTCATACAAACACAAGGGAAGTTGCAGAACGATTGCCATCAGAAGTGGTCCACATACCTGCAATAGTTTCATTTGAACATTAATTACAAGAAAGGAAGCACCAATAATGTTGCAAACTGCCTTAGCCGACCCCCTATCATGGCGCTAACCACGGTGCTCAACTCTTGTGGGCATGAGACTTTCGATTGGTTGCTTCTCTATAAAAGTGATCCAGAATTCAGCCACACATACAATACGCTCTTGGAGGGCAGGCAAGTTCCTAATTTTCACCTCTAGGATGCCCTGCTATGTCACTTGGGACACCTTTATGTTCCTTCAAGTGAGCATGCCAAGATTATTTGGGAGGCACACTACAGTCGGGTCACTGGGCATTTCGGGGTTGAGAAAACTATGGCCATACTGCAAAAGTATTTCTATTGGCCAAGCCTTCAACAGGATGTTAGGAAGTACATCAAGTCTTGCACTGCTTGCGCCATTTCCAAACTGACCATCAACAATAAAGGCCTCTATACTCCGTTGCCTACCCCTAGTTGACCTTGGGAATCCATATCCATGGATTACATGTCGGCCCTTCCTTCTACTAAGCATGGAAATGACTGTGTCTTTTTGGTCATCGACAGATTCTTGAAGATGTCCATTATGATGGCCTGCAAGAATAATATCACAGCAGAAGCCATTGCTAAACTCTTATTTGAATGAGTGTGGGTACACTTTGAGATGCCATAGTCTATCATCTCAGATCGGGACAGTAGGTTCCTTAGTACATTTTGGTCCAGCCTCTGGTCGATGCTGGACACCAAGCTCACCAAGTCCACAACTTTCCATTTGCAAACTGATGGCCAGACAAAGGTCGTCAACCGGATGATTGTACACATTTTGCACATGTACAACTCAAAGCATCCATGCACATGGGATGAGAGCCTTCCCTATGTACAATATAGATACAACCGGGCTCTCCATAGCTCAACTAGCCACAACCCCTTTCAGGTGGGCTTAGGATTCCAGCCACTATGTCCCATTGACGTAGCCATTCCATTTGCGTCTACTCAAGCAGATTCAACCCATGTGCAGTCTGAGGATAAAAAGGAACACAACTTCATTGATCACATTTAGGACATCCACCAATAGGTTCATGACATCTTGGACAGATCCAATGCTAAGTACAAGTAATGACATGATCAACATCAGGTGCCACACAAGTTATAGGTGGGTGACAAAGTGTGGCTACATTTGCAAAAGGAGCGCCTCTCTGGACCCTACCGCAAGATTCACCCGCTCTGATATGGGCCATACACCATCACCAAGGTTTTCAAGGACAATGCCTTTGAGCTCAGCATTCCACCATTCCTTGGTCTGCACCTAGTGTTTAATGTGGACCACCTTCGGCCCTACTTTCTACCTCTACTAGACACATCCGACATGGCAGAACAACTCACACCAATAGAGTTAAACTCGGATTGCATGGAAAAAGACACAACTGATCATATTATGGACTAACATATCAAGAACACCCACCAACAGAGGATCTAGCTATATCGAGTTGTCAAATTAGGCCAACTCCTTCACCTGGGCAAGTGGCTCACCAGGGACCAAGTTCAGCACAAGTTTCCTCATCTCATGGAGGAGATCAACGCAATGGGGACCATTGCTTCCTAAGGGGGGAGGAATGATCCAGGTGGATATTGGTGGCCACCCGCCTATTCTAGTTGGACCCACACCATTGTTTCTTTCAGTTTTTCAGTTTCCTTAATTGTAGCACAATTTAGTATTTTTAGCAGTTTTTTGGGTCCTGAACTTTTGGAGTCGTTTTCAGGCCCTAAACGATGTTTTTTGGGCACGAATGCTCCGGCGAATATGAGTTCATTTAGGACTCAATATTCGTTGTCAGCAATGTAGTCCTCAGATATATCTTTCTAAATATGTATCATGTGCATCAAATGGAGATAGTATGCCAAAGTTACGACCCCGGGAAATTGATGTACCAATTTACCCCAACGGGGCCCATATTGTGGCGTTTTATCTCCCAGGGTTAGGTTTTTGGATGTTTAGGGTTTTCCATGGTTTTCTCAATAATATATAGGCCTTCGAGACTCCTTGTAACAAATATTTCAAAGGCCAATAGCCGCCACATCTCTTCTCAGAGATAAGCTACCAACGGCCGAGCTATTTTATTTCCATTCTATCTGTAAGAATATTTCAATCATTTGTTGTTAATGAAATGAAAGTTTACTTCCGCTACATCTCTGCTTTTATGTGTATTTCTGTATTTCATTGTGTTCCTGCATAAATCCGGATCATGAGTATAAATTCAGAAGGAAGAAAGAACACTTGAAAATATTTAAATATGTCATGTATGATATTGACACAAGGAATGAAAGAAAAAATATATAATTGGTGACTTCCCAAGTACGTGTATGTGACTTCATCAAGGAATTCTTTGAAAATACCCAACGATATGTTCAACATGTCCATGTGGTTAAATGTAAGGAATCTTATTTTGGAATATGTAGATATACATTTCTCTTTGGTACTATCTTATCAGTGGTTGATTTTGCTGAAAACTATAGCCTTGAACCGCAAAATGAGATTCAAAGCCAATATTATCAATTAGAGTAGTTCAACATAATGGTCCATATCACATACAAGCATGGGCCAGATAGTAATGAAGAAAGAAGATTTATATTGAAGGAGTATCACTTCTACATAAGTGATGATCAGTCCCATGACTTAGATTACATACAACATTGATTTTAGTTGTTTTACAATCACCTAAAGGAGAATAGCTTACAGATGGATCAAAACTAGATTTGGTCATATGGTTGTGTAGGCCAATTAAAAAAATCATGTTTATTTCAATGGTTCTGTATGTTGCACAAAAAACACAGGGTGCCACATATTTGGAATTATTTTGATAGTGGGAGGGGGAAAGGGGAGCATGATGGAGTAGGAATATGCATCAAAACAACATTATGTAGGCAAGAAATGAAGTTCACAACTATTTCCCTCATTCGAGATGAAAAATCCATTGTTGAATGGTGTTCTTCAGTAATGGTAGAGGGAACAAGAAGGTGAGAAGACCAATCAACCAGGAAAAGATATGCACATAGATATTTTTTGGACGTGGTCGATGTAGATCGATCACATTCATATAAATGAAAAACAATCCAAGGCACTTATGGATTCCATTCATTTTCAACATCAAACATTGCAATAGTTGAAATATGGATAAGAAAACTCTCTTGCATCTATGGTCCATGTAGTAGTAATGAATGGGATGACTGTGAATCCATAGACTAGGTTGATAGATGGGATCATGTATCATTCCCCATTTGTCAATGCATAGCTATGGAATTATCCCATTTGGAGGAGGATCGATCAAATATTTCAACAAATTATGATCATGTCTTAGATCTCATACAACCAGGTTCAATTAATATTCTATTAATTTTGAATAACTAGAATGAATGTTGTATGTTTGTTTATTTAGTGGACTCACATGTTGGCACTCGATTTTTTGCAAGGCACATATATGTAGTGGTTTCCCCAAAAGGTAATGAATGGGTCATCGACTATTGGTTGGCATGTTGCTTAGAGGGAAAGCAGACCCTTGTGCTATTAGTAACAAACTTTGAGGGCATTCAATGTCCGATTGGGTCAATGGTTATTAAAGGAGAATATCTAAAATTGGATAAAAGAACATGGAATAAAGGTTGTGTATTTCAATATAATACTGACCAACTAAAGTTATATACCACTTTTCAAACTTAGTTGTTGGTACAAACCTCCAACTACAAAGAATGCCAAGGAAGAACTCATCAAAGGTATGGTACTTCTTTCCTTACTTTGAGAATGAGAATTTGATGGGGACCATTAGTATTATAAGTGATCTTGATGGTATACTTGAATGACCATAGGTATGTAGACAAGTATGCGGTATGTTTGTTATTTTCCATTATATTTCGAAATATGTGTGTTGTTGGTTTTTTTTGTTCAATTTTTGTTCAATTGAACAAAGTAGTAGTGCTACTAATATGTTTGTAGAAACAGTTTTTGTCTGTGTTAATCACATGTTTTCGTATTATCTTCTATTGAATATTTATAATCAATTGGTGTTACTACAATTTGTTTGAATAGTTAAGAGTTGGTATTTATTCTTGGTGTATTTAATTAAATTCTTCAACATTTAATTTATTTCAGGAGTGCAATTTCCTTTCCTAGAATCATTGTAAGAAAATCAATGCATAAGACATGATGTATACATAGATAGTATGCGATGTATCACAACTACTTTGAGTCTCGAGTTAACATAATAATTAAATGTAAAGTGATTTAACTATATCTTCTATAATTAAAGGCTGATTAAAACATCAATCATTTTTGGCATCGTTCCCAAACTAATATCAAAGGCATAGTATATTGTTTACATTGGTTTTATGATGCACTATATAAAATTGACAAGAGGACAGTTGACATCCTTCTTGATAGGTTTCATATGTGGTGTTTTTCATTGCAATAATTTGATCATATTAGGATTCATGAATAAAAAAAGAGATCCAAGTAGTAGATTTCTTGGTGTAGTAAGAGCCATCCAAAATAACCACCTTGCAATAAAATTGGTGGAAGGAGAAGTTTCAAGGGTGAATCAAAACTCCCAACCAAGTCGTAAGAAAAATACAGAAACTAATTCCCCTCTACAACTATAGAAGGTATCTCAATTGCTAATTCCTTGGATGAAGTAGAAATTTCCAACATCATTCGACCAACTAGAAAATCATGTTGTAGACAAGGGAGTATCCACAAATAAAAAAAAAAAAAAATCAAAATCTCATGGGAACCTGTTCCAAGAACATGAATTATCTAAGGAGTTCATCACCTTTGATGCCGCTTAAAAATATCCGAAAATATTCTCACTAAATGATGCAACTAAGATACCTCTAAGCTAGATTAGAATTCATCTAACAACAAGTAAAACTACTATCCAAAATCAACACAACTTTCTTCATCATAAGAATTCATATACTGAAATTTAAACAAAAAATTTATTTTATTCTTAAACAAACAAATGTGATTGTGTACCTATAACTGACTATGAATAACCCGAATTCGCTATCCCACGCTTGCGCTCCATCTGAGTCATGCTTGCACTTCGTCCAGATCTTTCTTTCCTGCCGATGAGACCTCATCGGTACCTCCAAGCCAATGCTAGGGGTACTCTTCTTCCCCCTGAGCCCCTTGAGATGCAAAGGGGCCACACACACAATACCAGAGAATTCTATCTTTTGAGCTCACTTCGCAAGGTCAAGATACCACTCGTCACCTGACCTGGGTATCCCAACTCCCCCAAGAGAAAATTCAGTCATGATAAAATTTTGGCAGCGTAACGTTACGCAAGCCATATGCTATGCATAATCCTCCTCCACCATCCTTTTAAAATATTTTTCAAGTGATTAATTTCCCAAACCCTCATTAGATTATTTTTTCATTTGTATAATTAGGAAAAACCTCCCCCATACACATGTCGCCTGATCCCCTAGTTGCACCAGAAAATCAATTTATTAATTAATTAAATTTGCCTATTTTTCACCCACCTAAAACTGTTCCTAAAAACGCTCCTCGGTGTCCCATTATTCCCTTACAATTCTTAAATAAATTATGCCTTACTAAAATCCTAGTTGAGTTCATAAATAGAAATTTCCAAAGGCTAGATTCCTTACTAAGTTAGACATTCCCCTGTTTCTTTAAGTTTCCCTTTTTATTTAAGTTTCCCCCTTTTCTAAGTTTCCCCCTTTCTTTAAGTTTCCCTTTTTCTTTAAGTTTCCCCCTTTTTCTTTTTAACAAAAAATCAGATTTAGCAAGTGTAGACAAAAACAACCATTTACCCTTTCAATAAATTAATCCTCCATTATAATTTTTACTTTAATAATTAAAGTTTGAATTTATTTACCCCCTTCTTGTTATATGTCTAATTATTGTTTTGTTTAGAGGTTCCACTTAGACCTAGCTTTTAAATTCACTAGGATTGGTGATAGTTCTTAAGGAAAATTTTGTTATTAAACTTACTCATCACATCATTCATTTTAAGGTCGACCAGGTCCTAAGGAGGCATAGTTTTCTAGGCACTAGGTTTATTCACTTACCAGTTAAAATCGTGACGTGCCCTTCTGGATGCACTATGTGCTCCAAGTGTGCCACTCGCCTCTTTCCATTTTATTTGCACAATGTGGCCTTCAAGATGCACTACGTGCTCCAAGGGTGGCACTCACCTCTTGATTAAATTTGGTACACGTCAAACCCCTGGAGTCAATAATCCATCAAGTGATCTTGTGGGAGACTAAGGGCCTCTAAGGAATAAGTACATTGCCTTATTGTGCGCCTCTTAGAATCATCATGAGAGACTATCACAGTCTTCCCTCATGACATCGCAGGTCTCTTGAACTAGGTAATTGTTAACCTATAGTTTGAGCCATGATGGGAGTGATAGTAGGTTGTGGCAAGGCTGCTGCCACACCTCTCCCTCAATGTCTTTGGTTGTCGTGCGTAACCCCTTTACACCAAATGTGAGTCTGGTCGGCAAGCTATCGTCAACCTACATCCATCAATGAATCATGTCAGGAATAATAATCAACATCATAATATCTAATCATATGTACATATGTCACATCAACAACATTCAAACCCTAACAATCCACTCCCTCACTCGATCCAGAGTCCACAGAGTTTCATCGATGCCTCAGAATCCTCAAATGCCCAAAGTCATGCACACTCAGGAGAACCTAGTCAATAACACTTGTCAATGTAAATACAACCAAAATAACATATCATCAAATCCACAATATCTCATAATCATAATAAAAACAACCAATAGTATAATTATTGGGACTACTTGCACACAAGTGTCCTCAAAGAATAAGTTTGCTCAATGCATGCAAGAGAGGGATGTTACATACGCCCCCTTTTGTTTTAAACTTCATCTCGAAGTTTCACAATATGTAGGTGTCGAAATAAATTGTATCATAGTATCACATGTCTAGCTATCAAACAAAAATGGAAACTACTGACGCATATCATATGCATCCTCCCAGGTCGTCGAGTGTGGACTATAGTTGTCCCACTGGACCTTGACCTAATATACTGTTTGATGCTGTAGCTGTTGAATGTGATGGTCTAGTATGCAGATTAACTCCACCGTGAGAGAACCCTCATATGATACCTACAAGGAACTCATGTCAATAACATGTGTAGGATCACTAACATAATGTATCAAAATAGATACATGAAAAACATTGTGCATACATCTCAAAGAATCAGGAAAGGCTAGTCGATAGGCCATGAGCCCCTTCCTTTCCACAATCTTGAATAGTCCCATGAACCTAGGAGAGAGTTTATCACCCTTTCCAAACTTGATCAAACTCTTATGCGGTTTCACCTGCAAGAAGACTTGATTGCCAACTTCATAACTATAGTTGACACGATGCACATCAACATAACTCTTCTGTCTATCATGTGCTTCCTTGATCCTTTGTCTTATTGTTTGCATTTGATATTCTATTTATTGGATCGTGTATGGCCCCACTAGGACCCTATCCTCAATCCGAACCCAACTCAAAGGCATTCAACATGGTTTCCCGTAAATAAACTCGAAAGGCACCATCTTAATGGTGCTTTGATAACTATTGTTATATGCAAATTCTACTAGTGGCATGAATTATTCCCAACGCTTCTATTGTTCCATCACGTACATACGCAACATATCCTCCAAGATTTGGTTTGTTCGTTCGGTCTTCCCATCTATCTCCGGGTCATACACGGTACTAAATTTAAGTTGGGTTCCCAAGGCCTCTTGGAAACTAGTCCAACATCATCCTGTAAACACCAATCCTCTATCGGATATAATCCTCTTAGGCACGCCATGAAGCCTCACAATATCACTGATGAAAACTATATCTATGTCAGGTGTCTGATACATCATACGAACAAGAATAAAATGAGCACTCTTCGTCAGAGTGTCAACTACCACAAAAATTGAGTCATGTCTCCTTGTCATCAGTGGAAATCCAACAATTAAATCCATCGAAATAACCTCCCATTTTGATTTTAGAATAGTGTATGGTTGTGGTAATCCTATTGGATGTCTATGTTCATCCTTCACCTACTGACATTCTAGACATCTTTCCACGTAGTTGACTATGTCTACCTTCATTCCTTTCCAGAAGAATAAGGGTTGAACGTCTGCCCTCATCTTCATGACTCCAGGATGATCCATGTACCTCTATGAGACTCATTTAGGATCAAACTCCTCAACTCATCGTTGGGCGGTACATAAATTCGAATTTGAAATCTTAATAATCCATTGTTTTCCATAGTAAATCCCTCAAATTTTGGTACCATCATTGTGTTTTGTCCAATAAAATCGTTGAACTCTTTGTACCAGTCATGGTCGCGCTCTAAAGTTAGAATATTTTCATGTAAATTCGTCTGAAGATCCATCACCGAAAATACGCATGGTCTCCGACTCAATGCATCAACCACTATGTTCACTGTTCCTTTTATGTAAGTAATCTCGAAATCATACTCACTAAGCAATTCCGACCAACGTCGTTGTCACACGTTCAAGTCACTTTACAAAAATATGTGTTGTAGACTACAGTGATCCATTTTTAGTTTGAATTTTCGTCCAATAAGATAGTGTCTCCAAAATATCAACGCATAAACAATGGCTAACAATTCCAAATCATGCGTCACATAGTTCTCCTCATGCCTTCTCAACTTTCTCGAGATGTAAGCGATCACTCAACCGTCTTGCATTAAGACTCTGCCTAATCCTTCCTAGGATGCATCCCATGTTAGGGACCTTTAGTATCGGTGTTTTCATCAACAGATGCTTGAGCCTCCGAAATGCCTTCGTGCATATCTCGATCCAAACAAACTTATTTTTATTCTTCTGCAATTCCATAATCGGATTTTCTATCTTCGAAAAACCCTCGACAAAACGTCGATAGTATCCTGCTAAACCCATGAAGCTACGCACTTCTGGAACATTTGTTGGTGTGGGCCATTCCATAATAGCCTCGACCTTTGTTGGATCCACATCGATACCTTCGCCGAATATGACATGCCCTAAGTAATGAATCTTTGATTGATAAAACAAGCATTTGGATAGTTTCCCAAACAATTTGTTCTCTCGTAGACATTGTAGTACCAAGTGCAAGTGCTTGTCATGCTCCTCCATCATCCGAGAATATATCAAAATATCGTCAATGAATACTTGGACGAACTTATCCAAGTATTCATGGAACAAGACATTCATTAAACTCATAAATATCCCTAGGGCATTCATCTGTCCAAACAGTAAAATGGTAAACTCGTAATGTCCAAACCTCATCTTAAAGGTGGTCTTAGGGATGTCGTCCTCCTTGATCTGTAACTAGTGATACCATGATCTCAAATCAATATTTGAAAACATCATCGGGCCTTTCATCTAGTCAAACAAATCATCAATCCTTGGCAACAGATACTGATTCTTGATCGTTTCCTTGTTCAATTGACGGTAGTCAATGCAGAGTCTCCACAACCCATCCTTATTCTGAATGAAAATAAAAGGTACACCCCACGGCGACACACTTGGACGTATAAGTCCTAGGTCTAGCAACTCCTTCAATTGAATTTTAAACTCCTTTAACTCTGGGGTCGACATCCAATAAGGCGTTCTTTCTATCGGTTCAATTCCCATTTTTAGATCAATGGTAAATTCCAATTCCCTCTTTGGCGGCATCCTAGGTAACTACTTAGGGAATACATCCACAAACTCTCATACAATCAGAAGGTTTTTTAGAGCTTCCGCTATGCCCTTCTCATTTAACGCAAGGATCGCATATAGCTTACATCCCATGTGCATGCTCTTTCGTAGTTGCAAGGAAGAGATTAACCTCAAGGAGAATCCATGGTTCAGACCTACAATCATGCATCTTTGTCCCTTGTCATTGACCAAGATCAATCGTTTTGTATTACAATTGAGTATCACCTCATGCGATTCCAACCAGTCCATACCGATCATGACATCATAAGACCCTAAGATCATGACGTATAGGTTGGCCTTGGTGAAAAACTTTCCTAGGTTAAGGCTATAGATTGTAACATTTCCTCCAACCTTATGTTTGGCTCCCAAAGACATTTCTACAAAGCTAAAATCGTCATGTTCGACTACCTTTACCTTAATTATTTTTAGCATTGAAACAAAAATAAAACTCTCTATAGCACCTGGATCTATCAAAATACTAAGGGTCTGGTCAGCAACAGTACCTGACATCTCGATCACAGTCGACTGGTGCTCTGCCTGGCGATTATTCACCACTGCACGAATCTGATGGGCCTTGCCCAAATCTCCCACAGTAGTGGTTACAACTGATCCAAATGCTCTGGTCCTTTCCACTGGGTAGTCACGTTGGTAATGTGGCTCTCCACATGTCCAACACCCTTTGTTCGGTCCAGTACTCCTGGTACCCAAAGTAGAAGTTGATGTCCCACCGGCCTAGAACCCTAGTTCGTTCTGTTGAATAGGCCTAAACTATTATTGTTGTGGTCAATGATGCTGCTAGTGTTGTGGTCCTCTGTAAGGAGTTTGTTGTTGAGGCACCAATCAGTGGGGTGTAGTGTATGTGTATCCTCTATGAGTGCCTTGAAATCTTGGTGAATGTCTAGCTAGTGTCTGATGTTGTAGTGCACCAGATGACACTTGTCCCACTAATCTCGCTAGAGTCCTACTCTGACCCCCACTCATAAGCTCCTCCTCTTCTATGAGGGTCTTTGGGACAACATCATGCAAGGTTTGAGACATCAAAATCCTCACCTTTGCATGAATAATGACGTAAAGGCTAAACATGAACTTGTTGACCTTAAGTTTCTCAGTATTCAAGTGCATAGCATACCAAAGAAGCTCCATGAAATGGACCTCGTACTCAGGCACCGTACGGTCTCCCCATTACAAGGCATTGAACTCATTAAAATGACACTCAATGAATTCCTCAGATAGACATCTCTCTCGAAACCGTTCCTCGAATAGTTCCCATGAAATGTCTTCAATGACCATGTTAAATTGCGGAAGGAGCGTCTTCCAAAAGAGAAGAGTGCTCCCTTTCAGTTGAAATACTTTCATGTGGAACTTCATGTTGGAGGTATAGTCACAAAGTGAAAATCACATCTCCATATTCTCCAACCATGCCTCAACGACTGCACCATTCGGGGCACCAAAGAACTCGGGAAATTTAACCTTCTCGAGTTCACGGTGAATGCTACCAGTACCGACCAGAGTGCACAGTGGACCCTTAGGAGGTGTCGGTGCCCTAGCCTCCTCTCCATACAAACGATTAATCAGTGCCTCAGGCATCTGCTGAAAGGACCTCATCAGCCCAACCACATAACCCAAAACTATCTATTCCTGCCCGACAACCTGTTCGTCTCCCTGGGAGTTAGACCCCTCAGGTGTGAATACTATTGGGGGTGTAACACCTCCTCCCCTAGCACCCCATCATCTTCTTCTACGATTTCCTTTAACCATGATTACTTGCATGAATAAAAATCAATTTAATTAACAAAATCATAATCAAATATCTAATCAACAGAATCTGTAGTGATCCCAAGTCGCGGGTCGAACCTCGCTCGGATACCATATGAAATGACCCACGTCGTTACAATGACATACGACGCATAACCAGTGCAAAATTTGTTATTATTATTATTATTATTATTATTATTATTATTATTTATGCAGGAAGTCACAACAACAACAGTCAAACAACGTGACTCGACGACAAGCACAACGCACACAATTCAGGCAATAGAAAAACATAATGAGCTAGCATACTAGCACATCAAGCAGCTGGAAGCAACACATGGCAATCAATCAAACTAAAAATAGAAACAACTACCTGCCCATTCTACCCTACAAGTTTAGGACCTCCAGGACACATAAGCAATGCTCAAGCCTGGGTTCCCATCAATTTTGACCATTTATGGTCTCAAGGATGACAACTATTCTAAGGAACAAGGAGGTTTCTACGTCCCGCCCGACACAAGCAAGACCATCCTATTATGCTAAGGAAAATCATCAGACCAACCCAACGCAACCAATCCATACGACTAAGAAAAACAACATCATCAACAATCATTTGATTCATAAATTCATCAATTCTAACGTCAATTAGCCATGGAGCAAGAGTAATCCTTACCATTATCAATCACACATTATGTTTTTCAAGGCGTGTTGGTAATCAAATCACTTAAAGTCATAAATTAACATTATTCAAGGTGCACAATAAAGTTCTACTACAACACATCCATTTAATAGGTGCCATAGCCACCTCTGAAGCATTTTAATAAAATTTCACTAATTTAACATCTCTAAATTAATTGATGCAACTCCATCTATGAAGTGTCCCAGCAATATACCAACTATGGATTCATACGTCACTTAGAGGACTTTCTTACCACCTAGGGAAAATTCCAACATAAATCACAACTCAAGACGAGATAATCAACTATGCTTAAACAATCCTAAATTCACATTTTCTAAAGGCACAAGGTTAATTGATTCACTTTTAAACAGGGGCATGAGATATCGAATTTCTATTTTATTCATACATCAACATTCAATATCCAAGGCACAACAAATTATTTTGCAATACACAACGATTAAAACTGTGGTTATCCATATAGAACATTCCGTCAAAAATTCCATATACAATATCATGTGTCCAATTAACTGACGCAAACGCCATTACCAAAATATGATCTTAACCACTTAATCAACAACCTACGCGATTACCATCTATGTCCATTGTGTGAAATAAGTCGGATGTCTGCAATAATCATTTAATACATTATACATTTTAAGGCTCGCAATAAGACTATTACCACAAGTAAAGAAATGTACCTACATACAACATTGAATATCTAATATCAATTAGCATATTAAAAGCAAGGTGATAGGTATATACATAAACATTGCACACTCTAAAATTATGCAAGGGATGAAGTTAGAGGGGTATCATTTATAATAATGAAGCAGGTTTCCATGAAATCCAAGTGGGGTAGGATTATTCTTATTATGCATTTGGTCACTGGGTTGTCATAAGAATCAACCTAGATACAATAACAATCGCAAATAAAAAATGAATTCAAGGAACCTGTAGAACCTTAAGTGAATGGGTTTCCATTCTCGTGGGAGGTAACATCGGCAAAAATTTAATAAATTTATTACAACGTTGAAGTGTTAATGGATTTAGTCCAAGATGTTGAGGGAATAACATTAGTCAAATCACAACTATAAATCTGGGCGGTTGGCAAACTGCGAGCAAGGTTCTGAGAATAAAACTAAGCCTAAATTTACCAAGGTTGTGTATGCAACTGTCGAGTAAAAAGGCGGTAAAATATCCCATATAAGGAAATAAGACACAGTGATTAAATGTGAATCGAGCTCTCTCATGTTTACTAGTAAAAAATCGCAACAAGCTCCCAGAGGAAAAACACTAGGCGTTTGAGTTTAATGTGCTGAGTCAATTTAAGATAATTTTCATAGAGTGACATAGACCTATCATCCCTCGAGCTGAGATCTTCTCACAGGATCATTCTTTATCCCCTTTGAGCCGGATTGACTCTTTTGGATTCCTTGCTGGAATTTCTTTTCAAATCGATCCATAGGTCCTTTGGGAAGCTCCCCTGTGCGAACAACACTAGGCGCGAGCTCCTTTCTCCCCAAGTGACCATAGCGCTATGACCAAGGCCCAATTCCAAAGGCTCTTGTCGCAACTCACAAATCGCGAGTTCGTGAGTCGTGACTCTCGACTCTTCCCTTCCAATATCGCGATACCCGAAATGCCAATACGGGTATGGATCTTCCTCTATTAGTGCCTTCCTTGCATGACCGCCGGCTAGGATTAACGCTATCTCCTCTCGCCACTCACCACTTCACAAGTTGTGGCGTCCAATCTTGGCACCTTCCTTTCATGAAACCCTGAGAAGCGATGTTGACTTTTCTCCTCGCATTCTCGCTACTCATGAGCTCGCATGTTTCAATGTCAAGCTCTTGTACTCTTATCTTGCAAATTCCTGAGATACGAGAGGTCAACAGGTGTTGACTCCTTCCTCCAGGCGACGTGTGCTCACTTGCCAATCATGCGGGCCCCACCTGGTGGTTCTGCCACATGTCCCTCGTGCCCAGCTTCGGCACTTCGCGACTTCACTTCTCGAAGTGCTACCTCCTTTGTACCCTGACACCAGAAGTGTCGAGATCCCAAACTCCTCGCTACTCCTTATCGCAACTTGCAACTTCGGGACTTTCGGGACAAAATTCTCGACTTCATATCCGTCGATATGATGAAATGTTGAAATTACAACACGTTGTTAACGCGGGTCCCACAACAGAACTTCTCGCCTTTTTGGAGTTCTTGGACTTTGCGACTTCGCAAATCCTGATGCTAAGATTTCGTCTCTTCAGCCCATGAAACCCCGAAATGAGATTACGTGAGTGATCCAATGGCCCCTGTTGGCTTCAGATCCTACGGTTGTTCTAGCTCTTCGTGATTTCGCCACTCGTGACTTGGAGCACCCAATATTTGGGCTCTCACCTTGCGAACCTCCGAGTTCGTGAGATCCCTTGATCTATGCCACTTGTCCTCCTACGATGGGCGGTCCTGATCTCTTCGTGAATTTGCTACTCGCGAAGTCAAGAGACTTCCTCCTTTGAATCCTAATCTCTGAATCCTTGATAGAGAGGATCTCATGACATGTGTCCTCCTTCCAACGAATGGCTCAGATTCTTTCTCCTTTTAGTGATTTCTGATGTCGAGTGCCCAAACTTTCATCCTCCGGACTCCCAAACTCCTGAACGCTGATATCTCAATACAACCCCTTCAAGACTTTCGCTCTGCTACTCTATGCATGAGGTCTAACCCTCGTGCAACTCTCGACAGATCTAACGACTGTCGACGATTCTGAACGAGATACAACAACTCAGAATCTCTTCAGCTCTTGCGCTCCTCCACTACTCCCTAGATGCGAAATCCTTCAACGGTCCAAATCTTCTCGGCTAATCTGACGGCAGCTATTTCTCCTCCCGAGCCTTGGTTCTTTTCTTCCGGATTTGGAAGAATTTAGAATGCTCAAAGGCCTCTACCTTTGTTCATCTTCCTCTGTGAACTCTATAACATTGAGTCTTTCCTGTGTGTACAAGAATGTTTTTCCTCCTGAGCTTTGCTCCCGAATCCTTGAAGGATTCTGCAACTTCTGCACTCTTTGTAGAGTCTTCATGCACATGGTGCTATCTCTTCTAAGCTTCTCTGAGACTGAGATCTCTAAGGAAAATAATTCCTTCTCCCTTCTCCCTTAGATGGAGAAATATGATGCCCTCCTGACACTCTGTCTACTCAAGCAACCTATTGTTGAATCTTTCAGGGTGTTCATCAACCCTGCGAAGATCCTTCTATGGACTCTTCTTCAATCTCTGAACTCAAAGAGTTCCTTTTGTACACTCTATAACTTATTCAATTCCCTCCTAGAAGAGTATCAAGAATCCTCAGATGATTCTTGCTTCTAATAAACTCACAACAGAGTTCTTCCTCTATTCACTCCTTGCACTGGCTCAATGCCCACCTGACAAAGCTTTACAGAACTCAAAGAAGAGTTTTTGTCTGCAGCTGTATTCTTCTCCACAGCCTTGCCTCCTGAGGTGTTCAACAACCTCACAGGTCTTCCTTGAATTGTTGATTTCATCTTCTGTGCCCACCTGACACGCCTTTGTCTGAATCCACAGAGTTCAGAGTGCATCTATGCACAGGTATCTAGAGACCACAGTACTCTGTCACACCCTCCTGACATGAAACCACAAAGAACCTCTCAAACCTAAAATCAAAACAACTCCCTGCAAATGTCTAGCATACATATACAACATAAATTGAACACACTCATACATTCATTCAACACAGGAAATATGCAGGAAAAACTGTTGTTTGTATTAAATGGAAAATGCCTGTTTTTTTACAAGGTGTTCCTGAGCACGGCCTGTAACAGGGTCTCGACTCCTTCTCTTCTCTTACAACTCTCTCTTCTTCTCCAAAATGAGATACAATGAAAGATATTTTACATGAGGGGGCTCTTAGAGCGCTTCCCTCCAACCTCACCTACCCTATTCAATTACATTGAATGGACTATCTAGTCCAGAATCAGATCTAGATCTCAGCCTTCAAGCATTAAAGGCCTACCTACTTCTATGCATGTGCAAATCACAGCCTCGTGGCTCACCAGCCTAAGACATTAAATTACATTCAAATTCAAAATTGAAGATGAGGGCTGCACCTCTCTTCATCCTTGAATGCACACACTGACGTGGCTACCTGGTTGGCTGGCTGACAGTAAGTAAAAACCACGGAGCAATGAGATAACTTCTCTGGGATGTTTAAGGGAGGGAAATTCTTTAAAATTACCATGAAAAGTCACCGATATCACTCCAAAATTCGACTACAACTTCGGTTAAAACTACCACAAAATTTGTGGCAAGACAATAACTAGCTCTCCAGGACAAGCATGGAGGAGGGAGACATGGGTGAAGTTTGATCATTGGCACCCAACGCATAAGAGTAGATACTTCAGGGCAATTAGTGCACGAGGAAGAAGTTAAAAAGAAGGGCCAACCGTAGCAGTGAAGGGGAAATTAAGTTGGGTTAAAGCATGGTGTAAACGCACGGTGAAAACTCAAGTAAAAAAAAAGAAGGGGTCGAAATTACAACTCAAAGGTAAATCGCAGAGGATACATTACAAAATGTTGGGCGAATCTGAAGGACTGACAGAGGGTCTGAGAGGTGTATTTTTGTTAGAAGAAGGACGTTAATACCAGGTAACAATGCAGTAATAAGGAAGTCATTTTTCACTAAAACCCGTGAAGGTCCATCAGATAGATTCAATGGGTAAAACACCTAAGAACATCGTATGCCATCTCAATATGGAATCAAGTAAAATATTTTCACAACAATGGCTATTAAATACATATTAAAATTAAAAATAATTGTATATATGGAACAAGATTCGCAGGCCCTGACTCACAAGTACAAGAAGTTGTGCTACGGAAAAAGGACATGTGGTTCATTAAAAATGGTATGGACTGTGAGGAGACGCTTAGGAAAAATAACTTACTCGCCACTTAAAATGCATCTAAAAATATTCTCACTAAATGCTACAACTAAGCTACCTCTAAGTTGGATTAGAATTCATCTAACAAAAAGTAAAACTATTATCCAAACTCAACACAAATTTCATCATCATAAGGATTCATATACTGAAATTTAAGCTAAAATTTTCTTTTATTCTTAAACAAACAAATGTTATTGCATACCTGTAACTGACGATGAATAAACCTAAGTCTATATCTTGCGCTTGCGCTTCATCCGAGTCCTTCTTGCGCTTCGTCCAGATCCCACTTGCGGACCGATGAGACCTCACCAGTACCTCCCAGCCAATGCTAGGGGTACTCTTCTTCCCCATTGAGCCCCATGAGCCACAAAGGGGCCACATACACAATACCAGAGAATGTTATCTTCCCAACTCACCTCGTAAGGTCGAGCTACCACTCCTCACACGAGCTGGTTATCCCAACTCCCACAAGAGAAAATTCAGTCAAGATAAAATTTCGACAATGTAACGTTACGCAAGCCAGATGTTATGCATAATCCTCCTCCACCATCATTTTTATAGAGTTTTCAAGTGATTAGTTTCCCAAACCCTCATTAGATTACTTTTTCATTTTTTAATTAGGAAAAACCTCCCCCATACACATGTCGCCCGATCCCCTAGTTGCACCAGAAAATCAATTTATTAATTAATTAAATTGGCCTATTTTCCTCACCCACCTAAAAATGCTCCTCAGTGTCCCATTATTACCTCACAATTCTTAAATGACTTATGCATTACTAAAATCCTAGTTGATTTCATAAGTAGAAAGCTCCAAAGGCTAGATTCCTTACTAAGTTAGACATTCCCCTTTTTCTTTAAGTTTCCCTGTTTTTCATTTTAACTAAAAATCAGATTTAGCAAGTGTAGAAAAAAACAACCATTTACTCTTTTAATTAATCCTCCATTATAATTTTTACTTTAATAATTAAAGTTCGAATTTCTTTACCCCCTTCTTGTTATATGTATAATTATTTTTTTGTTCAGAGGTTCCACTTAGACCTAGGTTTTAAATTCACCAGGCTTGGCAGAAATTCTTAAGGGAATTTTTTTTATTAAACTTACTCATCACATCATTCATTTTAAGGTCGACCAGGTACTAAGGAGGCATAATTTTCTAGTCACTAGTTTTATTCACTTACCATTTAAACTCATGACGTTCCCTTTAGGACACACTACATGCTCCAAGGGTGCCACTCGCCTCTTTCTGATTTATTTGCACGACATGTCCATCAAGACGCACTACGTGCTCCAAGGGTGTCACTCACCTCTTGGCTGAACTTGGTAGACATCAAACCCCTAGATTCAATACTCCATTAGGTGATATTGTGGGAGACTAAGGGCCTCTAAGGAATAGGGACCCAGCCTTATTGCGTGCCCCTTAGAATCATCGTGAGTGTCTATCACAGTCTGCCCTCACGGCATCACAGGTCTCTTGAACTAGGTAATCATTAACCTCAGTTCGATCCGTGGAGATAGTGCTAGTCGGTCATGGCAGGGTTGTTGCCACACCTCTCCCTCAATGTCTTTGGTTGTCGTCTAAGACCCATTTACTCCAAATGTGAGTCTGGTCGGAAAGCTAACGTCAACTTGCATCCATCAATGAATCATGTGAGAAATAACAATCAACATCATAATATATAATCATATGTACATATGTCACATCAACAACATTCAAACCCTAACAATCCACTCCCTGATTCGATCCAGAGTCCACAAAGTTTCATCGATGCCTCAGCATCCTCAAATGCCCAGAGTCTTGCACACTCAGGAGAACCCAGTCAATAGCACCTGTCGATGTAAATACAACCAAAATAACATATCATCAAATCCACAATATCTCATAGTCATAATAAAAACAACTAATAGTATAATGACCCGGATCACTTGCATGCAAGTGTCCTCAAAGAATAAGTCTTCTCAGTGCACGCAAGAGCAGGATGTTACATGTTCTTCCATAGTAGCTTCTACTACTATGAGAAATTTTGGAATGGCCTTATATAATTTTTGGATGGATGTTTGTGTTTTCTGCGTTGTATTTTCAGTTTCTTCATTTTACATAAGGGATTTCCTTACCCTTTCTCGACCTTGTTCTTGTATTTCATGACCTCATCCACTCAGCCTTCAAATTCTTTCTTTTGTTGGAGCGCAGTGTCATATTGTTGTTGTAACTGGACTGTTTCATCCATCATTTTTATCAACTCTTGTTGTGCTTCCTCTCCTCTGTTCTTAATCTCTTGTAATGAGCATATCTAGAAATCTTGTAGTCTTTGTATTGGCATCCTCGATACCACTATGTTTAAGTGTCCAAGCACATTCACATGTTGCTTTAATTTGACCATTGGAAATTCAAGTGCATCCATCTCAATATGTAGTTTTCTATGCTTGGTTGCTAATTAGGTCAAGACTGGATGCGCACTCTCTTCTCCCTTCCCTGGAATATTGGATGACCCTCCCTCAGTTATTCTCTCTTTTATCAGGTGGGGACATTAGTCTTATGTGATATATTCCTTAAATTTATCTACATCTGTTCTTTGGTAGTTGTATCTTGGTTCGGGTGCACTCATATTCGCTCTAGTTTTATTTGGTTTTCTCTCGCTTGCATGCAACAATGACTTACACTCAACGACCTTCTGTTGTTTTTTTGCCTTATTTCCAACCATACATGTCTCATCCCACCTTAACTAACTTGTCCATTTCACCAACATGGTTGATGAGTTGTTAAATAAATGCATCTTTATTTCCAAATCTGCCATGTGATTTCTTCCTCGTACTGCAAATATGTCGTGATTTCTGGCAGCTTTTACCATTTAATATTATATGATGCCTTTATGACCTATCATTCCCACTTTGTAGTCACCGCTTCTTTGATTTAATGCTTCCAATGGGATTTTCATTGTCAAACGACGCAACGATTATTTCTTTTGCATCTGTGTGCTTCACAATATTTCTCTTCTCTGTATTATTTTTTGAATTGACACAATTCTATATTGATGTGTGATAACCATTCCTTCTATGCAATCTCCTATTCTTTGTACTTTATTGTTGGATTACTAAGATGGGTGGGTAAATTAGTAATAGAGCAATTTAATCCCTTTTAACCATAAAATGTAAGTGTTAAATCAATGTAGCATTATCATCCAATAGTTGCAGAGTAAATAATCAATGAACAAATGAGAAATCATACACATACACAATACACGAGTGTTTTTACGTGGAAACCCAAAGTGGGAGAAAACCACATAATTCTTTTTCTTATATGTCTTGAARAATTACATTCATTSGAAYCACCAACTTCCTTTGTTTTMYARGTGCACYTGGAAGGAGGCTCCAACCCCCTAGTTTCTCAGGCTACAACCTAAGGGAAGCTCCAACTCCCCTATTCTCTGGATACAACCAGAAGGAGGCTACAACCCCCTATGTYCTTTGACTACAACTRGAATGTTATAATGATGGGAAAACTAATTATATATGTTGCCAAATTTTCACAGTTGTGGTGTTGGCGAAGGACKACTRCTTTATTGACTTTATATTTACTCTCACATGAATGAATTTGACTGTATTGTCTTTCTATGAAACTRCATCATCCTAATGYGRWAGACCTTATTTCATTCTATGGGCTTYYTGCTTCCTTCCTAATGCGCKTTTTTGAATGGGAGGAATAAGGAATTAGTACCTTSCGACAACAAAAATAAATTCAGAAGTMTAAGTCAATGGTTATCCTTGGGAATAAAMTCAATTTATTTTATGATTAAAATATTAAATAGAAACTCCATTAAATTKTTTATATTTCTCTAGATAAATTRTGTAAAAAAAAWTTWAATTTCTAAAGTTTTGAGTGGACAMTCTATCCATGGTTAAGTATAATTAAATTGTTAAGTACAATTAAAGTTGTGATGTTTTGAAAAAAAWTATAAAGATAAAACTTTATATATATATATATATATATATATGAAAATTGAGGAAAGAAAAWGTATATTTTATGGAAAAAGTAAAATCACTAAATTAATCGTTATAAATTAATGATAAAATAATACAAAATTTTAATTCAAAKATAAAGAATAAGGTTGAGTAAATAAGTATKGATGCTTTTGTAAAATTAAAAATTAAAATGGGGATGAAACTTAAATTTGAAAAATAAAATAAATTAGAAAACAAAGGAGGGTTATCAAGATAAGAAGGAAAGGAAAGGGGAAGAGAAGGGAAGGGAAGGGGAATGAAAAATGCGAGATTTAGAGTTGCAAACAAAAATAAAATTAAAACAAATTAGGTTTGATGACTTAGGCCATTAATGATAGACTTCTAGAGAGTGTTGTGTCTAGGATTTTAGTTTGGTCAAAGAAAATTAGGTGTTTAGATTTGAAGGAGTGTTCAACTATAGATGAATTAGAGATATGATTGTGGGTTGTGTCAGCTATATTTATTTGAGGTGAGTTTTGAAGGATCTACCAGTTTGTCCAATGTATGATTTGTCATGGGAGCATCGGGTCATATTTATCCTTAGCAGTTTTGAAGGATTGTTTTAAGGTTTTATAGGTTTTAAAAATGGTTTTTATATTATTTTTAGCCATAATTTTCTAAATGTGATCTGTAGTGCCCTAGATGTAGGGAAGAGAAATGAGATCTACAGGAAAAGATGAGGAAGAAGAGATTTTCAATTTGGGATTGTAAGTTGAGTGAAAGGCTTTGTTGATTTGAGAGAAGGAATAATCATTGACCAACAACACCTTGGTTAGGTGGGTTTTTCCTTCTCTAGGAACTGGGGAGAGGAAATTTGAATGGCTCTAGTAATTAGAGTGTATTAGCACTGCAAATTTTTGGGTTGGATGATGATGGGATTGAGAATGCAGGTACCTATCAATATGAGTATTTTTTTGACACACTTGGTGGGTCAGGAATCCATTAGGAAGATGAGAGATAAGAACATCCAAAAATAGAAGATAATTATACTACTACATTTCTATATTGAATTCGATATGGGGGTGAATGTTATTGAGGTGGTTAAAGAGAGATATTAGAAAGGTATGATAATGATTCCACACCATGAACATGTAATCAACAAATCTAAACCAATATTTCAGCTTGAGATAAAAGTTGTTTAAGGCTAAAGGCTCAAAACTTTCCATACAAGTATTAGGAACCACCAGGGATAAGGATGACCCCATGGTTGTACCTTCAATTTGTTCATAGAAAGTACCTTTAAAGGTGAAGAAAGTAGAACTGAGACAAATTCAATGAGATTTAGGGTTTCAGGGTCAACCAACATGGAAATGGGGTTAAGTGCTTCCGAAAAAGTAATTTTGGGAAATATGGAAACGACGTCAAAACTAACCATATTGTCGTGTTCATCAAGGTGAATATGTCATGTTTTTTTAATAAAATCAAAGGAATCCTTAATGAAGGAAGAAGTTTATCCAATAAAATACTTAAGTTTGTCAGCTAGAAAGAGGGAAAAAGCATGAGTGGGAGCACCTATAATACTCACTATAGGTCTGAGGGGGATGTATTTTTTGTGAATTTTAGGTTGTATATATATCTTAGGGGTTTGAAGGTTGTGAGGAATAAGCCATTTTTTAATGTTCGAGTCCAGGGAGGAATCTTTGATGGCTTTAGTGATGAGACTAGTTATGGTATTCAAAGGGTTTTTAGCGAGAGGTTTGCATGAGGAAGAAGAAATAAGGTCATGCAGTTTGGATTTATAGTCGAAAGTATTCATAATGACTATGGTGTTACCTTTATCTTGTTTTAAGATAATGATATCAAAGTTATTGTTGAGACAACGAATTGATTGAATCTCTTATTTAGTTAGGCTTGTTTTAGGAGGTTTGGAACAATGAAGGATTCTTCAACACTCCTTTCTAAGTTCCTTAGTGTCATGTGTGGGAAGTTGATGCATTACAAATTGAATAGAGATTATGATATCTTCAAAAGGAATACGATGAGGAACAAGGGAAAAAATAAAATGTTTTTCGAGACGATGCAGGCGGGGAGGGTCAATATCAAAAGAAGATAAATTAATGACCTTGGAAGGATAAAAAATGGAGGAAATAAGGGACTCTTTCTTTAACCACCTTAATAGAATTCCCCCCCATATCCAATTCACTATGGTAATGCAAAAGGATAATTCTCTCCCCTTTTTGTATGTTCTTATGTCATGTATTCCTAATGGATCCCTTACCCACCAAGTGCATCGAAAAAAGACTCATACTGATAGGTACCTAAATGCCCAATCCCATCATCATCTATCCCAAAATATACAGTGCTAAAAACTCTAACTACTAGAGCCATCTGAATCTCCTCACCCCAGTTCATGGAGAAGGAAAAATACCACCTAACCAAGGCGTTGTTGTCCAATGGTTATTCCTTCTCTCAAAACTACAAATCATTTTTCTCAGCTCGCAATCCCAAATTGAAAATATCTTCTTCCTCGTCTCCACCCCTAACTCCCATTTCTCTTCCCTACATCCAAGACACTATGGATAACATTTCCAAAATATTGGTTAAAAAGAATATAAAAACAATTTTTAAACCCTATAAAACCCTAAACTGACCTTCAAAACTACTAAGGATAAATATGACCCGATGTTGGGCCCAAGAGTTTACCAAATTCCTTTCTCCTGTGAAAAATCATACATCAGTCAAACTGGTAGATCCTTCAAAACCCACCTCAAAGAACATATAGATGACACAACCCAAAATCATATCTCTAATTCAGTTATAGTTGAACACCCATTCAAATGTAAATTCCTAATTTTCTTTGACCAAACTAAAATACTAGCCACAACACCCTATGACTCATCACGTGTCATTCAAGAAGCATTAAAAATTGAAAAACATCCCAATAATTTTAATCATGATGATGGATACAAACTCAGTCTATCCTAGAAGCCTATCATTCATCGTCTAGGTCATCAAACCTAATTTGTTTTACTTTCATATTTATTTACACCTCTAGGTATCTCCTTTTCCATTCCCCTTCCCCTTTTAATTTTTTACTTTACAAAAGCATCAACTAGTGATTTATTAAATCTTATCCTTTATCTTTGAATTAAAATTTTTACTTTATAAAGGCATCAACTATTTATTTAATTAACCATATCCTTTATCTTTGAATTATTCATCATTAATTCATAATGACTAATTTATTATTTTACCATTTTTACACATCATATTCTTTTCCTCTCTTAATCTTATCCTTTATCTTTGTATTATTTTATCATTAGTTTATAACGGCTAATTTAGTAATTTTACTTTCTCCATAACTTATACTTTTCCTCTTCTCGAGGGTCATATCTTAATACATTTTTTCCCTTTATAAATATTTACCTTTGCACTCTTTTTAAAACATCACAACTTCAATTTTCCCTAATAATGGGTGGAGTGTCCACCTAAAATGTTGGATGTTTCGACACCTTTTACACAGTTTATCTCCAGAAAATTCAAATAACAATATGATGAGTTGTGAAAAAGTACACACTCTTAAACCATTGAATTTGGAAAAATAAATATGTGATCAAATAAAGAGCTCCGATATGTCGTCTCCCCCATTATCGATCTGTCAAATGATGTCATTTCTTTAAAATTCAAAGTTTCTTTGTTCACAGATTCCCTTACCATATCACAACACATTTATAGGTTTATCTCAATTGTCATCCTAAATGTTGGGGGTATTTCAAGAGGGGGATGATATTGAGGTTGACACATCACATATATTGCATTTTACAAATTTTAAAACTATGATTTAAAGTGTCAATCATTTAATTTTAACTCATCAAAAATTATTTAAAAATGTTATTTATGTAAGTAGATGCCTTAATGGACACATGCAAATTTCAAATGTGTTAGAGGCCAAATTAAAGAGAGTGCCAAATAGAATGCCTGAGAAGGATGTGTCCATACCAGAGAAGGATGCATCCATACTTGATCATGCATAGGTCAGGTATATGTACTTTGGATTTGTAAGTTCTAATGTGTTTTTATGACGACTTTATTATATACACATGAATGATTAAATTTATTTTTCTTCTTTTTTTAAATCTTATGTGTTACATTATAGATATGCACATGATGGAGTTTCTTTGCATTTCTTTCATCCCTGTCAATGGTTTAGAATAATATATACTTGAGATTTAGACATAACTACATGTACTATCCTTAATGAATTTGCTAGATCTATTTTTTTCCTTTTGAAAGATGTGTAGAACAACTTTTTAGGTCCCCTTTTTCTTTCCTTTTGAAAGATGTGCAGAACAAATTTAATATCCTTTTCCTACATTTATTTTACAAAAAGAGTTCAAAATTATTTTTAAAACCATGGCGTATTTGTAGTTGAAATATGTATGTAGCATATCTAAAGTTTTTGTTGATCAAATAAATTCAATATCCTTTGCCTACATTTCTTTTGCAAAAAGAGTTCAACATTATTTTTAAAACCATGGCTTATTTGTAGTTGAAATACACATGTAGAAAAAATGAAGTTTTGGTTGATCAAGTAAATTCAATATCCTTTGCCTACATTTCTTTTGAAAAAAGAGTTCAACATTATTTTTAAAACCATGACATATTTGTAGTTGAAATACACTTGTAGAAAAAATGAAGTTTTGGTTGATCAAATATTCGTTGTATAATATTTTAATTAAGCATTTTATATTCATGGAAGGGTTAGTCAATTAGTCCCTATATAAATTTAAGATTTAAATTAATGGTATATCTTTGGGGAAAGAATGGGGAAGGTTTGAAACCATCCCTTATTTATTTGAGTATTGTCTTGAACTCTTCATTAATTGCTTACCAACCAAAAACTAACTTTTCTAGATTTAAAAAGAATGGGGAATGTTCAAACCACCCTTTATTTCTTTGAGTATTGTCTTGAACTCTTCACTGATTGCTTACCAACCACGAACTAACTTTTCTAGATATAAAAATATGCTAAAAATATGCTAGATACATGATATTACTTATGTCTAGATCATTATGCAGGCATTTTTGAAAGAGAATTTGATTATATGAGGAAATCTATCCCACAGCTGAAAAAGGAAAGATTTATCTTCTTGGAAGAATGGTGTAATATGGAGATTTATGTTTTCGACATACAACGAAGTGAATTTCTTCTTGGGGTATTGTCAATCTCTTAACTTGTTTCTCACTAACCATCAACCAACATTCCTAGATTTATAAATATGTTGTACATGATTCTAGTAGTGTCAAACTCTTAACTTGTTGCTTACTAACCACCAACCAACATTCCTATATTTATAAATATGTTGTACATGATTCTAGTATTGTCAAACTCTTAACTTGTTGCTTACTAACCACCAACCAACATTACTAGATTTAAAAATATGTTGTACATGATCTTATTTTTAGATCATGGTACATGCAATTGATCATATGAGAACATCTATTTCAGAACAGAAAGAGGAAAAATTTATCTTCTTGGAAGAATACAGATCTGTCTTTTCTACATACATCCAAGTGATATATTTCTTGGGGTATTATCTAACTCTATATTGATTATATGAGAACATATAATTTAGAAAAGAAAGATGAAATATTTATCTTCTTGGAAGAATCCATATTTGTGTTTTCTGCATACATCCAAGTGATTTCATTCTTGAGGTATTATCTAACTATGAACATTGATTTCTTACCAACCACACACCAAATTTTCTCTTTAAAAATATCATCTATATGATCGTACTTAGTTCACATTAATGTAGGCATTTTTGGTAGAGCATTTGATTATAATATGAGAATGCATCTAAACCATAACAGAAAATTAAAGATTTATTTTTTTGGAAGAATGGCTTAATATGGAAAGTAGAATCAAAAGAGAGCAATAATATTAGATCCATTGAATTCCTTAAATATCCATGGAACTCTGGTTGGGTATGTTATTCTTGCTCATGGTTGGGTGTGCTATTCTTGATTGAATCACTTATTTAATATTTATATGTGTATTATTTTAGACAAGTATATACTAATATGTATTATTGGTCTTTATTCCTTGTTACAGTAATGTTTGTTCATGGCTCATGAAAGAGAGAATGAATGTCTGAGGATGGAATACATCACCTTTGGTATGTCAATTTTTCTTGAGATGGTTTATTTAATTTATCTAAATATTATTTTGAATAGTTGTAGATCAATAATTTGCAATTCTTGTCCTTTGCAGGGGATGTTGAAAGTTCGATTGATAGGCTCTGGCAGAAGAAAGTAGAACTTGGTCAGTGATTTTTGCAAGATGGCGAAGATGTAGGATTTGAATATGAAAATAATGTGTAGACTTTATTAAATTGCTTTATGGAAGTATACATTTATGGAGACAAACTCTTGTAAACTATTATTATTAATTTTACTTTTAGTTGAGTACTTTATGTGTTGCTACCATTTATTCATCTATTTGAATATTTATTTGTTTTCGGTTTAACACTCTCAAAATACCCATTTTACTAGTTGCTTGCAATGAATTTCAATCACTATTTAAATAATTCAATAACAAGTTTATATACAATATTAGTAAATGTTATACACTCATAAACTAATTAGTTTAAAAAATTCCATTAATATTATTTAGCATATATACAATATTATTATTTACCAAATTGATGATTATATTTATTCCCAACACATTAGTGATAGACTAAAATACTCTCTCCATATTTTCTCACATAGAGTTTAAACATTTAAATTTAATTTTGGCTCTTAAATTATACATTCATCATAACCTATAACAGAGATATAAATTAAATAATAGAGATATGTAAATTCAATAAATTGTAAAATGAATGCATTCATCATAACCTATAATAGAGATATAAATTATATTAAATTGTAATTATTTTTATTGAACCATTTGAATTTTATGGTGGATGCATTTTTTGGCCTTGAAAGTCATACTATGTTGAATTTGATATTTTAATAGGTTGAATTTGGTATTTTCAATATCCTCTTGTTATAGTAGGTTTCTTTTGTGAGTAAAAAGGAAATATGCATGTGTTTTAGGTTTCTTGTGTAAGGAAAAAGAAAATATGCATGTGTTTTAGGTTTCAATAATACAATAGATTATTTAGATGGTGCAATATGTGTTTGGGTTCATTTAATATTTTTTTAACTTATACATTTCATGCATTTACAGTTCATAGATTTCAAATTTTTTAACTTATGAGTTTCATGCATTTGCAGTCCATATATTTCAAATTTGGTAAAATAAATAGAGTCTGAGTAAGAAAGTTTCCAGAGAATCAGCTTAAAAAGTAAGAGTCCAATAAAATGGAAAAAACAACTTACAATAAGAAATCAACTTAAAAAGCAAGAGTCCAGAAAAATGGAAAAAACACCTTACAAGAAAGAAAATATTTCTCGTAGTCTTGTATATTATAAAAAGGACACCTTATTATGGCATGTAGCATTCAAAATAAAGAAGTGCTCAATTGGATATTTAGATTCTGCATGTTTTAAATTGTCTTCCTTATATCTCTCCCAACCTACCATTACTTTAGTTGGTAATATCTCATTGTGTAGTGGAAGGTTTAATATACCATTGGATAACACAAAAAATAACCATGATTTTTATTTTGTAATTATATTTTATTTTGTTAATGGGGTAATCTAGAGAAATTTTAATGGATTTAGATTCATTGCTAGTGAATCAATGGGTAATACACTGGAATATTGTATCACATGTGCATATATGTCCATATTCACACAATAGGAATTAATGAAGCTTCAAGTTGTGTTGATTTCATTGGGATGCCAACATCGAAAAAGGGCTCATTACTATCCTTGTTTCTCTTCAAAAGTGTATGTTAGATGCTATGGTCCATACATGGGATATCTCAAATATAGGAGGACCACAACCAAATCCATCCAAAATACGATTGGGGGGAGGAGTATATTCTTTTGGGTGAAATAACTTGTTCACCAAAGTCCTTATATGCCCAAGAAAGAATTGTTCCTTAATATTTTTTTCAATGGGACTCATTTATATAAATGTATTTTAGTGTTGGAGTTGGTTCAATATGAAAGCAGCGTAGAGAAGGGATAGACATTTCTAGCAATCCTAGAAGGTTAGAACAACTCTTCTCCATATATATGTAACATTAAGAAGGGTTGGGAAGCCCTTCTTCATCTACAAGTATGCAAATAAGGATCAATCAATCCTTATCCATTTATAGTTTTATTTAATTGACGTCAATGAACCCTAGTTTTATTTAATTAACCACCAATGGAACATAAAGAAATAAGTTATTGGCCCAAGACATGTAGAGACATGAAAGTCCCCCTTAAGGACCACTAATGGGTCACCAATGGGTCATTTCAAGTGACGCGATTTTCATTGAATAATAGTGATGAGCCATCCTTCATTTGTGGATAATAAAAAAATATGATTCTTAAGGGGAAATTAAAAAAAAGATCGAAACTGTTACAATAATAATAATATAATCATATACATGTACTTGATAAAAAATGAAAAATTCTAGAATGTTAAGTTTTTTTTTTAAATCGTAATGGTATGCCATCTTGAATTATCCGTTCATGATCAACTTTTGACATTTTCCATTTTCTAACTTTTGATATTTTCTTTGATTGAACCTCTATTAATTTTATGTGCACTGCACATACCAAATGACTATATTGACAACTTATGACATCCAACCGATAGTCTTGAAAATGAACATGACTATCATTTTGATGGGTTTCTTGAAAAAAATACCCTTTTAATATGATGGATCCACTTTAATATATAAAATTGTTATCATCAAAATCTTGTAATAACTTCATATTTCCTTGTGTGTATCACATCAAATAATATTTAGTGTTTTCATTGTTGCCTACAAGTGCAACCACAACAAAGACATCTCCTGCAAATAACTTGTCATATTCCAACAAGAAGTTCTCGTTAGATCAACACACATGCACACAACTGTATTATATATAAATTTTATATATCTAGATAGTACATGTAAATATACATTGTTTTGGCATAACAAATATGTTTGAACAATTGAAACATAACTTTTACCTTCTCTAACAAGATCAAAAACTCTATCGCCATCAATTGAAACTATAGTTTCATTTGATTCAATCTCCTCTAAGATTGCAAGTGGCATTTTCCCCTTTGTATTAATTTCGGTGTGTCTCTAAGATTTAACATATTTTTGAGTTTAGTTTTCACAAATGTATGTGGATTCTTTGTCCTCTCTGCAAATTGAACAAAAACAAGATTCATTTCTTCCGTCAAATGAAAACACATTTTGGAAGGGTTTTGTTTTAATTAAATGCATTTTTTTAGTCCCATGTATTGTACTGGCCTCATATGGGATTGCTCTATCTACATCGTGGATGCCAATATGTCAAAAAAAACCTACACATGGTTCAACAATAATTTAATTAATTTTTTTATTTTATCTTATTATGGTTTATGGTGGCTTATTTTATCTTTTTTTCAATTTTTGAAGTTATAGTGTAAATGTGTGCATGAAAAAATACTTAACTTTGATGTTTTGAAATATATTTTATGATTATAAATTTGTTATCTTATTTCTTTTAATATTATTTTAACAAAAGTTTTATTATCTATTTTATAAATTTCAAAATTTATTAAGTGGTAAATTTGGGGTGGGTCCATATATTTGTGTTATACATATGATATTAGTAAACTAAACTAGCATACTCTAAAGTTTTCATATTAATGTTGTTAATTGGTATCATAAAAACATTGCAATTAAAATGGTCTTATTTGAAGTTGGTTCACTATTTTGAACATGACCTTTTACAACAACTCTCATATTATTCTCATATTGATGAAAATTTTATACAATTTGAAAAGAAAGAGTGTAAAATCTATATATTCTAAAATAAATTATATAATTAAATATATGATCTTTAAGCTATGGATTTTATTTTAAAGACAATAATGAAGATGTCAATAATGATGGAATTTAAAACTAATATTTGTGGTCTTATATCTTTTGGTGGATAAAAAAGTTAATAATAATATTTGCATTTATAAATTAAAAAGTTATTTTTTGTAAAAAGTAAGGAAATACATAGTTAATATTAAAGTTTTGTTTCTATATTCAAAAGAAATTGTTTTTATATTCAACAACATTTAAAACAAGATCTGCATGGAAGCACAATCCTTGTCGAGTTAGTTGGGAAATACATGCTCAATATTGAAACTTAATATAATTAAATGCACAGACAATTAATAGTTTTTGTCAAAAGATAATAATTAAACAATGCATAAAAACAAAACAATAGAATTATTGTTTATGCAAGAGGAGAATGATAAGACTAAAGAAAAAACAAGTGAAAACATTTAGTATTGTTCACGCAAAAACATTTAGCATAAGAGATTGTTTAAAATAATTATTATATGATCGCACAAGAGGGATATATGAATGAACCGAAGCATCATATTTATGAATGGTCACATCTAATTCTTGATTAAGGTTGGTTGTCATTGATGTCAACCCTTGAAGAAAGTCGCATAGCACAAAGGTTTGGGTAATGGACCCAATATTGTTTGATGTAAATATGACTCATTGTTTTTTTTTCATGGTTGATAAGAAGTAAATATGGATAAACTCCAAAGTGGTCCCCTTATGGTGAAAGCCCTCACAGGAAGACGTTTTGTGGAGTAAGAGAACCCATTCTTAATTGTGGAATAATGAGATGAAGGACAGTGAATTTTTCAGGGAACCTATCCTAGATGGATAGTTCTTTTCATGCCATTTCCGGTGGTATGTAGAACGTCACATAACTCTTCACGGTTAGAGTGTTATGACCATGTGAAGTTAGAGAACCCAGGTTTGGGTAATGGACTCAAGTTTGTTTGATAGATAACGGTATGAGTTTTTCTATATTTGAAGGTAATACTATTCTATATGGATAGTACATGTCATTCCATTTCTGGTGGTATGTGGAATGT
>JZKD02S0025926.1:265615-277098 GCA_000966675.3 Picea glauca | reverse complement strand
CTACACCAAGGTAGTAAAAACATCCTGTCACATAACTCAATGCATCATAATGAAAGAAAAGTTTTATCATATAAATCCAGATCACTTGTGAGCAAGTGTCCTCAAAGAATAAGTTTGGCGTGTGCGCCAGAGCGGGATGTTACAAGCACACCAACAAGCCCTAGCTACTAGCCCTTTCGGCAACACCTACAAAGCAGATGCAGTCTCACCTAAAGCAGCTATGAGGGGGTTGCAGGACAGAGATGTCTACAGGCAAGGGAATATCAAGTGGGTCTTATTACAAAAACAAAATAACATGCATCTACCATTCAACTAGATAGATCTATCCTTCACAGCTATAGATCTGATCTAATACAGTAATGCGAATAATAATATAACAACAAAAAATATCAAAGCATCAATCATACACACAACAACAACAACATATGTACGTGGTTCACCCTCTCTCTAGGGCTATGTCCACAGAACTATTCTTATGATATATTAAGATAAGGCTTACAGTTCTGATCTGCGCTCTTGGCCAGCAGATCCTCTCTCTATTTCTCTCTTTCTCTCTCCCTTCCTGTGCACCCAGCTGCAGGACTAGATCTTTGCACCCAACTGAAGATCTTACAATACCAGAGGTCTCTCTCTCTCAACACTTCTCTCACCCATAATACAATATGCTCCCAAAGAACAATAATCAATAACAAGGCTCAGTCACAGTACCAACCCGACCTAGGTCCTCTCGACCTCTATTTATACATTATAATCCCTCACCAACAGCCTTAGGTTGAAACCTAGGTGTCAAAAGCCTAATTACCAAAACTCTAGGTGTCTACAACCCTAGGTCAACTTGACCCATTCTTTTTGGGCTTCACCAGCCTGTCTTTCCTTCCTCATCTCGCGGTGCTCCAAGGTATCTAATGCTGGATTTTTCCAATTCCTGATTCATCCTTGGTCCATATATCATCCTCGGTCCATCCTCCTTGTTGATATGTCATCCTCGATCTCCTTATCCAATGGCTTGCTTTTCCGCACTTCGCTCCATCTTTTCTGTTCTTTTGCTCACTTCGACCCAATGACAGTCACTGTGTCTCCCGCAAAGCTCTCTTTTTACGTTTTCTTCCTCATTCTTCACTTCCTTCCATAACCAAGGGCCACAATTATGGTTGAATTACTAAAAACATTTGGCCCCTACAGTTCCTTAATAGTAGAAATTGCTTTTAAAGTGGAATCTCCTCTTTTTTCATGGATGTTTTCGCAAGAATCCATTGCACCTTTCGACACATTTATTCGTGCTTCCCAACCTGCCTTTATTTTCTTTATCCTTTCATCTGAGGACAGTCATTTATGGCTTCTTTGATACTCATTCATAATAGTGACTCATGCGACAAAATTACTTACCTCGTTTTGATAATAGGCTTGATCATGCTCCACATCTTTTTGCAAATGTTCAATAAAATTTGTAATCCTTTTTGAAAGATTACGTAGTGTGATATTGATCTCCCATGCATTTATGATTATGCTCAGTCTTCTGTTAATGTTTTCAACAACATAGCTTCTTACTCCATTCATCAATTGAAGCACTTTTGTAATTGGATTTGAGGTTCTGGGAGTACTTGGAAGGGCATGTTCTACTAATAGTGTGGCCAATGGCTTTGCAAAGAGTGGATTCAGAGTCAGTGCATCCTCCAACTCACTTACTATCTTCTTTAATCTAATAGTTTGTACCTCTTGTTCTGAAATGGAATAAAAAAGGGCATCTCATGTGCATTGATGTAGTTTCATGAGTGCAAATGGTCCAAATCCTGAAACATCTAGGTCATCACTTGATTTGTGAATGACCTTCCAATTTTTAAGACTGACCTTGTCTATGTGCAGTTTCCTTTTCTACTTGTTGTATTGAGTGTTGTACAATGTAAAGGAGTGCTACTAAAAAAAATTGGTCCTTCTGTTGCAAGCTCCTATGCAAGTTTCTAGCTTTCTGCAATTCTATGGGTTATCCAGTCGGGTAGCTCTGTACTGTCGATCTGCATATCGTCAACACCTCCTGGAGTTCCTAGGCTTCCCAAAAATTGCGACTTGTTTATGTTTGGGGTACGTTTCATATTTTGTTGTGAGATTGTGTGTGCACATTCAATATTGACATGGTGTGGTTTCTCTTCGCCATCACCTCCATCACATGCATCATTACTCTCTTCTATGTTTAGGTTTTGTTGTTGTGTTATTTTTCCAAAGGAGGATCTCTTACATGTCTAGGGAATGGAGGAAGATTGGACATTGGTGTTTCTTTTTCCCCTTTGTCTTTCTTTTCTTTGATTTTTGGTATTTGAGCTTATTTTTGTTGGAAAGTCCTCATTTCATCCACTGATGTCCTTTTTGGGGTAGGGATTGTCACTGGTTTCCTCGTCAAATATTGTGAATGGATTATTGTACCTTATGGATTTTAAGTATTGGGAAAAGAGACCCTAGGGGTCAAAACCATCTAGAGGTTGTACTTCTTTTAGATCAAATGCACTAAGAATTTATGAGACTTATTTGAGATGGGCTATATCCCTAACCATGGTGTACCGAAATCGAAAAGGAAATGTAATGAACTATTTTTTTCTTTTCTTTTCAAATGTAATGCATCGCGTTTTATACTAGCGGAAAAATTTGACGACAAAATATCTATCACAGACAAACATAAGAAGTAGAAGGATATTTTATTGGAAACCATACAATCAGATGTATGTATGGTTTTCATCTTGAATGCAAGTTCCCTTTCCATTCAGAAATTTCTCAGCCTCCTGAGTTATTCTCCTAGGCTCTGCCCCAACCAACATGTGTCTAAACTGTTTAAAAAAACCATCTTGAACAATATACAAATTGAATCTTGATTTACGTTTAGATAACACAGGATGGCAACATTGGATTGGTTCCTTCTATGTATTTACATTCACTTTAGCAGGGAGACTATCAAATACATTGCAATAAACTATTGCGAACAATAAACATGTGTCCATATAAAAACTTTGAACCCTTAAGTAATTTCCTAATTGAAAACAAAGTTCCTCTGATATCACATGTGCCTAATCAAACAAGGCATCACTCCAGAAGGTAAAGTATACAATGTTGACCTAGGTATGTGTCAAGTTGATTATCGTCGAGCTACATTCACAAACAACCATGAAAATTCTCAGTATGCCTCTTGTAGCAAATTTATGTCAATTGTTGAAAGGTCCCTCGACATATTTGTAGATGGTAGTAGAAATTATCTCAAAATATTAGCATCGTTTTCCTAAGACACTAGGAACATGTTTCCTTCCGCAAGCTTGAAAGGTTTATTTGTAGTAGGAAGATGAAGCATTTTGTTGAACACCTTCAGAGTAAGAAGCACTGGATTTTTTCATTTTGTTGTGACCTTAACCATTCTTGTCTTACAATTGAATCTTCAAGAAAAACAGGATATGATTTCCTTGCATTCAAAACTATCAGGTACATAGACAACATTTACAAGCCCTATGGTCTAGAGTTTGTCTGTTTGGTTTTCTTCTGCACTCTTGCTCAAGAACCACTTGTAGTACATAGACCAATGGAATTTCTTGTTGTCTCTAGCTAGTGAATTGATAATATCACTGCAAAATGGTTGGTTTTTATTTCTATTTTCCATACAAATATTTTTTAAATAGACATGGCACAGTTTAAGGTTAGAAATAATACAAGAACCACTTGTAGGACATAGACCAATGGAAATTATTGTTGTCTCTAGCTAGTGAATTGATAATATCACTGCAAAATGGTTGGTTTTTATTTCTATTTTCCATACAAATATTTTTTAAATAGACATGGCACAGGTTAAGGTTAGAAATAATACATTATCAAGGCCCATTTGCTTTAAATCTAACTGCATGTCACATATTTAATAGGATGTTCTTTCTACACATATGAAATATTTTTGGAAGACACATAATCATAAGTAGAAACCATTAAGTAGTTCATAGAACAATGAGACATTTACTTTGCATTATTCATGATCGCCACGCTTTCCTCGTAAGTTGGTGCATTTCAACTCGTCATAAAAGCTTTTGTTTGAGTGAAAGTTATATTGATTGGTAGAATCAGTGTTGGAAAGGTATTGGATGTGAAAAGGACGTAAACTGCGGAACATATGCATGTGTCATATGCAAAGATAAGAAAGTAGCAAAATAATTGATGCATGGTAGAAAATCGCTAAGTAAAGAGGATTTTTGATAGGGAGTGTTTTGGGATGTCATTGCATCTCAAATTAGTACATAGTCTCGATTGTAGATGTCTACAACTCCAATACAAGTTATCAATTTATAGTCCTTGTCACCTGATAATTTACACAAATTTAATCTCTATGTCATATTCTTTAAGTTTAGTAACCAAATTTGTTTATCGAATTTATGTAGACTGTATCTGTTATACGTGTGTTTATTTAAATGCACGTTGATATACGTGAACGTTATGAATAGTACATTATCAAGGTTGAATTGATTCAAAGGCCAAGTGCATAGGACATATTTAGTAACATGTTCTTTTCACAGATGACTTAGTTACCAGTACGTGAAATGGTTAATAGAAGGAATTGGACATCTCATAGAAATCTGTGACATTTACTTCGCACAGTTTCTTACTAGCCTCCATTTTTTTTCGCAAATCTACCTACCATAAATGACTTAGTTGTCATGAAAAATAGGTTTCTTTTGTAACATCCCACTCTTGCATGGACTGAGAAGACTTAATCTTCGAGGACACTTGCATGCAAGTGATCTGGTTCTTTATACAATTTGTTGTTTTGATTATGATTATGAGATATTGTGGATTTGATGATATGTTATTTTTGTTGTATTTACATCGACAGGTGCTATTGACTGGGTTCTCCTGATTGTTTGGAACTCTGGACGTTAAGAATGTTGAGGCATCAAGGAAACTCCTGGGACTCTAGATAAAGTCAGGGAGTGGACTATTAGGGTTTGAATGTTGTTGATGTGACATATGTACATATGATTCGATATTATGATGTTGATTGTTATTCTTGACATGATTCGTTGATGGATGTAGGATGATGATAGCTTGTTGACCAAACTCACATTTGGATTAAAGGGGTCACACATGACAGTTAGAGACATTGAGGGAGAGGTGTGGTAGCATCCCTGCCACAACCTACTAGCACACCCAATGTGGCTCAAATTGTAGGTTAACGATTACCTAGTTCGAGAAGACACACGATGTTGTGAGCGAAGACTGTGACAGGAGCTCACGATGATTCTAAGGGGCTCGAAATAAGGCAGGATCCTTATTCCTTATATGCCCTTAGTCTCCCCCAAGATCACATAACGGATTATTGACTCCAAGGGTTTTACGTCTACCAAATTCAGTCAAGAGGCGAGTGGCACCCTTGGAGGATGTAGTGCATCTTGAAGGGCATGTTACGCAAAAAAAATGAAAAGAGGCAAGTGTCACCCTTGGAGCACGTAGTGTGCCCTGAAGGGCATGTCACAATTTTAACTGGTAAGTTAATAAACCTATTGCCTAGAGAACTATTCCTCCTTAGGACATGGTCGTCCTTAAAATGAATGATGTGATAAGTAAAGTTTAATAACTAATTTTTCCCTTAAGAACTGTTGCCAAGCCTAGTGAATTGAAAACCTAGGTTGGGGTAGAACCTTGGAACAAAAAAAAAAACTAATTAGACATATAACATGAAGGGGGTAAAGAAAATTCAAAATTTAATAGTTAAAGTGGAAATTTTAATAAAGATTTAATTAATAAAAGGGGGTATTTGGTTGTTTTTGTCTAAACCTGCTAATTCTGAACTTAGTTATAGAAAGGGGAAACTTTAAGAAAATGGGGAACTTAAAGAAAAGGGGGAAACCTAAGGAAAATGGGAAACTTAAAGAAAAGGGGGAAACCTAAGGAAAAGGGGAAACTTAAAGAAAAGGGGAAACTTAAAGAAAAAGGGGAATGTCTAACTTAGTAAGGAATCTAGCCTTTGGAACTTTCTATTTATGAACTCAACTAGGAATTAAGTAAGGTGTAAGTCATTTAAGAATTGTAAGGGAATAATGGGACACCGATGAGAATTTTTAGGAACGCTTTTAGTTGGGTGAGGGAAATAGAGAAATTTAATTATTTAATAAATTGATTTTCTGGTGCGACTAGGGGATCAGGTTACATGTGTACAGGGGAGGTTTTTCGAAATTAATTAAATGAAAAAAGGAATCTAATGAAGGTTTTGGAAAACTAATGACTAAGAAAACTTTGTAAAAAGGATGGAGGAGGAGGAGTATGGATCACCTATGGCTTGTGTAAAGTTGCACTACTGAATTATATCTTGACTAAGTTTATTTTGAGGGAGTTGGGATACCTAGCTCAGGTAACGAGTGTTAGCTCGAACTTGTGAGGCGAGCTGGGAGATAGCATTCTCTAGTACTGTGTGTGTGGCCCCTTTGCGGCTCGGGGGGATCAGAGGGAAGAAGAGTACCCCTAGCATTGGCTGGGAGGTACTAGTGAGGTCTTCACGGTCAGCAAGCGAGAGACAAGAGGGAGCGCAAGCGTGGAATGACAACTTTGGACTCTTCATCTCTGGTTACGGTAATCCTAAACTGAGATTCTACTCATGAAGTTTCAATTTAAATGTAGTTAATTTCTATTGTATGAACATTGCTGGGAATTTTATTCAAATCTTTATATTTTTATTGAGATTTAATTAAGAATGTCGTTGCAGTAATCCCATCTTTGTGTTCGTTCCGCCTTGAGAAATTTCCCCATCCTTATGCTTTCTTCATTGTGTTTTTGTCTCGTTTTCTCCTTGGAAAACCCTTTCTTGTAATTTATTGGAATGATCCTTGCTTATCTAACGCATTTCCTCCCAGGCGAAACCCATGCTCTCATTCATTCATTACATCTGAGTTTTTATGGCACCTTCACACAGAAATTTTATCTCTACCCCAAAAATGATTTTGCTCTCAACCTGTTGATGTAGAAATGATTTAAAATTTCTACTCATCCTCACCCACGATTTCTTACTCTCTAGAAAAGTATTCCTCTACGATTGCACATTCTCCTCTGTGTTTTATTTATTTGTTTTTAATACAAAGAAAATTGTGTTTTTATCTCCTATTCCTTTATCTTTTTAAGTTATTAGTTTGTGCCTGAGCAGTCGACCAGGAGCCGAATCGAATGTCTTTCACTCCGATGTTAAAGATTTATATTCAAATGCCCTACTTTATTCTGAATGGATAATAAGCGTAGGATAATTTATCTTCCCAACATGGAATTCTCTCATGGGAATTTATTCCCTCCTTAGCCTTTGCAATTATTGTGATTTATTTTCTGCAAACTTGTGCTTCCACACAACGATTTTGGGGATGCCTCTCTAGTTCACCAAACATTTTATTTCTCTTCGATTAATGTTGTTTTTACTCTCTGCATTTTCATGTTTAATTTTCCCAACAATCCATTTCTTGTATAGAGAAAATACCTCTTCATTGCTCTGCGATTAATGTTGTTTTTAACCTCTGCAATTCGTTTCTAATTTCTCCCTGAAATCATGATCTTCCCACAACGAGGCTATTAACTAACTTATGTGTTTTCCTTGCATCGGTTGCCTTCTAATTTCACCCAGAAATCGTGATCTTCCCACCATGAGGTTATTAACTAACTTTTGGGTCTTCCTTGCATCTGTTTCCTTCCAGTTTCTCCCCTGCTCCTTCCTCATATTTGATGCCTCTTATTTATGATGCCTCTGTCTAAATTTGTTGCTCCACTGAACATTACTTTTACAATGCATTTCATGAGATAATTCTCTGTCGAGCTTTCATACTTATGGTATCTTATATATATTTCTCATTATTGAAAAAGGGACTAAAGATAAATACTTTCCACGCAAACATATCAGAGAATTTAAGCAACATTGAAGTTTTTTTTCTAGGCTTTAGTTACAAGTTATTTTTAATGTGTATTCAATATTCATTGTGTGTGGTTTCTTAAATTTTGATGACCTTTTTAAAATGAAGGGAATTCAAACAAAACGATTATACGTGCCTTGAAAAAGTAATTTTAGCGAATGGAAATATAAAAAAACAATATTAAATGTGCGTTGTAATATAACAAATAAAATGATATATTTGGAGATATGACACATTTATACCCGAACTCCATTTTATAGTGTTTTTAAATCTCCTTGTTATTGTGAATTTTCTAAAGTAACTTTTTAACTTAGCATTTTGCTTTTCCACATGTTACACTTGTCATTTTGTTGGTGACCATGTCAATTTTTTCAAAATATTATTATTATTTTATCCTATCACCATTCTAATCCATTTTTGTTTGTGGTCTCTCATGTCTTGGGGGTCTCGTTTGTTTAAGTAGCCAATATTTACAATTCTATTGAAGATTTTAGAATTCCTTCAAACATGTGTTAGATTTGATTATTATTTTTCCTATTCTCTTAAATATCTTTGAAATTAAATATATTGAATAGATATTTATGATTTCATAGTGTGATAGTTCACTCGTTGTAATAAGTCATAATGGTTTAATTGAGTTATTGTGTTACCACCTTATAATTGATTACTCACTTTACAAACAGGATTAATGGCTAATTATAATAATATGTTATCACCTTATAACAGTTCAATTTCTTTAAAATGGCCTTAATTTTTTAAATTGTAAGTACTATGATTATCGCTTATAGCAGTTCTAATTGTATTCACAACAGGGAGCTAAATAAGGACTCATTGAATCCTTGATGTTTTTAATGGAATCCTTTCATGGAAATTGTAATTATTTCATTATGAGTTATCGTTGAAAAATTTAACCCTGTAATGAATGTCGTTACCTTACGCATCGTTAGCTTGATTGTTTAGAGTTCTCTCATATATATTTCATTATAAGGTATGGAAGTTAAGTTGGGGTTCCTGTCGTTGGGTTACTGTATCTTGATTTTACGTATTCATGACTGTTTCATTTTGCACCTTAGTTACAATCATGCTTATCACACTATGAAGATATGATTCCTTATGATAGGATCAAGGCATGCTTGAGCGACATGCATGTATGATAACCCAACCTTGGGTCTTGTGCTTCCTGACGATGAAGGTCCTCATTGGAATGGATGTTTTCACCTTGCTCTGTAATGTTTTAATGTGTTTGTTTCTCGATCGTCGGGAAGGTTCTAGTTACTAGTCGTCAAAGTTGTTGTGTTTGGTTTGATTGATGTTGTCTTTAGCTTAGTAGGTGTTATCATGCATGTGTCGGGTGGGAGGTAGAGACCTCCTTGATCCTCATAACAGTCGCCAACGTTGAGACCTTAAATGGTCAGAATCGATGGAAACATGGGCTTGAGCGTTTCTTATGTGTCCTAGAGGTCCTAACCTTGTAGGGTAGGACGGGTGGTTAGTCATTTTTATTTTTGTTTGATTGACTTTCATTCGTTACATACAGCTGTGTGATGTGCTAGTATGCTAGGTTGTTATGTTGTATGTTTCCTTAATTGTGTGCGTTGTGTTTGTCGTCGATTTGCGATGTTAATAGTTTGTCATTGTTACCTTCCTCTTTTAAAAAAGAAAAAAAAAATTCTCTTGTTATGCGGCGCATGTTGTCTTAATGACTAGGGTCCTTACATATGGTATCAGAGTCATTTCAACCTACGAATCGACCTCAATACAGCTTCCATTGATTCAATATTTGATTATAATGTTGCTAATTAAGTTGAATTGTATTCGTGCAAGTAATCATGGTTAGAGGACGTCACAGAGGCAGACAACAAGGTGCTAGGGGAGGAGGCGAGACACCCCCAGTAGAATCCACACATGAGGGGTCTAACCCCTAGGGAGATGAACATGTTGTCAGGAAGGAACAAGTAGATGTGGGTGATTTGGTTGGGTTGATGAGGTCCTTTAAGTGGATGTCTAAGGCATTGATCAGTCGTTTGGATAGAGATGAGGACAGGGCATCGGCACCCCCCGAGGGTCAACTGCGCGCTCTGGTTGGTACTGGTAACATTCACCGCGAACTTGAGAAGGCCAAATTTCCTAAGTTCTTTGGTGCCTCGGACGGTGCAACCGCCAAGGCATGGTTGGAGAATATGGTGATGTACTTTTCACTTTGCGTCTATACCTCCAACATGAAGGTTTGCATGGTGGTATTTCAACTGAAGGGGAGCACTCATCTATGGTGGAAGATGCTCTTTCCACAATTGAACATGGTCATGAAAGACGGATCATGGGAACTATTCCAAGAGAGGTATTTATCTAAGGAATTCATTGAGTATCATCTCAACAAGTTCAACACCTTGCAATAGGGAAATCGTATGGTGCCCGAGTATGAGGCTCATTTCATGGAGCTTCTTCGGTATAGTCCCCACCTAAATACTGAGAAAATTAAGGTCAAAAAGTTTGTGTTTGGCCTTAATGTCAGCATTCATGCAAAGGTTAGTATTATGATGCCTCAAACCTTGCATGATGTTATTCAGAAGGTCCTCATAGCAGAGGAGGAGCTTATTAGCGAGGGTCAGAGCTGGACTTCAGCGAGACCAGTGAGACATGCGGCATCTGGTGCACAACAACATCAAACACCAGCTAGACATTCACCAAGATATCGTAGCTTCTAGAGAGGATCCACTTTCACTACACCTCGGCGACTGATGCCTCAGCAATAGACTCCTTATAGAGCACCATAGCAGCATCGACCATAGAAAAATAAATTTAGGTTTGTTCAGCAGAACAGACCAGGATTCCAGGCTAGTGGGTCGTCAACATATACTTCAGGTACTAGGAGTATCGGATAAAAGAAGGGGCGTTGGACATGTGGAGATCCACATTACTAGCATGACTGCCCAATGGAGAGGACCAGAGAATATGGGTCAGCTAGACCCACTACCGTGGGAGATTTGGGCAAGGCCCATTGGATTCATGCAGCAGTGAATAATTGTCAAGCAGAGAACCAGTCAACTGTGCTTGATACTTCAGGTGTCGTTGCTAACCAGACCCTTAGTATTTTGATATATCCAATTGCTACAGAGAGTTTTATCTCTGGTGAAACACTAAAAATAATTAAGGTAAAGGAAGCCAAACAAGATGAGTTTAGCTTTGTAGAATTAACTTCGGGAGCCAAATAGAAGGTTGGAGGAAAGGTGACGGGTTGTAGCCTCAACTTGGGAGAGTTTTTCACAAGGGCCAACCTGTACGTCACAATATTAGGATCTTATGACGTCGTGATTGGTATTGACGGGTTGGAATCGCATGAGGTGATACTCAACTATAAGACGAAATGGTTGAGCTTGGTCGATGATGAGGGAAAAATACGTGTGCTTGCAGGTCGGAACTAGGGAGTTTCCATAAGTTTCATATCTTTCTTGCAACTACAGAAGATCATGTGCAAGGGATGCAAGATTTATGTGATCCTTGCGTTAAATGAAAAGGGTGTGGCGAAAGGACTAGAAAAACTTTTGGTAGTATGAGAATTTGTGGATGTTTTCTCAGAGGAGTTAC
>JZKD02S0025926.1:197050-213370 GCA_000966675.3 Picea glauca | reverse complement strand
CCAATGTATAGTGATTCACATACAAATAAAATGAAAAAAGAAACAATAAAAATATTCATCACAAAACAAAAATAGATACATCTTTATTCTTATTTTCAAATATGAAAGTCAAATCGTTACAGTTATAACTCATCAAAAATTTGCAAAATTGAGCATCATCTTGAAAGACATCTTTAAACTAATCAACAATATCATATATCCCAAATTCATCATTCTCAACAGAAAGATTATCATCTTCTTCGATGTCATTTTGTGCTTCCATTGTGTCATTTTTTTCTTCCATTGGTTCTTTGATATCTGCAAGTTCTCCAAAGTGATCATTTCCAATCATTTCTCCTAATGGTACTTGAGGTTCCTTTGACAATTTTGCCACCTTTTATTCACTAAAATCTCATTTCCTCAAGCCAACTTCTTTCATTTCATTTGGAAGAGCTGGAATAGCATTAATTCTTTGTTGAATAAAACTACACTGCATTGGGTCACTTTCAATGGCTATGTAATTCCTTCCTTTCTATAACAACATGCTAATGATGTACCTAATCACCAAATACAAAATAAATAATGAAGTTAGATGTTGTAAAAAGACAAATTAAAAATAATCTAAGATTGAAGTATGATTTCATAAATATTAGATCATAATTCTTACCTGAACCCAAGAACAAATCCAAAACCCAATCTCCTTCATTTGAAAATTTATCTATAAGATAATTAATTAATGCTTGTGCTTTTTGATAAATGTTAACCATCTCTCCTTTCAAATATTTTTCCTCATATGTTAGCTTTCTAACCACAACATTGTATACCAATATACTACTAGGGGTCTCTCCATCATTTGCATTGACAAGAATAGAATTATAAGAATCATCTTTTGTTCAGGTTGCAAGATGTATACTATGAAAATCATGTTTAAATGATTCTTTCTTGGAGCTCTAAATATTTGGCTTGTGTCTGTAACATAAATAAGTGAAAATTCAATTAACTTGTGAATTAATAAAATTGTTTTCTAATCTTAATTGATAAACATACACTTTCAATATCTTACCAAAATAAACTGCCTCCTTGTCTTTTCTTTCCCCTTGAAGCTTGATTGTACTAATCCTTGTTGTGTGTCTAAATAAAATACTAGAAATCTCCAAAATGGTGATGTTGTAACTTATATAAATCGCATAACCACTTTACTGAAATCTTGGTAAGTATAAGGTTCAATATCATATTCAATGTTTGGGATATTATAACCATGAGGGATATCCACAATAACTAGGGAGTATTCTTTTTTAGGAACAATACTTGCAATTTTTTCACAATCACCTAATATCACTTTATATTGAATAGTGTCGAGCCCATTCCAAATGTAGTGATCAAGGGTGTCATCAAGTCGAACATTTTGAACACGTCTCCTTCTTTCTCTTTCAAACTTGGCTTTTTGAATAAAACTTTTGAAAATTTCAGGTACTCCATCTGCATTCTTCTTTGGCATCTTTAATGAAACAAAAAAACATATAGTTATATATCTATAACTATAAAATTGTAAATAAATTAACTTACAAACGAATAATATGAATGTAATAAGTCAACATACCTTTTTGAATGCAACAAAAAATTGTTTCAATACTTCTGAAGAGCTTGAATCTGGATAGTTGAGTTTAACATCATCCCAACTTTCTTCATTCAACATCTTGACCATTTCCTCTTGTATTTTCATATACAACTTTTGACTAAATAAAACAAAAATAATGTTAAACTGATATTAAACTGAAAAAATTAATTATATTTTCCTAACATCAATAAAAATAACTCAATAGACTTACTTTTTAAATTCATCACACATTTCTTCCATTGACAATTCTCATGACCGAACACGTGATAATATACTTATGATAATTTTATCATCCTTCACTCCTTGTATTGATCTCCAAGGTGTTATAGTCATATCATCAAGAAGATTTCTTATGTCATGACCTGTCTTACTTGTGCCACATATCAATGGTTTAGCCTTCTTAACTCTCTGATTTTTTATACCAACACTTTCCCATAGGGTGAATATCTCATTTATCAAATCCCATACCTGTCCAGTTCTAAATCCCAATTGAAAATAGTTATCCACATCTCTAAATATATCACTTCCTTTGCGATATTTTTCTTTTGTATTTTTATCATCAAGTGGGAATCCTATTTCCATACAACATTGGTTCCAAAACTTAACATCAACATTTGTTCTCTCCCCATGCCATATTTCAGAAAATTCATTGTGGATAAATCTCACCCTTTGAATGAAGGTCATAGACATTCTGTACTCATTGTCTGTGTTATGATCCCATGCATGTAACTTTGCTTATGCATATGTTAAACCGGCATAAATTGTGCATTTGACTGTCTCAAAAAGAGGATTATTGGGATATTTTTGCATCAATTCTCTTCTAGCCTCTGTAGAATGATTTCCTCCAATCACATAATATTTGTAGTCAAAACATTTTGATCTATCAAATTCTTCCCTCATAGGAACTTCCATTGGGTCAACAAGAACTAGGTAGTCAACCACATGTGCATATGGATTGTATCTAATCAATGCTTTCAAATTGTGAATATGCAAGTGATGTGGTTTTCTAATTTGATATTTTTCCTTCCCTTCTGTGGGTTTATAAAGTTGTTTCACATTCAACTGAAATGTGTGGCCATCATCAACTAAGTTTGTCGTCCTCATTCTATTTCAAATGACATTTTGTGTTGTTTCCATAATACCATCCTCTAGATCAACACTTGGTGTTATTATTTCTCTGCTACGTTTAGAACTTTCACTATAAAACTCCGAGCTAACGATGGCTTCTTGAACATTATCAAAATTTATTCTCTTCCTCTTATGATTTAAATCTGTTTCATCTAAATCAATGATTTCTTCATAATCAATAGGAATAGAGTCATCATCAACCATCGCTCTTTTGTGTTTATCTTGTTTGTTCTTTTTGCGAGAAGGAGTGATAACCTCATTGGAATCAATTTCAACAAAATCTTCATTTGGAGTTTCCTCATTTTCAAATGTAACCCTTTTAGGATTTCTAGAATGAGGACTTTTCTTTCTTCTTTCATGTTCTTCTCTGTCTACTCTTGTAGGTTCAACCTCCATTACTTTCTGTTTCTTTTTCCTTCCTTCTTGTGTCTTTTCAATATGAAAAGTGTTGATGACATCCATGATATCATTCTTTGTAGAGTAAATCCCCACTAACATATGTGAAATTCGTTCAGCAAAATCCCGTAAAAATAAAATATAACATTTTCATGTTAAATAAAATTAAAACATCACCATGATACTAAAAATAATAAACGACACAAAAATAGAAATAAAAAACTTACATTGCCTTTCTCAATGTCATCAACGATGGATGCACATAATTTTGAAAAACATTCATTATTGTTATAATTGCTCAATTTGAAACAATATCTAAACTTGATATAAGTTCTCCCTTGTTTGACAAGTGCATAAACAATATCTGTGGTTGACACCAAACATATATCTCGTAACAAGCCAAGTGCCTGATAATTTCCTTGCACATGTTCTGATTCGGCACAATACAAATATATATGATCTCCATTGTTTCCTTGCTTGTCCTTAACAAACCAAGAATATTCTTGTTTCTTTTCACCTTCCACAAATTTCCACTCTCTAAAATTCTTCATTGCCTTTGATAGCTTAGGTGTTAAGCTATCATTTTGTTGCCTAACATTGATGGAGGTTCCAGTTTCATTTTTTGATTCCATTATTGCAGGTCGTGATCCAGATATATTGATAGATAATCTTTTTCCTGACATTTTCCTATATTAAGATAAAAAAAAAAAAAAAAAATTAGGCCTTTCACATTATAATCAACTAAAAAACACAACATTGATTATAAAAACTAATTTTAAAAAAGATTATTTTTTTTTAACCTATATGTAAAAAAAATTCAATTCATATAATTTTTGGGGTTAATAATTAGTTTTATGAGCTGGGGTGATGACATACATATAACATGTGTTATATGTTATAAAATATAACCCATATGTTATATGTTAAACGTAACAGATGTGTTATATGTTTAACATATAACATATGTGTTATATGTTATAACATATAACATTTGTTATATGTTGCTGGAGGAAAAAACCGGAGGCATCAAGCGACTTGAGCAGGACAGTGGTAAGTTCAAAGCTCTCATTGATCAGTTAAATTTATTAGACATTGAGAATAGCAATGGTACCTTTACTTGGTCCAACCGTAGATCAGGGAACCAGCACATAGCCTGTCGCCTAGACCGCTTCCTGGCAACTGAAGACATCCTAGACTCTGGCTCTCCTCTGGAAAGCCTAATCCTACCAAAAGCGGGCTCGGATCACTGGCCCCTGGCGCTACAAATAGACTTGGGACAACCCCCCAGATACAAGCCCTTCCGATTCGAGAAGTTCTGGCTCACACACCCAGACTTCCAAAGGCTCGCCAAATCTTGGTGGGAACAAGCAGCAATAGACCACGGCTCATGCATGTACCGGTTTCAGCAGAGATTAAAACATTTCAAGCAGAGCCTTAAACACTGGAACAAGAAAAGCTTCGGCAACATTCTCCAGGACATCAAGGACATAGAGATCAAGCTTGAGGAGATTCAAAAACTCTTCATCTCGGGAGCAAGAACTGTCGCACAAATGGAGGAGGAAAAACAACTACAGGCGCAGCTAGAGGAACGCAAAAAGTAGGAGGAAATCCTCTGGAAGCAGAAATCAAGAGTGCAATGGCTCAAAGAAGGAGAAAAAAATACAAAGTTTTTTCACCGAGCCATGATGCACAGGAGGCATATCAACAGAATCAATCACCTGGAGGACAGTCAGGGCAACCTAACACGGGATCACACCAAAATCGAAGAGGAACTACTTAGGTACTATCAAGACCTCCTCACAGAGCCCCAACAGGATAGAACGGCTGCAATCAGAAAGGTCACTGCACACATTCCGACACTCGTCACTCCAAAGAAGAACGCTGCCCTCACGCGACCCATCACGCAAGAAGAGGTCGATCAAGCAGTAAAAGAAATGGCAGCAGGGAAAGCCCTAGGCCCGGATGGATTCACAGTCGATTTATTCCACCACTGTTGGGATCTGGTCAGAAAGGATGTGTGGGAAGTCGTAGAAGAGTCACGAGCCTCTGGTCTGGTACTACCAGCTCTAAATGCCACCTTCCTCACCCTCATCCCCAAGGAAGAAAGAGTCACCAATCCCAAACAATTCCGCCCTATAGCTCTTTGCAACGTCATCTACAAAGTCATCACAAAGATCATTGCAACCAGGCTCAAGCCCATCCTGCCATTCCTCATATCTACAGAACAATCCGGGTACGTTGAAGGATGACAGATCATGGACAGCGTCATACTAGCTCACGATATCATACACTCCCTAAAGTCCTCCAGAACTCCAGGTATGCTTATCAAACTTGATCTTTCAAAATCTTTTGATCGGGCCAGCTGGCAGTACATCAGAGCGGTCCTAAAATCCTTTGGCTTTGACCAAACCTGGATACATTGGGTTATGAACCTCACCTCCTCAACCTTCTTTTCTATCCTTGTGAATGGTGTGCCATCAAAACCTTTTTCGCCAACTAGGGGCATCTGGCAGGGGGACCCCCTCTCCCCTTTTTTGTTTGTCCTCTTAGCAGAAGGACTGGGACGCTACATCAAAGCTTCCATCCATGATGGCTCACTCAAAGGCCTACCGCTGCACAACATCCAACCTGCCCCCTCGCATAGCCAATTTGTAGACGACACCCTCCTCTTGAACTCCCCCATGGTCCTAGAGGCCACAAAGCTCAACTCCATCCTTTCAGACTTCTCTGAGGCCTCGAGAATGGTGCTCAACTTGGAAAAATCCAAACTCTACTTCTTCAACACTCCGCCCCCTGTCCAAAGGCACATCTCTCGACTTATGGGGATACCCAGGAGCTCCCTCCCGTCCAACTATCTTGGGGTACCTCTCACAGGAGTCGCGGCCTCCAACATCTCCCGGGACAGCCTCCTCCTCTCCATTTCCAACAGACTTCACAACTAGACTTTTCGACCCCTAAATATTGCCTCCCGACTGGTGCTCCTCAAATATGTTCTGCAAGCTATGCCCACCTACCTTTTCACTGCTCTAGCGGCTCCCAAAAAGGTCATTAGAGCCATCAGATCCTTACAGCGAAATTTTCTCTGGAGCGGACACCAACCAAATAAGAAATGGGCGTTAGTTAATTGGGACAAACTCTGTATGCCAAAAAACCAAGGGGGCTTGGGGCTGCGCGATCTAGGCAAGCTGAACCAAACAATGGGCGCTAAAATATGGTGGAGGTGGCTGAAAAACCCAACAGTCGCTTGGGCCCAACTATGGAAGCAGAAATACGCCCCACACACACCGGAAGATCAGCTAATCCGACACAACAACCATATTCAGGGTTCCAACGTCTGGAACACAGCGTGGCTTAACCGAAATCTAGTGCAAAATCACGCGTTCTGGGAGCTAAGAGATGGTGGCAGCGCCCTCTTTTGGATAGACTCCTAGCAACAACTCAAGCCGCTGGAAACAATCGATGAGCTAGCGGCCCTCAAAAGAACCCTTCATCGAAACGCTCATCCAAAAGTCAAAGACCTTTGGATGCCACAACCACCGCAGCAAAGATGGTGACATTGGAAAACCTCTCACCAAGAGCTCGGGGCTCCAGAAACTCTCGACCTGCAGAGCTGGCAATCACAAGCCACCAGAAGGAAAATTCTATGCAGGGATGGACCGGATATCCTACGGTGGGGATACACCACAACGGGCACCTTCACTATCAAGGAAGCTTACTCACTGCACGCTCACCATCAGAATCCTAGAAAGGAGCCGATATGGAGCAAAGTCTGGCACTCAGCCCTCTAGCCTAAGATTTCTACTTTTCTATGGCTACTAGTGCACAACAGAGCTCTAACCTGGGACAATTTACGAAAAAGGGGATTCTTTGGACCCTCAATCTGTGTTCTTTTCTCGCTACAAGAGAAAAGCAAAGAGCATCTTTTCAACACCTACTCCTATAGTCATCAGATCTGGGACTATGGAGTGCAAATCATGCGCAAATCAAACAGAAACCGTAGCAGCATCAATGGCACAATAGAAAATTGGGATAGCATCTCCTTCAACAACCCCATACTGAACTGCATTTGGAACCTGCTGTCGGGATTCACCCTCTGGAAAATCTAGAAAGAATGCAACCGGCACATTTTTCAATCTTAGACCTCCCTCCTTGAAGCCACTTGGGCTCAAATCAGCGCCCAAATAAGCGAAACAGTTAGAAGCAAATCCTGGTCAGCGGCAGACTGGCAGTGCAGTCCTGACGAGCAGATAGTCTTACAAAACTGGCAGCCCAGCCTGAGCACCCTTCTGCCAGCAAGGCGACAAGCGAGCCAACCTACCAGTCCGAACACCTGGCCCCCCCCGCCAGAACACTATATCAAAGTCAATTTTGACGGAGCCTCCAAGGGCAACCCGGGATCAGCTGGATACGGAGCAGTTATCAGGGACTCAGGTGGCGCAATCCTCAATCTGGAAGCATGATATTTAGGGGACACAACCAACAATGTGGTTGAGCTTACTGGGCTCATGCAAGGATTACAAACAGCCATTGACAAAGGCCATCAAAAGATAATATTGGAAGGGGACTCCCAAATCATCATAAAAATAATCAAAAGAATCCTTCATGGCTGTGACCCTGAAAAAATATCTCCAAGCTGGCGACTACATGGACTGCTAGCAGACTTCCAGCATCACCTACAGCCGAACCTCAACATCACTACCTCTCACGTCAAGCGGGAGGCGAACAGAGTAGTTGATCGACTAGCAAACGAGGCAGTGGAGCAAGGGAAGGAGCACTTATGCTGGGAGAGACAAGGCTCACCAGCCCTCGAGCTCCTCACTTGCTGTCAAGCCATAGCCAACCAATATCTCCACCCCCCGGATGGGGTGCTAAGGGCAACAATCATGCCACGTAAGCCGAGCCAGAATGCTGCATTAACGCAACCACCGGCTCGCCATGCCTCCCACATATCAACTACATGACTGCAAGTATTCACGGCATAATGAAGAGGCCCCTCGCGCGAGCGAAAGGTACTCTCCCGTAGCGCACTACCGAGCAGGGTTTAATGGCATCGTTTATTACCCAGGACATGCGAATTATGGTTTTCAAAACACACATAACTCGGGCTGCAGCACCTAAGGGTCATTCGATCCAGCAGTCCTCCATCTCTCCGGTGTATTCGAACAGAGGCACCCTCCCTCCTGTCCCTCTCGCTAAGAATCAACACTCGGCCTCCACGCTCCGCAACAGACACTCAGCCATGCCCCGCATTCGTGGCACCCCGCGACGAGGTGCGGCCTGGTACGCGGCGGAGTCAAGGTGCAAGCATAGGAAGGATTTCGAGCGGGCGATGGCCATTGTAGCTCGACGAAGGCGAACCAGGGCCCGGCTAACAACCAAGGAGCAACGGGAAGCGGCCAGCCTACAAGCTAACCCACACAACCCTCCCAGGCACACCTTGCTCGTGGCTTCGCACAGTCAGATTCCGAGCACGAGCCTTAGCTCGCCCAGCACTCGACAACCAAATAGTCACGAGCCCAGTGCAGAACAGCCGTATTCCCCTTGTTATATCATCGAGGAGGCTCCTCCCGAGCCCACCACGGAAACCACAGGAGGAGAGCATGAGTGCCTCCAGCACGACGCAAAGGCAGAAGAGGAGACCACTAAGGAGGAGTCCAGGCACAGTCACCGACAGGAGCAGCCTGCAGTAGCGGACGGGGGATACCTCGACCTTCTCTTCGACATCCGAAACGTGCTAGCAGATCAAACTTTCCGCCTGGAGCGAATGGAGCAACGACTCGATATGTTTTTTGCTTCACACTCCAGAGCTTCGACCAAGAAGCAATGCCCAACCTGTGCGCGCCCTTAATCCTTCCCGGCTCGATGGAAGCACATGGAGATTTAGCACAAGCAGCTCGGTTTCAAGGTTTACACATGTTCTGGTGTTGTTCTCATACTTTCATCTTTTTGATAGATAGTTCTCAGGTTGTTTTAGTAATAGTTAAAATAATCAACTTAATGCTGGCGACCATGAGTCCTAGTTTCCCTCGGGCAGGACATCGCTTAGGAACACCTTGCTAAATTTTGTAAACTAGACTTATGGCGAATTTTGGAGATGAATGCCCCGCTATCTCGGTTTCTTGCCTAGGCGGGACAGCAGACATCTCATCTATCTTTGTATTGTGATTATGTTAATATAATAGGTACCACCTTTTTTACTTAAAAAAAAAAACATTTGTTATATGTTATAACATATAACAATCTGTTATATGTTATAACATATAACATATTGTTATATGTTATAACATATAACAAATGTTATATGTTATAACATATAACAAATGTTATATGTTAAACGAATAAAACATATGTTATACGTTTAACATATAAAATATGTGTTATATGTACGGCATCGCCCCAACCCCCATAAAAAAACTATAACTAAAATAAAAATTATATCTAAATTTCACTTTTTTTTGCATTTTTCTTTTCAAAACATATTAAGGATTTTGTTAAGATTTTTTGAAAAAAAGTCTCAACTGTTTTAAAAAGTTGGGTATTTTTTAGAAAAAAGTAGAAAACATCTATGTTTTTTAGAAAAAAATAGAAAACATGTAAGAATTTAACAAAAAACTAACCTTTGAAATGCTAAATTCTCCTCTTTGCTTGCTAGATTCTCCTCGGATGTCTTCTCGATGTTTTAGCTTGCTCCAAATCCTAAAACAAATACTGCCCAAGATATAATACAATATAAAAAGATAAAACAACACTGTGTATATATAACACAAATGATATAAATTACTTTTAGTATAAAGAATGTGGGATAAATAAAAATTAGGTATATTGTCTACATATATACCTAAAATTGTATGGATCGTCAATATGTTTAATAAACGTGGGATAAATAACTAAACATGATAAATATTGTATTTAACATGTAAATAAAAAAATAAAAGAGTAAAAATTGTTTTTAATTTTTAAGGGAAAATAAGCGAAAAAATTGGGGGGGAAATTTGGAGGGAAACATTTGAGGGGGAAATTTTGGAGGGAATATTCTGGGGTGAAATTTTGGGGAATATTTTTTGGGGGGGAATTCTAGACGGAAATTATATTTTGGAGGTGGGGGGAAGTTAGAGGGAAAAGATCCTTCTGCATGTGATGATAATTTCATAGGGAGGGTGAGCATTTCTATCATTCTATGTTCTTAGAGAGAAGGGATGGCTTCATCAGATAAAGAAAATTTTATTTCTGAGACATCAACAAATTCTTCATATACCTCTTCTATTGGGACTAGGAAATTCCATAGGAATTTTTGTAATTCAAATGAGGCGTCGTATTTTTCATCTAGTCATAATTTTGATCATGGTGCAAGAAATTTTATTCAACATGTTCCTCATGAAAGTCCTAAATCGGAGGACTTTGAAGGCACCGATGATGAAGAAAAGGAATATGATGGTGATAAATCTAGTCAACAATTTAATAGTAATGAAAATAATCAAAGTGTAGGTCAAAGTGGAGACTGTGATCAATGTTTAAATGATTGGGATGAAAATTTTACTCCAAGTGAGGAGTTTGAATGTATCGATGAAGATTTCCAAGTCACCAATGAAAATGATGGAGAAATTCCCTCAAGTGAAAAATTTAAAAGTAGTGAAGATAATTATGACAATGGTGGAAACTTTTTCCCGAATGGGGAATTTAAAGACAACAATGTTGATGATTATGAATTTCCTCCCAGTGAGAATTTTGAAGGTACTAATGAAGAGTTTCCTCCAAGTGAGGATTTCCAAGGAAAAAATGAGGATGAAGAAGAATTTCCCCCAAGTGGGTATTTTAAAAGTAATGATGACGATTATGGAAATGATGGATAGTCTTTCTTGAATGAGAAATTTAAAAGAAGCAATGTTGGTGCTGATGATTTCCCTCAAAGTGAGGATTTTGAGGGTACCGATGAGGATAATTAATATTTTCCTCCAAGTGAGGATTTTGAATCTAGTAATGAGGATGATGAAGAATATATTTCAAGTGGCAAGTTTCAAAGTAGCGAAGATGATTACGCCATTGGTGGTAACTCTTTCCCAAGTGATAAATTAAAAAGAAACAATGTTGAAGTTGATTTTCCTCCAAGTGAGAATTTTCAAGATACCGATCAAGGTTTTCAAGGCACTAAGCAAGATGGTGAAAATTTTCACTCAAGTGGGGATTTTGAAAGCAATGAAGATGATTATGTCAATAGTGGACACAATGTTGATGATTATTTTCCTCCAAATGATTATGTTGATGATGATGTTCTCAAACATTCAGCTGCAACAAATGAAGGTGATCGACATTCTCTAGTTCAGTCTTCTGACAATGTTTTGCTTGATACTCCTTATGGTGATAAGGAAAATCCTTCTAGTGAGGATGATGAAATAGTGGAGACATTGCAAAGAAACATTGTGTCTAGGACCAAGATTAGAACTTTTTATATCGATCCAAATAATTCTAGTTATACAAGGTGTAGGAAAGAATTTCTCACTAAATCAATTTCCATAAAAGAATTGATTTCAAGTGAATGTTGTCAAAAGAATTGTTCGAAAAGCATGGACTACATGTATTCCTTGAATAAAAGGAAGACATATTTTTCAATGAATAAGAGCATGAAAATTTCATATTTGATGGGGTGCATGATATCCACCAATACAGTATATGATTATCACATTGGGAATATTTTACTTTGCAGAAAGGATTTAAAAAAATCACTCAATTGGTAATCTTCGTCTATCAAGAATCCAGACAATGTTGGAAAAATATCCATCATTTTATTTAAAGGTACATCATGGACGAGAGAGTGGGCCATTCACAAACACTGTAGTTTCATGGATGCATGATTTCTTTTCCAAACATGTAGAGTGTATGCCAGATAGAGACACAATACATATTCCAGATAATTTTTCAAGGAGGGAAATCTACAAATTGTACAAAGGATATGTTGAAGGTGTTGAAGGAAATGGTACTTTTATTCAATATGCATATTTTACAAGAATATGGAAGAAACAATTAAACAATGTTTGTATTCCTAAGAAGTCAAGGATGGGGATTTGTAGTATATGTGCTACTCTTAAATCAAGAAGAGATAAATCTAAAGGGGCAGAAAGAGGTATGTATTTACTATTTTTTTTTTGTTTAAATTGAATAGTTATCAACTATGAAAACATATGATCAATATTTCCATTTTATGTCATGTGCAGATTCCATAATCAAATCACTTCAGGTACATCAGAATCAACAATCAAGTGAAAGAAAAAAGTTGTACAAACATCGAAAGAAGTGTTATGATGCTCCAAAAAAATATTTAGGTATGATAATTGATGGCATGGACCAGAAGAAAACACTTCTACCACATTTTGTCGATACACCCAAAAATTTACAGAAAGAGAATTTCATCCAGTTTCACTTGGTTGGTTGTATGGTTTTCAATGGAAAAATGTGTCCAAGAGTTTACTTCACAACTCCAAATATTTATAATGATGCAAATCTGGCCATCACCATAATTCATCATGTGCTCACTCACTGTTCTGGAAATCTTCCTCAAGTTCTCTATCTACATTTGGACAACACTAGTCATGAAAATAAAAATCAAATTGTGTTTGGATATCTAAGCATGCTTGTTGAAATGGGAATCTTTCAAAAGGTGAAAGTTGGTTTCCTTTTTGTTGGACACACTCATGATCATATTGATCAAATGTTCAATCATTTTTCAGTAACATTGAAGAGGAAAAATGTTGGAAGTGTAACAATCCTCCTCGTTACGGTGACAACCTCATATAACAAGTGCAATTTTTTATTTATTTTTGTGTATGTGTGCATGTGTGCAAGGTTAATAAGTACATTCGACCCGGCGTCACCATACGACGATGAACATGACGCATGCAATGCGATGACCACATAGAGATCTAAGACGCACATAAACCCTTGTAAGAAAAGAGCGACAATTTACAGACAATGATAATACTGACTACCCACCCGTCCTACCCTACAATGGTTAGGACCTCCAAGACACATAAGCAATGCTCAAGCCTAGGTTCCCATCAATTTTAACCATTTAAGGTCTCAGGGCTAGCAACTGTTCTGAGGAACATGGAGGTGTCTACATCCCACCCGACACAAGCAGACCAAGCAACAGAATGTATATATCCAAGTAAAACAATAGTTAAGGATCAACCATGTCCTCTACGATGCGCAAACAACATCTTTTCATTTAATGTTACCCTAACATTTTCCCTTAAATAACAATACATTTCATGCTTCAGTACCAATTAAATAGCAATTAAATAATTAACATTGCAATTAAATAACATTGCAATTTACATAACAATTAAATAAATAACAATTAAATAACCATTAAATAAATATCATTACAATTAAATACATTGCAATTAACTAACAATTAAATAAAACTTATAAGATCATGAGGGTTCTCTCCAAGTAATGTGCCCAAACAAATTTCGGACTCAGGTTGTCTCAAATGAGGCGCTCAGAACGAGGCGCAGCCTTCGACAACTTTTAGTTTTTTTATAAAAAATAAAAGCAAGGCAAACAGCTCACGCACAGGTGTGGATTTTGTCCCCAACAACAATTCGAACAGGTGGAGGATTGGGTCTGGACGTTTAAGGTTCTGAAAATCTACTGTCCCAAAAGAAAGAAACCTGCCAAATAAAAGGTCACCGCCATATCCACTGTCGCTTCAAAGGATAAAGTTTACTGTTGTCATCCTTAAGGGATTACGGCCTTGAGAGATTCTGCCTGGAGATATCTACACGGATTTCTTAAGGTACAACTAAAGATCTCAATATAATCATTCTTTTTCAATGACTTACTATCTCATGACAATCGATGTTATCTCGGAAATTACTAAATAAAATCATTTCCCTTTTTCCAGCTGGATGTACTAAAATCAACCTACCTTTTTGCCACTAACCTAAGACAATAAAGGCATTCTATTTACCAACTGCCCTTCTATATTTAGAGAATGAGGACAGTGCTGTCGATTATTGGTCAGTAGTAATCGATGGCAGCAAGGACGTCAGTGAACAGAAATGGAGGGTAAAGATTGAACGGAATAGAAGACAGTGAACAGTAATTGGTTGGGATAACTTCCATTACCTACGCCATGAAGCTCGCGTATTCCATCCATAATTTCTAACCAAATAAATTAAAATAGACTTAAAATTCTCAAGCGAAAAGTCATGCATGACCAGAAGGTAATTGATTCAATCAGAGAGCGAACTTCCCGCATTTGGGGTTATTGGTGGTCCAAATTTAAGAATTTAATCCACGCTGCCTGAAGGAGGTATGAAGACTCGGTATCCAAGTTTAAAGGACAGTGCTATCCGGAGAGTAAATGGGGTGAACAACATCATTGCTTTGTGAAGTCGGAATGAGCAGTTCCAACGCAGAGAGAAACGCGTTACGCTGTGTGTGTGTGTGTACAGTGCAAGGTCGCCATTTAAAAGAGCTGTGTGTGGACTGCGAGAGAGAATCTGTCGAACAGAAACCCCTCGTAACTGGAACCCAATACAAACCATAAACAATTGTAAAAATGAAAATGCCAATAACTGAATTCGCAGGTCAGAACTTAAATTTGCAAGATAAATCACCCACGCAACTGCTAGGGAATGCCATTGCTACCTAGGGTTTCCCTTTTAATGTTTTCCTTTTATGAAAAAAAAACACAGCTATTGAAAAAGAACCCTTTTCCCAGAAATTCTCCATGATAACCCACAGTGATAATTTTGTCGCGATTACATCGCTTCCATGTGCATATAGTTGTGGATTAAATTCACCAGGGATGTTATCGGATTCAGACCATACCCACCATTAATTAATTACGACATACAAGATCTATTACCCAGACTAATTCGCCCGTGCCAACTACAGAATAACTTCGCCATTACTCACCTCCATGTACACCTATCAAGGCATCCAAACTTTAGCAGTGATTGTTAATGACAGTAACTCTGTACATAAAAAATTTAAGTGCGAAATTGCCATATCAGGGTTATATAGCCATGATGAGTATCACAGAAACAAAAGGTTTCAACTGATGATCAGAAAAACCTCATCCTGAACGTTGACCCAAAAATTTTAGGCAATCACGAAAGGGGCAAAGACTTAGGACAAAATTCATCCATCAATACGGTGCAGAGATAGATTGCAAAGAAAGACTTATCCGGCGATCAAGCACAACAAGGAACTTCACCATCAATCAAGTTCAAGGTTATTGACACACCAAGGAGCAAGACAACCATTTGGCCCGGGACAACCTCCGAGGTAGACATTTAATGACGTAGATACAATGGACGGGGTATAGATTAATTTCCATCGAATACCAGATTACAACATCAGAGACAAGCTTAAACAACCAAACAGTTTTTAATTGCCGAAGTAAGTAAATATGCATTCTTCTCTACCGATTAAGAATCATACTGTTTCCTTATCGCCTACCTCGATGATGTCCGCTCGCTCTGTACCGCTCCCGCTTGCCAACCATCAAGACCTCACCGGTACCTCCCAGCCAATTGCTAGGGGTACTCTACTTCCCCCTTAGCCCCCCTGAGCCGCAAAGGGGCCACACACTATCCAGATGGTACGTCTAGCTCCCAGCTTGCCTCGCAAGGCCGAGCTACCACTCCTATCCGAGCTAAGAAATCCCAGCTCCTCACAAGCAGTCAAGTCACAAATCTGGAAGCGTAACGTTAAGCTAACAACTGATCCCCTTCTTCCCCATCTTTCCTTTCTTTTATGGAGTTTTTAGCACCTCCAACTTTCCTTAAATCACATTTAAATTAAGTTTTAATAAAAATATTCTAAATATTCTCCTTCGCACAAGTGTCATCCATCCCCCTCTTTCCTCCAATAGTTATTTTCTTTAAATTTATTAATTGTCTTATTTCCCTCACCCACCTAGAGTTGCTCCTAAATTTACTCCTAGGTGTTCCTAGATCCCCTTACATGTTTTAAATACTTTCCCTAAAATGATGTTGCTAATTTAGTTCATTTTAGAAGGTTCTTAATTGTAGATTCCTTACTATGTTGACCTCGCTTTTTACCATAAGTTCCCTTATTTCCTTTATTATATTTCCTCCAATTCTTAGTTTCCTAATTTTTATTTTTCCCTTCTTTCCCCTTTTAATAAAGCCAAAATGGCAGTTGCGCTATTTAATCTTTTCCTTTTATTA
>JZKD02S0025926.1:147096-160992 GCA_000966675.3 Picea glauca | reverse complement strand
TGGAGGAATTTCTCATTTGCTTAGTGTGACCCTGCATTATTTATGTATTTGGTTATTTAAACCCTACATTCCAATGTATTTGGTTGTCTAAGCAATATTCTTCACACCTTTTCTGTTATTGGCATCTGATTTACAGTTTCTAAAAGCACTGGTTCATTAAGCTATTTGGATAAGTCATCTCTCCATTGTGCTATCTTAGTATCCCATTGATCCACCTACTGAAAAATATTCAATTCTTAAGTTACCAGGCATACTTAGCTTACAACCCTAAGTAGTTTCCTGGAGTGATAACACCTTCTATAGCAGACAACGTCAAATACTGGAAGGCGTTTGAGGATGATCAGGAGATTGAAAAATTCCTCCAGTCCATTGATGACTTTTCCACAATGCACATAGATGAGAATCCTGAAGAGGAAGATGACCATCACTCTGGGGAATTTGTGAATAAAAAAGCTGATCACCGGATCATTCAGCTACCCAGTAACCACATACCGAGAGGACTAATCCCATTAGAAAGGTTGTTTGATGGGAATGATGTGGTAGTAAAGGGTAAATTTTCAGGTGATGATGATGACACAGCTGAATGCAACATAGGCGCACCTGAGGAGCCAAAATTAGTCAAGCTATCAAGGAGTTTGACTGAGGAGCAGAGAGCCAGATACACTAAGTTGCTGAAGGAGTTTTCTGATGTGTTTGCATGGACCTACAAAGACCTCAAAACATATGACACATCAGTCATTAAGCACAAAATTCCACTGAAGGAGGATGTTAAGCCATTTAAGCAGAAGCTGAGACAGATAAATCCCACCTGTTATGGAGAAAGAGGTAAAGAAGTTGTTGTATGCCCAGATCATTGTCCCCTTGAGATATTCTGAATGGGTGAACAATTTGGTCCTGGTGAGAAAGAAAAGTGGAGAAATCAGACTTTGTGTCGATTTCAGGAACCTGAACAAAAGTTTGAGGAAGGACAATTATCCCCTGCCTAACATGGAACACATTCTTTAGAGGGTAACTAGTGCATCAAGGATATCCATGATTGATGGTTTCTCTGGCTATAATCAAATATCAGTCATGCCTGAGGACAGAGAAAAGACATCTTTCACCACTCCTTGGGGCACATTCATGTATGCCAAGATGCCATTCGGGCTAATGAATGCGGGAGCAACATTTCAGCGAGCCATGGACATAGCCTTCATTGGAGAAAGGGATGAATTTGTGGTGATTTACCTAGATGACATCACATTCTTTTCCAAGACTGATCAAGAGCACCGCCACCACTTGAAGAAAGTCTTCCAGAAGTGTCGGAGGTTTTTCCTTTCCCTGAATCCCAAGAAATCATTATTTGCTATGCAAGAAGGGAAGTTATTAGGCCATATAGTATCAGCAGAAGGAGTAAGAATTGATCCTGACAGGGTAAAAGCTCTTCAGATCCTGTCACTTCCCAGGTCTAAGAAAGAAGTCCAAGCCTTTTTGAGGAAGATAAAATTCCTGAGGAGATTTGTTTCAAATTTTGCTGAGCTGGTGAAACACATCACAGCCATGCTCAGAAAGGGAAATGAAGTGAAATGGACTGCTGAACCTAGGGAGTCTTTTGTTCAAATAAAGCGGGCATTGACTGAGGCTCCTGTGCTAATCAGTCCAGATTATTCCAAATATTTTTTGATATTTTCTTTTGCTTCCTGTGACACATTAGCTGCAGTTTTGCTGTAGAAAAATGATCAAGGATGAGAACATCCTGTTGCTTTCTTTAGCAAAGCACTAAGAGACGCAGAACTCTGGTATGAGATCATGGAGAAGCAGGCTTATGCCTTGGTGAAAGCTCTCAAATCTTTCAGAGTCTATGTCTTGCTTTCAAAGATCGTTGCGTACGTCCCTTCAGCTTCTGTGAAGGACATCCTCATACATCCTGACATAGATGGAAGAAGAGGTAAATGGATCGCTAAGATCCTAAAGTTTGATTTGGAGATTAACCCCACCAATCTGATAAAAGGGCAAGGTTTGGCCAGGTTGTTGGCTGAATCTAATTTCAAAACTCTGGGGATTAACTACATCAATGAACAAGCTGAGTCATCTAGCAGTAATTCCCAGATCACCATACCACTAGCAGCATGTCCCTGGTACAGGGACATCTTGTACTTACTGCAGGAATTAAAGCCCCCTGATGGACTGGGAAAGAGTAGGGCCAGAGCTTTGAAGCTCAAAGCGATCAAATACTGCCTCATTGACCGAGCCTTGTATTGGAGAGACCCTCTGGGGATATTACTAAGATGTCTGGACCCATTGCAAGTGCAGAAAGTGATGTTTGATTTTCATAGCAGTCTCTGCAGGGGTCATCATTTTTGGAAAACCACAGCCCACAAAATCCTCCGGGTTGGGTATTACTGGCCTACTTTTTTTACTGATGTCTGCAGGGAAGTCAGGGCTTGCATCAAATGCTAGAAATTCTCAGGTAAACAACAACTCAAATATTTTCCATTAAAGCCTGTAGCAGTTTCTGCACCCTTTCAGTAGTGGGGATTGGATTTCATCGGGGAGATTCATCCTCCCTCAAGCGGCCACTCGCCACTCGCCTTGTGTCCCTCACGTCGGCCCCTCACCAAAAGGTGAGTTCGTTATCTCTCGCCTTCCCTCTTTCCTCCTGAGGCCTTTCACCATGAACCATCCTCTGTCACCCTCCTCACACCTCACCATTCCCCCCTTTTTACCATGCGCCCTGTTCTCCGCGCTGGCTTCCATGCCTCTCCACCAAGCCTTTCAGTTATCCTAGGTGGCAGCGTGAGAAGCCTTCCTTATCCCAAAGTGTTGAGTTGGCCAGATCGTCCTCGATCCCAAGAAGCAGTTATTGAAGTGGTTGATGGTGGTTAGACATCGTCTCTGCCATAATGGGAAGGTCCTGCAACGAATTAAAGGCACGTCGAGTCGCCGGAGAAACTGTCAGGAGATCGATTGCGTCTGCCATAAGTTGCATGACCATTCAAAGATTGTAGATTCGTGTTGTCAGAAGCCATGCAAATGCAAAGCTTTCAATGCTACTTCTCGGTTTTGTTGTTGTTGTTAGTTTGAGTATATGAAGGCGTTTTCACCATTTTTGTATCTATCGATGGTTGAGCTGAGCTCCCAGTTGTAGAATATTTAATGAAGCACTGATACTCTGGTTATGTATGCACTCTTGAGACTTCTTGCCTGATGAATGCCAGTCTCTTTTATGTCTTTTGTTACACTGTGTTTGAATCGCTCGGAATTGGAGGATCCAGTCGAGCCATAGCTATTATAGGATGATGTTGGTAGGATCACTGTATCAGTTATGATATTTCTAACCAGTTCTTGTGATTTTCTCAGCGCTGAGTGACTTGGAATTGGAGGATCCAGTCGAGTCCTCCTCAGCTTCTTGAGATCCTGAATCCAAGAGGATATTGTATTCAGTGTCTTTCTTCTGCAAATAGCCGTAAGCCTGTTGCCCAAAGTTGTTTGTCCATTTTTCTCACCAAGTCTTCCACCTGCTCACCCTTTATCAACCCACTGGCTGAAGTTGGATCAAGACCTCCTTTGTCACCTTATGTACCAGACTTAGTCCCTGAGTTAGAGTGATATCTCCTCGAGTTTTCCTCCATTTGATCACCTCTTTAAAACAAATCGTGACATTAAACTGATGGGCGTCGGGCTCTGCTCCTGCATGCAATCCAGGAGTGACTTCCGGCTCCAACAGGAGGAACGAGAAGGGTTTGAATTCATTGAAGCCTGAACAACTGAAGAAACTGAGAGTCATTGATTTGAGTTGGACAGGTGTCACTAGATCATGAACTTCATAGGATCATACTATGGGGTTTTTGTGAAGTCATGTTCTGAAATATCCCGAAGCCCAAAACATCTAAGGGTCGTTGATCTGAAGGAAGGAACATGGATCGCTGATCTATGAGGAGACACATGGAGGATGAAGATTCACTCTGTTGGATAACCATTGGATGTAGGGAGGAGAGGTGTCAAAAGATCTGACACTTCGGAAGGATTCACTCGGGAGATTTGTGGTTTTTGATATTTGAGAATCCCGAAGGCCGAAATCCCAAAAACAACGATAGTTGTTGATGTGAAGGTGGACACGTGGCACCAGATCTAGATCTTCTGAAGAAATCAGAGGAGGAAAAGGTCCGAAGACTTAGAGAAGATATCAATCATTGATCGAGGAAGGAGCGGAAAGACCGAAATTAGCCACAGCTGTTGATTTGGAAGGGAGATACGTGTTGACAGATTGTGGAGATCTAGGATCACACGTGAAAGGAGGAAGAATAAGGCACGGAAGGGGATTTGATAGCAGTTTTTGATCATGGATCGTCGCCAAAAGTGAGAGATCGATGGACGGGAAGGATTGTGGGGCCTGTACACGCTCAGACATTAATTTTCCTTGAGCGGGCCGCAATTTCAACCATGATTTTAACAAAGGGATACATGGCAAGTGGAGGTGAATTGCGGGGTGAAAAGCGGGTTGGTCTAAAACCACTCTTTCTCGCACCCTTAATCACGCATTTGCATAAGGACACATCTTAGGTCCATATGAAGAAGGGGAAAATCACAGAAGGAGCTAGTGTCTGAACCTTAGTGTTTTGGAAGCGCACAGGAATAACTCATGGGTCTGACAGAACCTACACATAGATGGAAAAATGGACCTATGTATAATTGATTTGGGTTCAATCAGGAGCCCAAAGATTCAATTCGACCCAGAGATTAGAAATATCCTAAACCGAGAGGTCGCAGAACCCTGGGAGGATAGGGGGGACGCATCAGGTGGTATCAGAGGACAGATTATTTATTTTTGTAGCAGAGAGGAGGTAAAGGAGATACTCTGATACCAAGTGTTATCAGAGCTTGAATTTTCTTCTGTATATTTCAGGTGAAAGAGAAAGAGGAGAAGGCCGAGTTTTGTTTGCAAGAAGCAGACAAAGGAGAGATAGTGAAAGGAGATAACCTAATAACATTAGGTGGTATCACAAACAAGAGTTTGTCTATACATGGCAGGTGAAAAGGAAGCAGAGCACTGATGCTCTGTGAGGAGGTTGTATCACATGCAAAACATCAAAAATTTAAACAACTAGGTGAGTTGTAAGAGGAGATGGAGATGCTCTCAGATGTAGAGTGATCCATAGGCTTTCCAGGAGAGCAGGTAGAAAGTGAATATGGCTACTGAAGGCCATGAGCATGGTCGAAGAGAATGCCGCAAGAATAAATGCAATACAGAGATGGATTTGGAGCTCAGTGAGATAAGATCAAGGATGGAACAACTAACATTGAGGATGCAGTGAGAGGAAAAGGTACATTGGAGGTACGGATGTCCTCTAAACAGGAAGGTAAAATGTCATGTTCAAAATTTGTTGGCCAGAAAGCAACAACAAGAATTGAGAAGGTGGCTGAGGAAATTATAAAACCTCAGTGACGCAAAGGAGGAACTGATTCACATCCGTGAACCAAAAATTGGAAGACACCTCAGTGATGAGGAGGAGGTGAGATCAGTCAAAGATCTCATAAACTGCCAGGAGGGGATAAATGGACTTTCAAGTTGCCATATGGGAAATGGAAAGAGATTAGTGGAAGGTCTTGTATACTTCCAGAGGAGCAGTGATGAAAGTTCAAATTTTCAGGTGGGAAATGAGATGGGATCAGTTGATCTCATAGACTGCCCGGTGGGTAGAAGAGAAATCCCAAATTTCCAGGTGGTCAGGGGGAAAGAAAGGAGACTGTCAAAAAGTATCAGGAGCTCATAAGTGAGTTCATACCAGTAAGGAGTGTTGATAGGTGAAGGTTCATGTGGATTTGCAGACCATGTGAATGAAAATGATAGGAATTTAGAAACTCTCACCATCCAAAATGAGGATCAGAGGAGCATTCTGATTATTGGAGGGATCAAGGAATTCCTACCAAGCAGCCAAGTAGAGGCTAGTGCACATGATGAGAGTGCAGCAGAAGAAAAAAGAAAGCTAGTAGAAACTGTCAAAGAGGAAGAAATGGAGAAGAAACTGATGTCTACCCCAACAGAAGGAGAAGAGAATTCAGAAGAATAGCTCAACATTCTCAGCCAGGAAGTTGAACAAGAGATGACTGCAACATTGAAGCCTACAACAGAAGAGGAAACAAACAACATGGATTTTGTTGAGTTGTATGAGGAACTGGAATCCCTAGAGATAAGGGTAATGGTGCAAATATTTCACATCCAAAAATTCAAGTTGGAAGCAGATGGAGGATCATACCAGCCAGAGGAACGGTTGGAGGAAGCTGGAGTCAAACCAGCGCAAGAGGAGCTGACAGAAGCTAATCTGTTAGAGGACGAAGCTAAACAACAACTCAGTGATGAGACTTTAGAAATGGAGCTTACAGAAAGGTGGCAAGATAATGCCACAAAAGAAAAATAAAATGATATGGGGGATCAAGACGATCTACCCACTGATAAGGAAGAAGTGCAGTCGAGAAGACTGCAGAAGAAGAGCCACCCACTAGAGAAGATGGACAGGGTGATAGAGGAGATCAGGGAGCTAATGTTGAGGTCAGCAAAAGTAGTCAGCAAAGGGGAGTTGAACATAAGATATCTTGTCATAGAAGAAGAGAACAAACAGAAGAAGCAACAACAACAACAACATAACTGGAGAGGAGCAAGAGGAAAACTCCAAAGGAAAGTTTGGGATCTAGGAGGATTTCAACACTGGAGGAGAGTAGGTCATGAGAAGGAGCTCATGTTTTTACTAGCAGTGGAGTGTGATGCAGGATCATCGCTCCACCTCAGAAAAAGCGCCAGCAAGCCACCACATAGGCGCGTAATGGAGAAAGGGAGAGACATTAACCCTCCCATTTTTCAATTCAAAATCTTATCCCATGGGGATTTGCGTTGTAAGGACGTAAGAGCCAAGCCATACATTTGTACATGTAGTAGGTCCAAATCATAGTCAGGTCTGGATAAACATCTATGGAATGAGTCGTAGGTGAAGGGTGTCGTAATTGAGATAGTGATAGCACTAAGGCGGTAGAGAGGATAAGCTCGTAGAGCCCTCTTTTGTAATTAGGAGACTTTAGAAAGAGATCTCGGGGAGAAAATTCTTATAAGAAGAAATCAAGATAGATTTAGATTAGGAGATCTTGAGAGAAATTGGACTCTGTTGAAGTCCAGTTTTTGTAAACATCTATATAGATACATAGAGATAATAGAAAAGTAGTTTTTCCTGCATATGGTGTGTTTATGTATTTGCATTTATTGTTATGATTTTATATGTTATTCATGTTTTGAATGTAAGAATTGGTGAAGTATTGTATGAGTTTCAATTGTTTCTCATCTTAAAGTATCTAAGTGCAAGGAGTGCACACATTCTGCAAGGAGTGTGTTGATAGAGGTGAGTTAACCTCAGAGAAGCTTAGGAGAGATAGTGTTGAAACGTTCATCAATAGAAGCGAAAGGAGTGCATAGGAAGAACTCAGTAGTGAGTTTGGAAGGAGACAGAGTTACTGAACACTCTATAAGGAGGATCTCTACAAGGTGTGCATCGAGCCAGGAGGATGCTAGGAAGGGGAGAAGAATTTATTTTCAAGAAATCCTTTGGATCTGAGTTTGACGAAATCCGAGAAAAGTAAGGTGTGCGTGGGAGATAGAAACCTTATACGAATAAAATATCATAATAATTAACGCAAAGAGTGCGTGAGAGATGGAATCATTCTAATTCCTAAATCTCAGAAGGGATACCTCTTTCAAAGGCGAAGATAAGAATTAGTAATCGGATTCGTAAGAGGAGAAAAGGTCGAAACCTTTGAAAACTAATGAAATCTTCTAAGACAAGAGAGATCAAAAGCTCAGGAGATGGAGAAAAAACAACCATTAGATTGGTTGTAAGGAGAAGCCTGGTCCATTAGATCAGTGCCTAACGAACAAGGATAGTGCAGGAGAAGAGAACATATCTCATCCATTGGATCTGAGCGCAGAGGGTCAAACATCATCGTTTCCTGGATTTCGGCCTTCGGGATTCTCAAATATAAACAACCACAAATCTTTGAAGTGAATCCTTCCGGAGTGTCGGATATTCTGATACCTGTCCTCCCTACATCCAACGGTTATCCAATAGAGTGAATCTCCATCCTCCATGCATCTCCTCGCAGATCAATGATCCACGTTCCTTCCTTCGGATGAATGACCCTTAGACGTTTCAGGCTTTGACGCTTCAGGATATTCCAAAACATGACTTCACAAAAACCATGTAGTACGATCCTCCGAAATTCACAATCTGGTAACACCTTTCCAACTCAGATCAACGATTCTCAGCTACTTTGGTTGTTCGAGATTCGGAAATTTCAAAACCTTCTCCTTCGCATTCTCTGATGCAGGAGAATCGCTCCACCTTAGCAAAAGTGCTAGCAAGACAACACATAAGCGCGTAATGGAGAAAGAGAGAGACATTAATCCTCCCATTTTTCAATTCAAAATCTTATCCAATGGGGATTTGTGTTGTAAGGTCGTAAGAGCCAAGCCATACCTTTGTACAGGTAATAGATAGAGTTTCCTTAAATGGTTACATATAGCAGGACTAGATCGTAGTCAGGTCTGGATAAACATTTATGGAATGAGACGTAGAGGTAGGGTGCCATAACTGAGACAATGATAACACTAAGGCAATAGAGAGGATAAGCTCATAGAGCCCTCTTTTGTAATTAGGAGACTCGAGAAAGAGATCTTGGGGAGAGAGGTCTTAGAAGAAGAACTCAAGATAGAGTTATATTAGGGGAGATTGAGATAATTGGGACTCCGTTGAAGTCTAGTTTTTGTAAACATCTATATAGACACACAAAGATAATAGAAAAACAGTTTTTCCTACATATGGTGTGTTTATGTATTTGCATTTATTGTTATGATTTTATATGTTATTCATTTTCTGAATGTATGAACTGATGAAGTATTGTATCAGTTTGAATTGTTTCTCATCTTAGAGTTTCTGAGTGCAAGGAGTGCATTGACAAAGGTGAGTTAACCTCATAGAAGCTCAGGAGAGATAGAGTTGAAACGTTCATCAATAGAAGTGAAAGGAGTGCACAGGAAGAACTTTGTAGTGAGTTCAGAAGGAGACAGAGTTATTTAACACTATGTAAGGAGGAGCTCTGCAAGGTGTGCATCAAGCCAGGAGGGAGAGAATAATTTATTTTCAAGAAATCGTTTGGATCTGAGTTTGATGAAATCCCAGAAACACAAGGTGTGTGTGGGAGATCGAAAACTTAGAAGGATAAAATATTATAAGAGATAACGCAAAGAGTGCATAGGAGAGGGACTCATTCTAAGTCCTAAATCTCAGAAGGGATACATCTTTCAAAGGAAAAGACGAGATCAAGGAATCAGATTCGTTAAAGGAGCAAAGGTTAGAACCTTTGAAGACTAACGAAATATTATAATACATGAGAGATCAAAAGCTCAGGAGGAGGAGCAACAAAAACCGTTGGATTGGTTGTAAGGAGAAGCCTGGTATGTTGGATCAGTGCCTAACGAACAAGGATAGCGCAAGAGAAGAGAACATATCTCATCCATTGGATCTGAGCGCAGAGGGTCAAACATTGTTGGATTCGCGAAGAAGTGAACGAGCCTTAACGCTTTGTGTAGACACATGAGAGTGGAATCATCAAAGTCCCGAAGTCACGAAGTGAACAGGGATCTTCCATATTCCAGGGAAACATGTGGTGAAAGATCTGAGTTTTCAGGTGAAAGCACTCCAGGAGGAATGAGTGTGCAAGAGTTGAAACTACCGAAGCCCAAAAACCTGAAGAGGATAGAGGTTTTCAAATAAAAGGGGAGACACGCATCAAGAGATTGTGTGTTTTGGGTGAAAGCACTCTGGGAGAAACGAGTGCATAGGAGTTTGAAACTCCCAAATCCCGATTATCCAAAGCACTGAAGAGTCCAAAGACCCGAGGAGAATATGGACCATTAGATCCAGAAAGGGAACTTGGAGAAAGATCATGAACTCTGGGAGAATGCGAAAGAGAAGGGTTTGAAACCACCAAAGCCTAAATAGTCGAAGCAGCTGAGAGATTTTGATATGGGTTGGAAAGGTGTCACTAGATTGTGAACTTCAGAGGATCGTACTCCGTGGTTTTTGTGAATTTGTGTTTTGGAATATCCCGAAGTGTCGAAGCTCGAAACATCTAAGGTACATTGATCTGAAGGAAGGAACGTGGATCATTGATCTGTGAGGAGACATGTGGAGGATGAAGATTCACTCCATTAGATAACCGTTGGATGTAGGGAGGACATGTGTCAAAATATCCAACACTCTAGAATGATTCACTCTCGAGATTTGTGGTTGTTGATATTTGAGAATCTCGAAGGCCAAAATCTTGGAAACGACAACAATCATTGATGTGAAGGTGGACACGCGATGCCAGATCTATATCTTCGGAGGAAAGTGGAGGAGGAAAAGGTCCGAAGACCCGAAGAAGATCTCGATCATTGATTGAGGTGGGAGCGAAAGGATCGCCGATCTAGTTGAGGAGGCCAAAGTCTCGAAGCGGGAGCAGAGTCATCGATTTAGGAGGACGCATGGTAGACAATCTACCATTTAGGAGGAATCTCTCCAGAAGGAATGAGAATTTGAGAATTAAAAATCCTGAAGGACAAACTCATGGACGAGATCATGACCATAGATTAAGGGGGATAGGTGTCGATGGATATTCTACTCCAAAATATTGTCACACAGGGAAAAGCAAAGATTGAGAGTTGAACCTCCCGAAGGCCAGAAATCTGGAATCAGCCACAACCTTTGATTTGGAAGGGAGCTGCGTGTCGACAGATCGTGGAGATATGGGATCACACATAGAAGGATGAAGAAGAAGGAATGAAAGGGGATTCGATAGCATTCGTTGATCACGGATCGTCGCCAAAAGAGAGATATCGATGGATGGGAAGGATTGCAGGGCCAAGACATGCTCGGATGTTAATTTTCCTTGAGCAGGCAGCAATTTCAACCACAATTTTAACAAAGGGATACATGGCAGTTGGAGGTGAATTGCAGGGTGAAAAGTGGGTTGGTCCAAAACCACTCTTTCTCGTGCCTGCAATCATGCATTTTCACAAGGACACATCCCAGGGCCATATGAAGAAGGGGAAAATCGCAGAAGGAGATAACGCCTGAACCTTATGTTTTGGAAGCACACAGGAATAGTTCGCAGGTCTGACAGAAGAGCAGACTGCTCTGATACCATTGATCTGGATTTAGGAGTGGAACAAACTGATTAATAGTATGAATACAATAAACACAGAGATATGAAGAATAACACAGATATCCAATGAACAATATCTTCTATTGAATAAATGACATAGGATGAAACTGTAAAACTACAGAACTGAAACACTTGCTCGAATGGTGGTAGTTATCTATGAAAAAATATGTGACTACTACGTGCATCCATCTAAGAAACATGATTACAATGAGGCTCCATAGGCATTTTTTTATATTACTCATGAATGAGAAAACTCTAGACATCCAAAAACCTAACCCTAGGAGGCGAAACACCAAAAGTCATGTGGGCCACTATGGGTAAGTTGGTACCTCAACTTCTCGGGGTTGTAATTTTTTCATACGACCTATGTTTTAGGCGTTTGATAGCTCGTTGGATAGGTATTTCAGAGAACTACACATTACACTATAAAAATATGACTCCATTTATAGTTTGATTGTGGCAAGCCAAACAAACATTGTTTAGGGCTCCAAAACAACCCTGGAAGTACAAAAAGATGTGTTGACATGAAAACATACAAAGTAAGCCAGTTGGATTAGGTGAGAGGCCACCAATGTCCACCTGGAATATGTGTAGGGATTCAGACAACCCCAAAAGTGTAGAACCCACAATTACAAAGAAGTACAGAAGAACGTGTTGAACTAAAAACAAACAAGAGGATCCAGTTGGAATAGGTGGGTGGACACCAATATCCACTTGGATCAAGAAGTATACAAGAAGCCCTAGAGGTGTGGTCATGAATATTGAAGGTGTTTGAGGAAAAATAGGATGAACTTATGAAAATACATGCAAAATCCTCATAGATGGATAGTACTCGTCATGTCATTTCCAATGATAGGTGGTATGTCATGTGGTTCCTCACGATTGAGAGGTTATTCTCTCTTAAATATGAAACCCCAAAGTAAAGTGAAGAATCCCTAGAAATAAGGACGAGAAGTTACAAGTCGACCCCAAAATTAATTAAAGAAAAAAAGTTGTTGCAAAATAAGAAGTTACAGTTCGATGCTAAAGTCAAATAAAAGAGTCACTTGGAAAAATATAAATACACATCAAGAACCTCTCATTTGTTCAACCATCCAAGTGTGTGCTTATGGTATGGAGCTAGAATAAGTGGGTTTTCACATGTTATAGGAGGATTGGCGATCTCAACAAAGCAAATCTGGCTTAGGAGAAAGGAGGTTGAGGAGAGAAAAAGGTGATTGTACTAGTTTTATGAGGTTATCCATAGGTTGCAATGGAGCAAGGTCCATATTTATGAGGTTATTTGAGGGTCATGGTGGATAAAAGAGAGGATGCATGTGGCTCATAGTGGAGGAAATAATGGATTTTTAAGGGTATATGTGGGTCACAGTGGAGAAAAGTGTGGATATCCACGGGTTGATAGTGTATGAGTCATGGATCTATCAAAATATTTTGAAGAAGGAGCCCTTGTCTTGATGCTATTGTTGAGAAAGGTATGATGATCAGAGATGTGATGAATTAGGGTTTCCTCGTGATGAAATGTATGTTTGTCTACATGTTTTGAAGTATGTATTGAATATTTTGGTATATTCCTTGAGGCATATCTTGGAGAGTCTTTGTCATATGGCTAGAGACATATGTTGGTGATCTGAGATATTATGTACCATCTTGTTACAAAAAGTAAGGTATTTTTTCTATGTATTTTTATGTTCGGATCTTTGTGGTTATGGTATATTCTTAAGGCATCCTTTTGGCAATTGATTTGAAGAGTATATTGGATATTTGGAAAATGGTTTGAGGTGTATTTTGGGATATGATTTGAGGCATATCTTTTGGTACATAGTTGAGGCATATCATGAATAACATGACATACGATTGAGACACATCTTGGTATAAATTTGGTACATGGTTTATGGATGTTACTCTTGGCATATGGTTTGAGGCATATGTTGGTGATTTTGGGAATATGTTTGAGAGATGTTCTTGGTGGTCTTGGCATATGATTTATGTGAGTGTATTTTTTTTTTGTGATGATGATGATTAAATATCAGTGACAGGTAAAGTTTGGATTTGATGATGATGATGTATCTGTATCACTAATAGTATATTAGTTACAGTGACAGTGACAGGGACAATGATAGTTACATAGACAGCGATAGAGACAGTGGCAATGAAAAATTGATTATCAATGAAAATGAAATTGATAGGTTGATTATCAGTGACAATTTCAGTGGCAAGTTGAGTCTCCATTTATATTTTAGGGAGGTAGGAAGGGGAAGGGAAAGGGGGTTGTAGCCTCCTTCCAATTGGTGCTAGAGAATACAGGGAGTCGTAGCCTCCTTTAGGTTGGAGCCTGTAAAATGGGGGGTTGGAGCCTCCTTCCATTTGGAGATGGAGAATTTGGGGATTTGTAGCTTCCTTCATGTTGGAGCCTATAAACAGGGGTTAGTAATTCCTTCCAGTTGGTGCTAGAAAATTTTGGAAGTTGGTGCTTCCTATGAATGTAATCTTCTAATATATAAGAAATAATTTTGTGGTTTTATCCCATTTGGTTTTCCACGTAAAAATATCTTGTGCATTGTGTATCATGTGATACATTTTTGAATGGTACTATTTATGGTTATAGGTTCATGACATGTTAAATGAAATCATAATTGAATGGATTTGTTGATAATTTAATGTTTACATATT
>JZKD02S0025926.1:134561-146841 GCA_000966675.3 Picea glauca | reverse complement strand
AAATCATTTGTTACAGTATACACCACTCCAAAGAAACCTCCAAAGACTTCCGCCAAGAAGGAATTAATAAGGAACAACAAAATAGCAATGGATGCCATCCTAGAAGGATTGCATGATTCGGTAAAACTCAAATTGGGATAATGTTCATCGGCCAAAGAGATTTGGGATAAGCTACATAATATCTACTTTAGGGTATCTCCTCTTATCACAGAGCCAAAACATGTTGATCATGATAAAGGAGATGCTAATATATAAAAAGTAGAAATAATCTCATCATGTCAATAAAATTCAAAAGAAGAACAAGAAGGTGAAGTAGATATCGAAGCATAACTAATCAATGCCTTAAGTGAGGTAAAAATAGAAAAGAAGAAAAACAAGTCACTCAAGGAATAATTTATCAAGTTGAAAGAGGGTTCTCAAAGTCCCAAACCTAAAGAAGTCCACCAGATGATTATGAATCTAAATATTCAAGTAGAAGCAGGCATAAGCATTGAAGAAACACTCAAAAATTAGTTGGAAGAAAAGAAGTATTTGGAAGATGAAATAGTATCACAAAGAAAGGAAGAAAAGAAGAGAGAAGATATTTTGAAAAGTCATCTTAAGGAAATATCTGAGGACTTAATAAATCTTGAAGCAAAATTCAGTCGACAAGATATAAGACTTGAAGAATAAATCATCTCCTTGAAAACATAACTTGAAGAAGAAAAGAGAAAGGAAGAAGTAATGAAGATCTGAATGACGAAGAAAGAAGAGGATTGTGAGAAAATTGAAGAAGAAGTCGTCACATTAAAGGTTGAATTTTTCAATCTCAACAAGAATATTGAAAAGAGAGAGAGCTCCACACCACCAGTAAAGAAAGTTGAAGATAAATGTTACAAGTTGCTGGAAAGGAAGATTGAAGAGAAGGCAAAGAGTTATACAAAAGTCATGAGAGGCCCTATCAAGAAGGGATAATGCAAGCCCTCAAAGGAGAAAATTCCAAAAATGGAGAAGACTCAAGAAGAATATTATAGAAGAGATCGATATCCAAGAAGACCTTCTACCTTTAGGCATCAAAGAAACATCAATCATTGTGAAGGAAATAACAAAAGAGAATATCGTGATCATCCAAGGCATGAATTTAGAAGGACTACATCACACAGAAAATCATTTTCTCCCAGGTATCAAATTTTCTTTCTAGGTTGTTGTTTTACTTGTAATAACGCTAGGCATAAGGATATAGATTGCAAATCATATGGAAGAAATTTTCAAGAAAGAGATGTTTATGTGGATCCCTACAATATTGAATGTTACAAATGCCACAACTATGGACACATAGCTCATGATTGTAGAAGCATGATGGATACTTCCGTGAAAGAGAACATTGATATCAGGTACAAGAAAATTTGGAGAAGGAAAGAAACAAGAAGAACAGGTGAATGAAAAAGTCCTAGAGGAAATACTCATGGGATTTACAAAGTTGCGAGATCATGATGAATCTACAAGTAAAAAGGAAGACGTTGGAATTCAAAATGATGATCCTACAACAGAGAAGGATTATATATTGTTCTAAGACATATGACTTGGAGACTCCCAGTAAATGTGAATGTTGAAGAGGGGGAGTCTAAGCAGTAGTTACATATTAGAGAAATATCTATTATCATTGAAATTTTGTCCGTAAATGCTTACAGGAATCCAACATCTTAAAACTACTATGAGTTCACCCATGAACCAAAATTACCAAAAAGGAATTTCCAAAAGGTCCAAAACTATACAATCAGTTATAAAATCAAGATGCGCTATGACTACATCGGGAACGCACACACATGCGCCATCAAGAAATGCAGGAAAAGTGAACATGCACATGATGCGTGACTGTGGACGCTAAAATCCATGCACACCTGAGAACGACACATTTATGATGTTGGTTGGCCTCCCACCCACTTCTGGTTCATCTTCCAAGTCAATTTGACATCCAAATCTCAGCTGGATCCGGCTGAGTGGCTGGTCAAAGACCTAAAGGTGCCCTAGACAACCCTTTTTCACACTAAAAGTTGGTTGCACAATACCTCAAAGTGGTGCTATAAAACAAGGCCATGGGTGCACTACATTTTCAAGGAATTCATTTGCAAGGTTATGCTGCTGCTATTCTCTTGGGGAAACCTCTTTTCTTATCAAGAGCATACTAACACCATTCCATTTGGGCAATCCACGCCACCTTTTGAGTGGGTTAGCTTGGGATTCCTTCACCATTTCTTTCAATTTTCCAAGTTGTAAGAAGAGCTCAATCTTGGGGGTCCAAGAGCACCCCCTTGGAGGAATAAGGGACCCAAAGTCCCTTTTCTCTTTGGTGTTTTCTTTTCACTAATACAATCCTTTCCATTGGTGACATGAATCTTGTTTGTTTCTTTTTCTTATGTCCTTATGCACAATAGTTTAGTTGTTTTTTCCTTTCCTAGATTAATTCTTAGCTTAGTCTTTTATGTTTATTCTTCTAACCCTTTCCTTTACTGTTGTCTTTCTTAGCTAACCCAACTAAGATTGTAAGCACCTTTGTTTTTCTCATTTAGGTGAAAAAAGAGGCACAACAGATTGGAAACCATACTGGGGAAGAGGTATCAATTTCCTACCCCATTTGGGTTATTTTAGCTCTTCTTTTTACTTAATTAACCTGCAGGTACCATAACTAGCCCAAGCCAACCTGCAAAACATCAAATTCAAAGCTGATTTGAGAGAATTCCATCCGGGATTTTATTCACGGCCATGTGACAATTGTGCATGGTTTTATTGGCCCATAGTCATGCATCGTGCACACGTGCGCCAAAATAACTCTATGCCTTCTGCGCACCTGTGCTCAAAAATCTTTTTCGGTTCGCGAATTGGCGCTCAAAGTGCCTATGTCTAGTCTGAAACCCACACACCTGTGGAAAAAGCACACATTGTAAGTTATTTTATGATCTGTTGAAGGCCCATAACCTTCTTAAAGATAATTCCATGCATGTTGTAATCTGCACCACACTAACATTCCCTCTCATATAAAGGGATTAGTCAAAACACATAGGCACTTAGGGGTTAAAAATCATTACTTTTCCTCCTTTTGGCTTTTTATTTCGCCACATGGATTGCTTTCTTTGGCTAAACGTTGGAATCATTCTACATCACATATAAAACTTGCATTGGGACTAGAAATTGGATATCAAACGTTGAGTATTGCTCTTCTCTTGCGCTCCAAAGAAATCTTGAGAATCAGAAAAAGGTTGAAAGAAAATTTCATCTCCCTTAAAAAGATAAAATCTTTAGGAGAGCACAATAGCCCCCTCGAGACTCCTCTTAGTTTATTTTTCAAAACACATCTCAATATTGTAATGGGCCCATACATGCCCACATGCTACAAAGATAGGATAGTGTTGAAATTTTCTTTCTTAGATTAAATCACTAGGGAAGTTTAAAGGTTTTGTGATGGGCCCATACATGCCCACATGATCACAATCTAGAATAGTTTCAAAGATTTCTTAGATTAAATCACATTAGGGAGTTAAAGGAACAGTAAAGGACCCACATGTTCAGATGCTAGTTTCCCAGGGACTTTTGAATTCCACAAGGTTGTACCAATGACATTTAGCTAAATAGGTAATCAAAGACTTGTAAGGACCAAGCGAAGTCCACATGCAACAAGGTGACACCTAATTCATTAAAAAATTGGCACACTTTCACTCATCCACACACCAAAGTATCTTCTCAGTCACATAGTTTTCATCTCGAAACGTGGAGGTTGAAGTAAGTTTCCTCCAAAAGGGATTTCGAAACACCCCACTCTTTTCTTGATGAAACTATCCACTCCCACTTAATTTCAATGAGATTGGCTCACACCCCAAATCTCTCTAACAACCACATCTAAATTTTTTCTAAAAACTCACTAAGTTTTCCTTCACAGGAGGTGCCAAAAGAAATATTTTAGTCTAGGTAGGATTTCTGGGATAGGCATCCAAATAACTCCCCGTTATCTAGTTCTCACATTTTAAAAAAAATAGAAGTTCTCAAATAGGGAACTTTAAATCCTCCAAGTCAAGTGTTCCTAACACCATAAGGTAGGGAGATACCCGTGAAGGGTTGAAGGCTGAGGTCTAGTTGTTCTGTGCATCCCCCCTTGAGGCACCCACCTCTTGGACGAGATCCATCCCATGACCCATTTCTTAGGCCGAAAATCTAAATGTCACACTTTGACCGAGGTACCTAGTGACCAAATTTTAGGACATCTACCCAGGTGGCAATTGTGGGCTGCAATTGCACCTTGATTGGATTTTGTGTGTCTATTGGGTAATATCACCCGTTATTTCAGGATATGCCCCCTCTACCCCTCATTATAACTGATTGCTTCATCCTTCACTAGTTTCTCTTTTGGTGGCTTCAGACCCCACTATCAAGTGCTATTGGAAGGTCCAGTGCTATTTTGAGAGGAAGGATGTTACATATTTTAGGACACAAGCATTTGTTTTCTTTGTTCCCTCACGCAGACAAAATCCACCTATCCACATATATGCATCTTTATCAAAACACTTTATGTATGATGCCCTTCTGATTACATTTGATTTGGATATATATCTTGTAAAGTTCAAAAATTGCAGCAAAGGATCTTGTTTATTTATTACTCTCACCACCATTCGCACACATTCACTTAGCTAGTCGGACATCATAGAGGACCCATAGAACCCTCGTCGTTCCAGACACTTGCTAAATCTCCCTCCTATTCTAGGAGGAGTTCCTAGTCTTTCCAACTCATCGGTTCCACCTTCTCACACTCCTGTGAGTGCCACTGTCTTGGGATCAGCTTTGCTTGGTTCCACCTTATGTGGGTCCAATTCCCAAGGTCCACCTTCCACTCGATCTCCTTTACACGGAAGCGGGGGGGAAATTTCCTCTGAAGGGGGAAGTACAAACCCACCTAGTCCCCTCCAAGGGTCAGGTACTCAGAACACTCACACTATGGCCATAACTGATCCTATGCCACCACCCCATATGCCATATTTAGCCTCCCTCAACATACCATATTTGACTAAACTCATCAATGATCCCATATTGCACAACCCCACATGGCCTACAATGCCTACCAAACTCCCTTTAGACATCCCCAAGTTTGAAGGAAAAGAAGGAGATGATCATGCCAACCATATCATGACATTTCACCTATGGTGTTCTTAGAATAACATCATGGACGATTCCATCCGATTAAGGTTATTTCAATGTACACTCACTGGCCCATCCGCCAAATGGTATGTCGAATAAAAATCTGAGTCCCATGCAACTTTTGAATCCTTGGACAAAGCATTTTTGAACTTATTTCAATTACCCATTCATCATGAAAATGGCCTTGAACTACTCTCAGATTTTAAACAAACCGCCTCTACACATATTGTCAACCACATCCACGAATGGCATCTGTGATGTAGCCTCTGCAAAGTTGATGCTGCCCCCCAACAATGTCTCAATTGGTTCCTCAATTCACTTGTTTCCCTCGTTGCCAAAGATGTGGTCACCTCCTTCCCCCAGACTGAAGAAGAATCCATTAGTAAGACTCAACAGTTCGAACTCATCTATGCCCAGTCCGGATACCTATACACGGTACTCCTAGATGCCCCAAAACCTGTACCATTTGGCCAAGACAAACCTGGGATGTCTCACTCAACAGACAGATTTATTGGTAACACTACACACCACAACCCACCGCCTCAACAACCACCCATGTATGGCTCACCTCAATATCCGTCAGCATATGGAGGAATCCCTCATTATCCTCCTCCACCTTATAAACAACCATATCCTGTTGCCCTGACTCCACCCACAAGTGGACCCCCACTAACACCCCTAAACCACCCACTTATACAACCAAGTGTTGGTACTCCCTCTACCTCAGCCTATACCCTAAGCACTAGTGAAAGCACCACACCCTCCTATGTACCTTATGGATCATCGCCTCAACATAATTTGTACTTTCCATTTTCTGGCCCCCCATAGCCTATGTCTCCACCACAAGGACCACCACACGTTGGGGTTAATTTTTTTCAAACCTCTCCTATTCAGCAATATCAAAATTTTGAACAACTGAACACGACAAATCCACCCCATCATTCGAACAATACCAGAAAGAAAGGAAAAAATTGGAACAATAATAATCTGGGACTAGGAGGAAACCAAGACCAACCCCAACAGAACCAGTCTGTCGGGGGAAACCAAAACCAGGGGAATCAAAACCCCCAAGGGGAAAACAACAACAAACGTCAAGGAAGGAAAAACAACAATGTTAGGACCACCTTCCGTTGTTCCCTTTGCAGTGAGTTTGGTCACTATACTCACCATTTCCCCTAAATCCCTGTGAATGGACCACATCCCTCAACACCGCCTGCACCTCAGTAGGCCCCACAACCATATGTACAGCAACCCCCCCCCAGTTGTACTACAAAACCCCATCCCACACCAAGGGGTCATAAATACCCAACCACACATGTAGCCTACCCCACCACAGCTGGGACAATATCCCAATACGGGCACCTCTGTCGATCGCACTATCCTCCTTACCAGTGAGGAACAAGTCCTTTTGCAAACACGTAGTCGTCAGTATAGCACACCCCCTGAATCCTCTCCCACTGCCTCGGAAGAAATTCTAGTCACAACAGGACCCCCTCTCATAACTCCTCACCCTAATTCTGAAACCTCCCTTCGTATTCCTTGCATCCCATTGCGTAGGAATGTCCACAATCCTCAAGCTAGGGAAGATCATAATTACAGCTTGGTCGATGACTTGGCACAATCCCCAGCTTCCATGTCAGTCTTAGAGGTCCTTCAAACTTGGCCCACCCAGAAGAATTCCTTACTTTCCACCCTGGGAGCAGTCGACCCAGCTGATACCTGACTCATCACATTTGACCTCAACAGTTGAGAACCTCACTTCCCTTCTCTTATTGCTTTTCAAATCCCTATAAAAATTCAGAACATTACATTTCACCGATGCATCATTGATGAAGGCGCATCCACCTGTATCATGTCCAAATCTGTATGGAAGAAACTTGGTTCCCTCGAACTCATACCCTCTACCATTACCTTAAGAACCTACGATGGCAGACCCTCATCCCCTGAAGGACTCTTCCAAAATGTCCCCATCGAGCTTGAGGGAAAAATCGTTCTGATTGACATTGAGGTTATTGACGCCCCGCTCGACTACAATATCTTGTTTGGTCGTAGCTACATGTATGCTATGAAGGCCGTCGCCTCTTCTATATTCTGAACCATGATGTCTCCCCATAATGGAACGATCATTACCATCGATCAAATATCACATTATGAACCTAACCCTTCATCCAACATTGATAACATCCTCCCTTTTATCCACACTAATCCCGATGCCTATCCACTCATTGAGATGGGCCCCAGAATCTTCAAAGGCCCATCCTTGCTAGGAACCTACCACAGAGCACCACCGCTCCTCCATCCCTCTGCACAAGTATGTGTCGTATCCTCCAATGGAACGACAACTGAAACTAACCCCCCTCCCACTGAGGCCTCTTTCGTCCCTAACGTCCCACTCGTCGCAGAACTTCTCCCTTAGGAATCCCCTGGAACTAATTCAGCTTGACCCATTCTTGATCTTCCCCAGGGCCAGATACCAGTTTGGGAAACAATCCCCCAAGCCCTTACCCAAATCCCTTTATTTTACACCCCACCAGGTGTACAAGCTTTCTAGGTCGCTGCAACACTTACCCTTCCTAATATGGTGCTGGTAATCCCAGTTTGGTATTTACATCCACTTGAGATGGTTCCTCAACCATCCATCCCTCCCCAAATAGAAGGAATCCTGATGCAGATTCCCATACTCACTCCCACCATACCCCCTACAGCCCCACTCACTAACCCCCCTGCTATAGATGGGGGTAGGAAAAAGAAGAAGGAACCCACAACTCCACTTCCCCCACACGTCAAACCTCCTTTCTCACTGTGTGAGAAAGATGGACACCCCACCAACAAATGCCCATCTCTCCCCGAATTACGTAATCTCATCCAACTCCCTCGAGAACCACCACCACTCATCGCTTCCTCCAGTATTTCTGCTATCTCACAGAACACAAGTAACAAAGGACTGCGAACCAAATTTTCATGTGCCATCTGTTCAAAATATGGCCATTACACACACCATTGTCTAGCGCTACCTCAATTCTGACATACACTAACAACTGTACGACAGATCTTTCAACAAACACCCACCTCAACTCCTGTCACCGAAATCCATTATGTCACAACCTCAGTCAACAAATGCATGAGATTTCCTATCTCTCTATGTGAATCACTTGACCATTTCACATATCAATTTCCTATGATCATTGAATAAAGGCATCGTCAACTGACCCCTATTCAAAATCATAACCCCGTCCTCCAACAGCCCCAATAAATACCCTTACCCCATCAATTGATATGGTTCATATCTTCCCACCAGAACCTGAGGCACTCCCTTCTCCCCCATGTTTCCTAGATGATTTATATGAGGATTTACCCCCAGATCCCCCCAATTCTCCAATTCATTTCCCTACAAACATTCTACACTCGACTACCATTTTTAACCCACAATATCTAGATATTTGGTTTATGTCGAGCGAACCATCACAATCCCCCTCCATCAATCCCTCTACGTCTTTATCAGAAGGAGATAAAACCACAGTGACAGTCACCGAGATCACTCCTCTCAATCCCCTATATTCACGCCAGTTTCATTGTGATGAAGATATCTTCGAGGAGTTAACTACCTCCGATTACCCATGGAATGCGCTCCACCATAGAGCGCTCTTTCTGTCACAGGAAGCCTTCATGCCTCCTAAACAACACCCCATATACATAGTCGAAACCAAATATTTTCTCCTATCAGGTCATATCGATTGGTTCAATAACCCTATCCCTACCCCCAACGCTTTCGAGGAAGGCAATATGGCCAATATATCCCCAACCATCAAAATAGATATTTCCATCAAATCTGGAATTCTCGAGGAAATCACCATTGGCATTGCATGTTCTCCAGAAGAACTCACCACCTACAAAGCCCTCTTCCAGGAATACTGGGACATTTTCACCTGGTCATACACAGAGATGCCTAGCCTTGATCCCTCTATTGTCAAACATCGCATAGACACCTGACCTGATATCACACCCATCCACCAAAAACAACGATCGTTACACCCATCCAAAGCAGCGCCCATAAAAGCCGAGATTGACAAACTATGCGCTGCAGGGTTCATTTACCTCATAGCCTATACGTCACGGGTCTCCAACCCTATCCCTTTTAACAAAAAATAGGGCACTATCCATGTCTGTACGGACTTCCGCGACCTTAATCACACCTGTCCCAAAGACAACTTTCCAACATCTTTCATCGACCAAATAATCGATGATTGCACAGGTCATGAGGTTTGTCCTTCACGGACGGTTTCTATGGTTACAACCAAATCCAAATTCACCTCGCCGATCAGTACAAAACCGCATTCAAAACCCCTTGGGGCACCTTTTTGTATCGTGTCATTCCATTCAACCTCAAGAATGTTGGCTTCACATTCCAACGGGCCATGACATACGTTTTTCATGATCTGGATCATATCATCCTCACGTACTTAGACAACCTCACCGCTCGATCTAAGAAATGCACTCAACATCTCTATGATCTACAAATCATCTTCCACAAGTGTCGTCAGTACAATATCCACTTAAACCCCCTCAAGTGCGTATTCTGCATCATTGTTGGGCGCCTTCTTGGGTTCATAGTTTCCCAATGTGGCATTACTGTGGACCCCCTCAAAGTCCAAGCCATCATAGAAATTCCACCCCCACGGAATTTACACCAACTACAAAGCCTTCAAGGCAAATCCAACTTTTTACGACGCTTTGTCCCAGATTATGCTACTCGCGCACATGGCTTCCTTTGCTTACTTTGTCACGACATCCCATTTCAATGAGATAAACATGCCCAAACCGCTCTTGACGATCTCAAAGTGGCTCTCTCCAATGCCCTATTGATTAGTCCACTTGACTATAACTGCAATTATCTCCTCTATATATCAGCTTCTGTTGTTTCAGTAGTAGGAGTGCTTGTCCAAATAGGGGATGACACCCATGAGCATGTGATTTACTAAATTAGTAAAAACCTTTCAGTAACACCCTTGAAGTACAATCACGAAGAAAATCTAGCCCTCACAGTTGTCCTCGTAGTCCAAAAACTGCGCCATTACATCCTGCTTCGAACTACCAAAGTTATCGCAGATTCCATCCCCATGCAATACTTTCTCAGTCGGGGACAAATTAACAGTAAATTTTCTCGATGGATCATCATCCTTGAGGAATACGATATCGAATTTTTCACACCCAAGAGCAAGAAATCTCTCATCCTCGCCGAACTTATCACGTATTTTCCCTCTGACAATACTAGTACACCAGTCAATACCAACCTCCCTGATGAACATCTTTTTTTTGTCCCCTCAGATGACCCTTGGTATGGCAATCTTCTTGTCTATCTCCGAACAAAAAAATTTGAAAACCACCTCTCCAGAGATGATCATCAATGTATTCTTCACCAGGCACCTCGCTACCTCCTCATTAGGGACATATTATATCGGCCAGGAGTTGACACCATACTCCGTCGATGCTTAACTATTGATGAGGCCGACAGAGTCTTGAATGACTGCCACAGCAATGCTTGCGGAGGCCATCTCTCAGGGTTGTCCACCACTCATAAAATCATCCGTGCAGGTTACTTTTGGCCTACATTATTTCATGACTGCATCCATGCCATGAAATGATGTGATAAATGCCAACTTTATGCTAACAAATCACACGCATCACCTGCTCTTCTACACCCAGTCATCACCACTGGTCCCTTTTGTAAATGGGGCATCGACTTCATGACTTGCAACCCTACATCCACCAATAGACAAAAATACATAGTCATTGCAGTTGATTACTTTACCAAGTGGGTTGAAGCCATTCCTACCTTCAACAACACCACTGACACAACATCACATTTTTTATTTAACCACGTCATATCTCGCTTTGGAGTACCACTCCAACTAGTCTCCGATCATGGGAAACATTTCGAGAATGATATTTTCATGGAACTCTCATCCTGGCTAGGCTTCTCCCATGAGTTTGCCTCACCATACTACCCTCAGTCCAATGGACAAGTAGAAGCAGTTAACAAGGTCTTAAAAACCATGTTGCAACGCATGGTTAACAAACATAAAACCAATTGGCATCATACACTATTTTCCTCACTCTGGGCTGATCGCACAGCAGTCAAAACTACCACAGGTTTCACACCTTTTCATTTAGTCCACGGGGTTGAGGCCACTCTTCCCATCGAGTGCGAAATTCCCACCTTACGCACCACTATTGAGCTATTACCCGAAACCACCCCAATAGAGCAACGTTTTCTAAACTTAGAATCCCTGGATGAAGATTGTGAATCTTCATTACAAAACAATGAAGTAGCCAAAAAATGATCAAAGGCCACCTTTGATCATCATGTCAACATTCACTCATTTAATGAAGGAGACCTTGTCCTTGCTTACGATATCGCTCACGATACCCTTGGGCATGGAAAATTGGTGTCCCTGTTGCATGGACCGTACATTATCCAACATTACCTCACTAAAGGCGCATACATCCTGGCCTCCCCCGAAGGCCATCCTCTCAAGGAACCCATCAACGAGTTGTACTTAAAGAAATTTTACACTTGAGCATAGCTCTACTACACTAGGTTCTTTCTTTTTTTTGTGTGTCTTTTGTAGAGTTTTTAGTCTTCTTTTATCCACACCTCCCGTCTAATATATCACTCGTGTTATTGATAGATGCCACCTCCATCGGCCTACCACATCGGTTACACCGACGGAGCTAGCTGATGGACACAGAATCTCGCTTCGGCTGCTTGGGCCCTCTATTCGCCTTCACATGACCTGCTCCACACCAGCGACATATGTTTAGGCTCAATCACCAACAATCAAGTAGAGTACACCATCATCATTGGTCTCCTCGTTGAGGCCAATCATCGCCATATTCATCACCTTCGCATCTTATTAGATTCCCAACTTGTCGTCCTCCAGCTCAACAATGTATACCACGTCTGTGATCCTTGCCTCTTTCACAAATACTTGCAGGTTAGAATTTTATCTCAACATTTTGATTCCATTACATTTACACATATCCCAAGACAATTCAATCAAATAGTAGATAACATGGCTAACATTATACTAGATTGGCATATATCACATCAAGACAT
>JZKD02S0025926.1:104161-126317 GCA_000966675.3 Picea glauca | reverse complement strand
GTGAATATTCTAGTAACTGGGATCAGAGAAGGTCCTTCAGTAATAGTCTAACCACTGGAAGGTAGATCATGGATTACACTAATAATGGAATGCTAGTGTTTGATGGTCATAACTATGCCTTCTGGAGCCACATGATGAAATTATTTTTATAGGCACAAGGATTTGATGTTTTGCAATTAGTTGTTACAGGATACACCGCTTCAAAAAAACCTCCAAAGACTGTAGCCAAGAAGGAATTAATAAGGAACAACAAAATAACAATGGATGCCATCCTAGATGGATTGCATGATTCGGTAAATGTCAAAGTGGGACAATGTTCATCAGGCAAAGAGATTTGTGATCATCTACATAATCTCTACTTTAAGGAATCTCCTCTTATCAAAGAGACAAAACATGTTGATTAAGATAAAGAAGAGGTTGATATAGAACAAGACAAAAGAAGCTCATCATGTCAAATAGAATAAAAAAAAACTAGAAGAAGGTGAAGTATATCTTGAAGAAAAACTAATCAACGCTTTAAGTGAGGTAAAAAGAGAAAGGAAGAAAAACAAGTCACTCAAGGAATAATTGATCAAGCTGAAGGAAGGTTCTCAAAGTCCCAAATCCAAAGAAGTCTATAAGATGATTATAAATCTAAATATCCAAGTAGAAGAAGCTAGAAGGATTGAAGAAACACTCAAAAATCAGTTGGAAGAAAAGTAGTGTTTGGAAGATGAAATATTATCACAAAGAAAGGAAGCAGAGAAGAGAAAAGAGATTTTGAAAAGTCATCTTAAGGAAATATCTAAGGACTTAAACAAGCTTGAAGCATAATTTATTCCACAATAAAGAAGAAATCATCTCCTTGAAAACCCAACTTGAAGAAGAAAAGAGAAATGAAGAAGTAATGAAGACCCATATGGTGAATAAAGAAGAAGATTGTGAGAACCTCGAAGAAGAAGTTGTCACATTAAGGGTTGAATTTGTCAATCTTAGTAAGAATATTGAAGAGAGAGGAAGCTCCAAACTACCAGTAAAGAAAGTTGAAGAGATATGTTACATGTTTATTCATTGTTGGTTTGATCTTGTGAATAGAGTTTGTTCGTGGTTGTATTCAAAGATTCTCTCTAAGAAAAGTTGGCTATGTTTTTCCCTGAGATTGGGGTTTTCCCAGGATAAATCTTTGTGTCTTTTTGTGCTTGTTTGTCTGCTGCTTATATATTTTAGTATATGGTTATTGAATGTTAAAAGAAGATCAAAATGCTATGGTAAATATAATGCTAATTTTTTTTTATGAAAATATAACATGGTATCAGAGCAAGTTTCCTTCATAACAGTCTAACAACTCGAAGGAATATCATGAGATTTGCCACATTGTTAAGATTTGTCATTGCACATGCAACTTGTCACTGCAATTTTTTTTATTTTGTTAAGCTCGTTGAGCACTAACTATAAAATCTATTGGGACTAATTTTAGCATAGATCATCTCGCCTTTCCCTAGCACACCTCCTACGTCTCTTAGATTGACTTTTTGTCAAAGTTGAATTTTTAGGGTTTTAGGCTTGTTGACATTTTTCTAGACATTGAATATTCTTATTTAGATTTATAACTTTTTCTTGTTGATGGTATAATGCCTCAGATTAGAAGACAAGTTGGATGGTGCTACAAATTTCAAAGGTATGAAATTGTATATAAGTTATATCATGAGGATGTTTGCAGGAGATGTACACTTGGAAAACAGACATGTGTCCAAGAAGTGACAGTAGATCTAAAGGGATATTAGATATAGTGCACTCAAAGGAAGCCCAAGATTTGGAGGCAGCAATGACAATGTCTCCTACAATATAGAACAACTTGAATGGGATAGAAAAAACTATACTCCAGGTCGCAGGTGATAGTTTTGAGAAGGAGCTATAGTGACGGTTGCAGGAGGCAACATATTAGATGGTATCTAGATGAGACATGGAGCAGACTATCGAAACATAGAGTTGTGTACATGAACGTACACATCCATGTAACAAATGAGAAGAGGATGAAGTTTGAATCTTTTAGGAATAAGGGTATTCTTGTGGGATACAGAGTATCTCATATGGAGATTGATTGTGAGGAGAAAAAGGCTCCAAAGGATGACCATACAAATCCCTCTAGTTTAGTTGATCAGTCTTCAAATCATCAGGAAGATTCAGTAGAGCCAGAAGGGCCTACCCAAAAACGTTGTAGTGACCAAGAAGAGACCACCATGGTCACGTGGTACTTTGCATGATTAAAAGGGCATATAGTTATATGGAATTGATGAGTCATATCACGAGGAGGAGCATATGGCTCCACCAGTGGTGTGGCGGGTGCCCCCACCAAGTACCAGCTTAGAAGGAGCCAGAGTTCAGAGGGATTAAACCCTCAGGATCCAGTAGGGAGGAGCAACCTCCTAGTACAGTTCATATGAGATAATACTTCATAGGAAGTCAGTAGATGAAGAGGGAGTACATGGATCCAAGATTATATAGACTCAAGGGGAGTTAAGTCCCAAAGGGGGCATAGAGACTCAGAGTGAGCCTAATCTCAGAGAAAGTCAATTGTCTTAGAGGAAGATAAATTCATTTAGAAAGAGTTCCCACTTAAATATAGGTGAGAGAGAGTCTCACATGGATGAGGAAAGAGAGGAGTAAGAGGATCCAAAATATGCAGTGATGATTGACTCTACTCTTGAAGAACATATTGTAGAAGAGAAAAATGAGACAGTAGAGGTAGAGATACTCGTAGATACACCCAAAGAAGTTACAATTACCAAGAAGAGACCAATATGGCTTTGGAACACCTTGCGGGAAGCTAAAGGACATGCAACTCCTAGAGGTTATTTTAGAGAGATCAAGAGACCGCACAAGTTTTCTAGCTATGTGGTGCTGATGAGGAAGATCATTGATTCAGAACCTTCAAATTATGAGGAATTTGAAAAGAAGCAAGTGTGGAATGATGCTATGATGATGTGTGGAAAGTGGTTCTGAGACCAGAAAGGAATTCATTGGTGACTTTCGAGTGGATATATAAGATCAAGCATGTTGTAGATGAGAACATAGAGAAGTACAAAGCTATATTTGTGGCTAGAGAATTCTCCCAGAAAGAGGGAGAAGATTATGACGATACATTAGCTCCAATAGACAGAAGAAGTGTACATAGAACAACCATAAGATGCATGAGAAGGATTCTCATGTTTGTAGATTGAAGAAATATTTGTGCAGGCTTAAGTAGGCACCTAGAGAATGGTATGCCAGACAATTCTTTGATGAGATTGGGGCTTACCAAGAGTAGTGTAGATCCCAAACTTTACTACAATATTGAAAATGGTTACCCCTTGATATTGGTACTATATGAGGATGAATTGTTTCTTATAGGGGATGAGAAGCTCATTGATGCATACAAGAGGGAACTCAATTCATAGTTCGAAATGAAGGATCTAGATTTGATGGGATTGGAAGTATGGAAGAGACCAGATGAGATCTTCCTTACATAATGAAAGTATACAGTTGAGATCCTGCAGAGATTCAGGATGATGGAATGCAAGTCCATGGCCACACCTATGGTTAAGAATACAAAGCTATTGAGTGATTCATCTTCAGGTTTGGTTGATCCCATGATTTAAAAACAGTTGATCGAATCCTTGATGTAGCTGGTTAACACCAGGTTGGATATATGCTTTGCAATGAACACATTGATTCAGTACATTATTGAGCCTAGACATGTACATTTAGTAGCAGTAAATCATGTATTGAGGTACTTGCATGGTATGATTGGATATGGGCTCTGATATTTCTCGGACGGTGAAGCAAAGTTACAAGGTTATACAGAATCTGACTGGGCAGAGAGTGTAGTGGACGGAAAAATCACATCAGTATGTTGCTTCAGTTTGAGATCAACTATGATATCATGGTTGAAAAGAAAACAAGTGTCATTGGAACTCAATATACTAGAGGTAGAATATATAGCATCCAGTGTTGCAAGTTGTGAATCAGTGTGGCTTCAGAAGTTGCTTGCAGGGTTATTTTATCTAGAGTTGGATCCAACTTTAATATACTGTGATAATCAAAGTTGTGTGAATCTTCCAGAGATCTAGTATTTCATGAAAAGTCAAAGAATTTAAAGATCAAATACAGTTACATCCGAGACATGGTGCAAAAAGGAGCAGTGGAGCTCTGGTAAATATCCACAAATGAACAGATAGCAGACATTCTCACCAAGCCTCTATCTAGGGTGAAGTATGAGTACTTCAAAGACAAGCTTGGTGTGATGCAAAATTTCCACCCTCATTGAGAGGGATATGTGTTGTTCATCCTCCAGCGGGCTCTCCCTCTGGCCAAGGGTTTACCAGATCATTCATGTGAATTGAATGAGGTAGTAAAATGTATCATAGTACAAGTCTTGCCTACGCCATGTGAAGTGGCTAGGTGTCAATGGGACTTGCAACATGGTGTTTTCCAAGGAATAAGTGTAAGGAACAAAATATTTGTATGACCATTTCCAAGGATATTGTTGGTGAGGAAGCCAAAGGTTCCCTTGTGGAAGAGATACCCCCAACAAATGATCCTACTCCACTCATTGATCCACCAGAATTTGAACCATTGATTTCATTGCACACCCTCACTAGATTCTCTTCTCCCCAAACCCTCAAGCTAATTGGCTACATTAAGCATAGGAAAGTCATAATACTTGTTGATAGTGGAAATACCCATAATTTTATTCATCGTCACAGTTCCCAGAAAATCAATTGCTATATCTATGTCGATGAAAATTTTCAAATCATGATTGTTGATGGTAGTTCCATGAAATGTGGTGGTCATTGTGAAAATGTGAACCTAAAAATTAGTCAGCACCACCTGAAATCCCATATTTTTTCTATCAACATGGGTTTTTGTGACATTGTGCTCAGTGTTTAATGATTACGCACTCTCAACCCCATCCTCGTGGATTTTAAGGACCTCACCATGCAATTCCAATAGGAGGGACAACAACATAAATTCCAAGGCATCACAACAAGATCCCTTAAGATCATCAACTCCCCAAAAATGGAAATGATACTAAAAAAAGGTCATTCTGGCATTATTTCCCAATTCTGTCCCATTCACGTCATTAACACACCCTCTATGCAACCTGAATTTCAATCTATACTCTCTAACACCAATCTATTTTTAACACTCCCCATGGACTTCCCCCTTCCTGTAGTTCCCATTATAATTCCATTCCTCTTGTACCATGAAGTCTTACTCCCAATGTTCACCCTTATCGTCATTCCTTTTCCCAGAAAAATGAAATTGAGAAAATTATTCAAGAATTGCTAGAAGCTTGTGTTATTCGTCCTAGTACCAACCCCTATTCTTCTCCAATAGTCATGATACTAAAGAAAGAAGGCACTTGGTGCATGTGTCTTGATTTTTGTGCCCTTAAAAATTCACAATCAAAGACAAATTTCCCATTCCTATCATTGATGACCTTTTGGATGAATTGAGTGGTGCTCAATACTTTACAAAACTTTATCTCCATTTTGGCTACCACCAAATACATATGAAAGAGGAAGGCATCCCCAACACTTCCTTTCACACTCATGAGGGTCACTATGAGTTTTGGTTCATGCCCTTTGGCTTGTGTAATTCCCCCTCCACTTTTGAAAGGATTATGAATCATGTCTTTTGTCCTTTCCTCCATCATTTTTTCTTAGTTTTCTTTGATGATAATCTCATCTATAGTCAAACTTGACCATCCCATCTCATCCACGTGGATCAATTTCTCCATCTATTGTCTAAGCACAAACTTTTTTTGAAACAATCTAAATGTGTTTTTTGCACCTTTCAAGTTGAGTATCTGGGTCATATTGTAGGAAATTATGGTGTATGAGTGGATCCTAAGAAAATTGAAGATATGAAGGATTGGCCTTGCCTTTAAACTCTTAAAATCTTGTGTGTATTTTTGGGTTTAATGGGATATTATCGCAAGTTTCTTCAGAATTATGGAAAAATTGTAGCTCCTCTCACTTCTCTCCTTAAAAATAATGCCTTCGGCTGGACTCCAGTAGCTGATTAGTCATTACAAGCCTTGAAAAGGCTATGTACACTACTCCTATCTTGTCACTACCCGACTTCACCAAGACATTTTTCCACCAAGACATTTTTCTTGGAGTGTGATGCATCAAGAAAAGGCATTGGGGTAGTCCTCATGAAAGATGGTTGACCTTTGGCTTTCACTAGTAAACAACTATCAAAACAACATTTGGGCCAATCAACCTATGAAAAGGAAATGTTGGCTATTTTTCATGCAATGCATATCTAGCATCATTATCTCTTGGGGCAACACTTCGAAATTAAAACTGATCATCGTAGCCTCAAATGTTTTCCGAAGCAAATAATTTCCTCCCCGAAGCAACAAAAATGGGTGGCCAAGATTTTTGGATATGATTATAAGATCATCTACAAGAAGGGAAAAGAAAATTTGGTTGTTGGTGCTCTTCCAAAGAAATATGAAGAATAAGGTTCCCTCTTTTCCTGCTCATTCATCATAGCAGATTGGCTTCAAGTTTTTCTCCATGAATGGTTTCACGACCCTAACTTTCTAACATGATCCAAAAATTGCAACAAGATCCTCAAGCTTCTTTATGGTACTCTTGGCACAATGAAGAGCTTCACTATAAAGGTTGTATGTATTTAAACAAACAATTGAACCTTAAATCCACGATGCTCTCTGAGTTGCATGCTTCACTCACTACTAGGAATTCAAGGTTCACCAAAAACTATGAACGAGTCAAGCATTCTTTTTCTTGGGACAATATGAAACATGACATCCCTACCTTTGTTGTTGAATGTAATACATGTCAATGCAATAAGGGAGAAATAGTCAAAGATCCATGCACACTCCAACCAATCTTGATTCCCCCTACTATTTGGAGGGACATTTATATGGATTTCATTCTTGGATTACCTAAATTGAGCAATAAGTCAGTCATCATGCTGGTATTACATCGTCTTTCCAAATATGCTCATATTTTTCTCTTCAACACCCATTCACCACATCCATAGTGGCTCATTTGTTTATGGATAATACATTCAAACTCCAAGGCATGCCTCATTCTATTGTCTCTGACCGTGTTGGCCCTTGACCAATTTTTTCAGATCCTTGGTTAGGTTTGACCTATTTTGGAACTTCTATAGCCTGTTGAAGGCGGAGCGCAAGTCGAAGCAGAGATCGTGGGATATCGACCCCTTTTAGGGCGTTTTTGGGATTAGGGCTTATGTAACAGGTATGGGGAAGTTGGCCCATGGGTTTACCCATGTTTAGGCCCTTTTGTAATGCATAAATAGAAAGCTAGGTGATGTAAATAGCGGGTGTGATGCTAGGTGTTAAGGACAAGTGAAGGCCAATGTGTTAAGTGCAAGTGATAGTTGTACATGCTTTGTGTGTATTGTGTGAGACTTGCAAGGCTAAGTGCAAGTGACTGTAAGAGATTGTGTAAAGGATTTGTGTTATAACCTAGCTCAGGGAAGGAGGATCTAGTAAGGTGCAAGCAGATCTCCTGTCCTATGTGGAGTAGGACCTTGTTGCTCTATGCATGTAGAATATTGACAGAAGACAATAAAGAGAAGAAGAGTTGGTGGACGTAACCCCAGGATGGGGGTGAACCACGCATATCTTATGTTGTGGTTGCTTTGTGCATTATATTTTTTTTATGGTTCATATGGTTAATGCTTAGTGCAATGATGTATGCTTAGATGAATATGATAGCTTAGTGCCTAATGATGTGAATAAGATGCTAGATTTGATCTATGTTGATCTATTTAGTGCTTGAATGAGTTGAATCTTGTTGAATACTGCATTGTGCTGTAATTAAGGTTTATCTGTGTTGTAGACAAAGGTTAAGTACTAATGAATGAAAACTGCTAAGTTCTTTGTTAGAGTATTGTAATCACAGATCCATGTCCCAGCTAAGGTCACAGACATTGGAGTCTTACAACCACCCCTGCCTCTACCTCGGGTGAGACTTCATCTGCTTCGTAGGTGTTTCCAAAAGGGCCGGTAGTTAGGGTTTTGTTGGTGTGTTGTTGAAGCATTGAACCCTGGTGTTATCGGACTAATCGATAGGTGTAGACACTAATAGATATCCCTAGATCCACCTAGATCTAGAACAAAACAGGACAGGACATGACTCATTACCTAAGTTATGACCATTGAATTAGCTAGTAGGAAGGGACAAGTGACATACCTTTGTATCACTTCCTAGGGTCTCTGTTGCTCCCGCTTCACTCATGTGCTCTCATGAGGTCAAAACCAAGACAACACAAACCAACCAAAGTGAAGATAGAAAAATATATTCAATCATCAACTTATGTGTATGATCAAGAAATTACACAATAAAGTAAGAATGACTTTATGGGAAACGAACATGTCGTTGTATCATATTAATCGAAAGTAGAAGATACAACCTGATTTCCTTGATGTCGCAAGCTTCCTTTCGGTGGCTCTTGGATCCAACACACACACTTTCTCGATCCTTGTATGAAGAAGATCCAATTCCTCTTGATAGACTTGCTAGAGTCTCCAAACTCCTGTTCAAGCTAGGCTCTTCACACAATTCTTTCACCAATTCTCCAATTAATCTTGCTTAACCTTTTCCATGAGAATCCCATCAATATATAGGACAGGATAAGATGGTTACTTGGATAAGAATGATCCCACAATATCAGGGAAACCAGTAAAAGGATAACCATTCGAATGCCAACCCATTCTTCTAGATGATTCCCTTCTAGAACCATTGAGACTTCATATTTTTCCAATATTGAGAACAAGTTCACACCCTAGCTATGTAGCATAGTGCGAGAAGTTCGCACCCTAGATGAAGGCAGCCTGCAAGAATGGGTCATTCTCGCACCCTAGGATATAAGCAGCCTACGAACTCTCTTCAAAAATATGTTTCTGGGAAGAGATGAATGTCACTTTTCTCAGGAGAAAGTTCTTATTAGGAGCCTGAGTACACCATCATCAATACACCATCAAGATGACCAAAAACATGGGTAATAGAATGCCCCCCAAAGTATGAGGTCGGAATCAGTGAAAGCCGAAATACTTTGTAAACTATGTGTGTGTGTATGTCGGAAACTATTAGCGCACCTAATCGGAAACCTGCGAACAACCAAGCATCTGCAAAATATCATACTAGTTATGAGGTAGGCATTCCCATACTCAGATCACATATGGATGATAGTATAGACATAGGTCATGCCCACCAATCATACACTATGGATCCATGCCGTCAAAATATAGCATAGCCACCAGGAATACACTGTGGATCTATGCGAAAAAATTCAAATTGAGACGACATAGCCACGAGACATACAAAGTGGATCTATGTGTCGCAGATTATATGTATTCCATCGCAACCTGGACAAAGAGATAATATCCAGGGTCTTCAATCCTGTTGCTCAAAAGTACGAATCTGACCATGTGATTACATGTGTTGAAGTCGAACATGGTAGAAACCACTTGATTACCGGTCATTGATGAAACCGTTAACAAGTGCGAGGGAAATCACCATTCATGTCAATGACTCCCAAGGTACACTAGTACAATCCATCGAATGTGAATGAATGAGTTGAATTCGAACATCCGACGGAATCTTTCGATCAGAGGTCAATGATGTAAACCCATTTTCAAAAGAAAGGAAACCTGCCATTGAGGCATGCAAGTTCCAAGGTACCAAATAATTTCTAAGTCTTGTTTCTGGATAATGAGCTGAAGTCGATGGAACAAAACTCGTCACAGGAGGGCCTTGATGTATCCCCCATCAATGACATGAAATGAGTAACAGATTTTGAAGGTGAAACAGATTATGATATAAGTTGGACTGGACACAGGGAAGGCCGACACAGAGAGAATGGACAACTACAGATGGCCGACTCAATAGAGGTTTTAGATGAACTTCTCTTGAACATATGATTGACATGACCAATGATTTGGCAGCATTGACTCAGAGACGACGCAGGGTATGATCTTGTAGAAAATCGAATGAGAGACAAATGGATTTCCCAAACCGGCTTCAAATAATGAATAGGGGGGTGTCATGTTCAAGAGCGACACTTACTGCCAATTAATACGAATACGAGAACACATCCCTTTCCCAAATTTTCCCCCATCATTTCTGGCGAGTACCTCTTTATTTTTATGCAAGCTTGAGGAGGATAACATATTCTTGTTGATATAATCTCATCCTTCAGATGAGTCCTTCGGATTATGTTTAACAAACCCTAGGAAGGAGTGGTTCGGTCCCATGATGGGTCTGTCGATGTTTGTTTAACGAGTCCAAAGATAGAAAACTTGAAGGTTTTTCATGATTATAGAGTCTGGAAAAACACTTAAAAGAGAACTCTCTCAGTTCCTTCTTCGTAAAATAGTCCAATGAGACCAAAAAAGAGATAAATTATCGCCCAACATACGCTTTCTTCAAATACTTTAACGAGCGTGAAAATAGCAAGGTCACTCGACAATATTTTCATGTTTAGAGAGTCTGAAAAGAGCTTAAAGGAGATTCCAGGGGGGTTCCTTTTTTGTATATCCTTGTTGAGCCCGAAAAAGTGATAAAAGTGTGCTCGATCGCGTTCTCATGTATTTTCGAGCGTGAGAACAGACAAAGACCAAGCTCGAGGTTTTGTACAAAAACCATAAAAAACAATCGAAACATGCAATGAAGAAGAAAAATATATCTGCATCCCTGTGCATGAACATCAAAGTCGTTATGCCTACAAAAGTTGTACTCAAAAGGGCATTAGGCATTATCTTTTAATAAATAAACAATTTATAAAATTCAAACAAATGGTAAAAGTAAATATAAAGGGGTAAAAACTCTTTTTACAATAATCATTTTGACATTACCAATATTTGAGCCCAAAAACCCCTCTTTTGCCCTTGAACTTCGGCATTCGATTGCGGGAGTTACGAGCATCCATTCGACGAACTGTCTGCGATAGTGAGGTAGGCTCTTCGTCCTCTACCTTTTCATGGTTTAATTTTTCATTTTCATTGGCAAAAAAAAAAGTTTTGAGTTTGTTTTGGGGGTTATTGTTGCGCTCAGCCATTCTCGCAGGTGAGCCACACGGGACCTACGAGAATGCCTCATTCTCGCAGGTGAGCCCAAAGGCGCCTGCGAGAACCGCAAAGTTTAATTTTTTTTTTAAGTTTTGCTCAATGAAAATATACCAAGTGTTGAATAGAGTTACTAATCTTCTTCTTATGCTTCCTATGCAAGTATTTGGCTATCACCATGGTTCTGGAATGGCATGAAAGGGAGCACGAAGAAGATGATTCCATTGCCGAAAATCATCTGGCCACCGTTGCTGCTTTACGAAACTGTGGTCTTCTGAAGTTCTTTTTTATCCTGGGCATGAGGGCCCAAGTCAGGTTATTGGAGTACCTTGTGCATATGTGGGATCCTAATCAGCAAGTATTCCATGTAGGGGTCCACACATTGTCCTTGGACATTGAGGACATTTACTTCTTGTCGGGACTATCACGGCGTGGGTACCACGCGAGCCTGACTGGTAATAGAGGTGGTGGGTTTCCCATGAGTGAGTACTTCCACTTACAATGTGTTCCAGAGGCAGAGAGGAGAAAAGGGAAAGTTTCCATTTGTGGAGTGCAGGATTTGACCCTCCGCACTATTTTGTTCACCATTTCTCGTATGGATAGGAGCATTGCTCCTCACATTCCTCTTCAGAGCTACTTTTAGTATGCCATAGAGTGTACTGAGCCTTGGGTTTTTAACTAGGCAGATGCAGTTCTTCGTAGCATGAAGAGGCAGTTGACCAAATGCAGGCGAAGTGACCTGAAGCAATTCAGGAACAGGTCTTGTTAGTGTCCTTCTTCCTTGATAGGGTTCCCTTACTGAGGCTGCAGGCTGAGTGGGATTTATCAGCTCCAACAGATCCAAGAATGTTGAGGTGGTGTCAGCTCATGGCCCGGCATGTGGCTAGACCAATTATCAAATATAATGATACCTTCTTCGACTGGTTGTGACCACAGATGCTGATGGTCGACAATTATTCTTACACCGGGTTGGATTTCCGAGGAGATCCGGATTTGGTTTTGCCCAAGAGTGCTCAGTGGGGGGAACTTGGTAAGAAGTACACAATTTTTTCCATTTTAAATGTTTTTGTGAATTTTATCATATGCAAATGTTTTTTAATATTCGTCCAAGGTATTAAATACAAAATTCTTTTTTGATGACATAGATGTGGGACCTTACCGACCTCCTGGTACTTCTCCTATTCAATGACGAGGAGAGGTAGCGCTAGTGCCACGATGGGATGCCGAGGATTATGAAGCAATGGAACAAAACCTAGAGGGTTTGACAATAGATATTATGGACATGCCTCTTGGAGAGGTTCCACAACGTTATCAACATCATACAATAGGAGTGTCAGAGTCCATTGGCTGACTGCTTTGTAGGGTTACCTGGGCAGTCATGTGTTACCGTGAACGTCATCCATGACGTCACTTTGTAGAAGCTATGAGCTTCAGATTTTGAAATTTTGGTCCTCGGACAAAACTTTTTTGTAAAAACTCTTTTGATCGTTATATATACATATGGATTCTACCGGTTTATCTTGTGTTGTGTGAAAATTGATGTGATTTATTTATAAATGACCCAAATGTCTGTCTAATACATAGTTAGCTAATGCATTAGTTAATGTATTTAGACGTCTAGGATTATGTTTATATTCAATATAATCAAAATAACGTTCCAAGAGGAAAATTCGCAAATATACCAGTAATAAAGTAGGACTTCAAATAGTATAGACATTACTTAACTCTAGTACTACAAGCTACGAATCGAGTTGCACAACTAAATGACTGATTCTGAGAGAGATAGCATCAATCAATAATTCGATAATGGTGCTATACTCTGCAATATTGTTGGTCGCATGGCTGAGACACACACCTCGTAAGGAGACAAGTTCGTTTGTAGGGGCGTAAATTGCCCATGCAGCGGAAGCAAGGTTTTGTGTACTATGGCTAGTGCCATCAGTGAAGCCAATGTAGGGTAGCGAAGACTCGGACATCTGGAAATCAAACACAATGTCACATAAGGGCAGAGACCAGATAATGACAAAAGCAAGCTACAGTAACACACAAGAAGTATGATATAATAAAAATACAGGTACTCGTGCACATGTGATCTTATGCATAGTACTTCTTCAAGTACAACCCATTTCTGGGTTCACTCAAAGGGATACCATCATAATATACTAACTCATAAGCCCCTTTTTCCAAAACTCATCTAACAATATAAGGACCTCACCACATGGCTTTGAATTTTTGAGCTCCTAGCATATCTCGATCTTGTTCATAGAGGAGAACGAGATCTCCTTCGGAGAAAACGCGAGGCTTGACATGTTTGTTGTATTGGGCGTTGACACATTTTTCTTAGCTTCTATGACTAGGGTAGCATCGCATCGAGTTTCGTCTAACCACATAAGATACAATAGATGTTCTTCCTCAGCAGAAGTGTTTGGTAGGAGTTCAACAACTAGTTTTAAAGAGGGTATCTCGCATTCAATCGGGAGAATGGATTCCAAACCATAGACTAACCRRAAAGGTGTAAACCYAGTAGCRGACTTGAYGGATGTCCGGTAAGCCCACAATGCCAAAAACAACATTGTGTGCCAACTTGTTTTGTGAATCCCTATCATTCGTCGGAGCATAGTTATGAGAACTTTGTTAATTGCTTCGACTTGGCCGTTGGCTTGTGGATAATAGGGCGTTGAGTTTTCATGGAGAAGACCCAACTTTTTAGTAAGTTCGGACATCATGAAGTTTCAAAACTAGCTACCGTGATTAGTGACGATAGCCTGAGGAACACCAAAATGGGCTATGATGTGATTAAAAATGAATAATGTTGCGGTCTTTCCAATGTTGTCAAATGTTGGCATCGCCTCAGCCCATTTCGTAAAGTAATCTATGGCAACAATAATGTATCCATGCCCCTCGGCCAAGTGGGGGTGACATGTCATGAAATCGATGCCCCATTTTGCAAAGGGACCAACAGAGACCACAGGGTGAAGAGGAGCGGGATGTGACTAGATCTTATGATTATAGGTCTGGAAAGCATGGCATTTTTGAACAACGATGATGCAGTTGTTAAATAGAGAAGGCCAAAAATACCCTGCTCGTAAGATCTTCTGGGCAGTAGCATACCCAGACATATGACCACCACAGGCTCCAGAATGGCAGTCATTCAGATCTTTCTTGGTTTCGTCGAACGTTAGGTAGAAGTGAAAAATGGAGTCAATCCCCCGATGATAAAGAGTATCCCCGAGGATAATATATTGACGAGCTTGGTAGCGTATTCGACATCGGTCAGTACTAGACAAAGTTGGCTGGAAAGTCTAGGTTTGGAGATATATGATGATATCACCATACCAAAGATCATCAGAGTTGATGAGGAAAAGTGATTCATCGGGTAATGAATCAGCTGCTACATTTTCCGTTTCAAAATAGGGAAAGTCACATATCAACTCAGCGAACACTAAGGACTTCTTGGACTTGGCGCGTTCGAATTCCAAGTCAAACTCCTAAAGTATCACAATCCATTTGGAGTATTTTCCCCCTATCAATTGACGTGTGAGAATGTGTTGCATAGGGTTGTAGCTAGAAATCACTGTAGTCTTGCGTGAGAGGATATAGTGCCGGAAGCGTTGGACGGATTGGACGACTGCCAAGGCCAGTTGTTTGACATGTAAATACTTGATTTAGGTAGGCGTTAGACTTCGAATCAAGTAATAGATAACATGTTCGTCGTTAGCATCCTCCTCTTGAACGAGAACCATACCAATGGTGTAATCCGAGGCGGCAAGGTAGAGGAAATAATTGCGACTGTAATCGGGGGGAAAGAGAACCAGAGCACGTGTTAGGAACAATTTCAAAGCTTCAAAAGCGTTGTTTGCGATGGTTTCCCATATGAAATCAGACCCCTTTTTTAGAAGCCATGTAAATCCATGAGTTATCTTGGTGTACGACGAAGAAAGTTTGATTTCCCTTGCAAACTTTGTAACTGGTGAAGTGTAGAAGGAGGAGGGAGATTAAGGATCACCTCAACCTTTAAAGGATCTACCCTAATCCCTTGATGCGAAATAATAAAACCTAGAAGTCGATCAGATTCCATGCAGAAAACACACTTGTGAGGATTCAAACGTATACGGTAAAACCGACAGCGGACAAAAATGGCTCGGAGGTGGGTTGGATGATCGACTCGGCGCATTGAGTGAGTGGGTAAATCATCCATATATGGTTGCACGATGTGCTTGATATCGTGGAAGGCATAAGACATAGCGCATTGAAAATTTGCGCCAATGTTGTTGAGACTGAACGGTAGTTTTTGATAGGAAAAAGTTCCCCAAGGACAAATAAAAGTAGTCTTATGTTGATCCTCGGGAACAATGTTGATTTGATTATATCTGGAGAAACCATCCATCAGAGAGAAGATTTCACTTCCAGCACAATCATTGACAATCTAATCGACAAAGGGGGTAGGAAAGCTGTCTTTGGGACAAGCTTTGTTGATATCTCTATAATCAATGCATACACGAATTGTGCCTTGTTTCTTGTCGATCAGGACAAGATTGGAAACCCAGTCAGTGAGGGCCACTGGGTAAATAAAGCCGTCTTTGAGAAGTTTCTCAACTTCGAGCTTGATAGCAGCCGCTTTATGTGGGTGAACTGGACGAAGGCGTTGTCGGACGGGTTTAGTGTCGGGGTATGTCTTGATCTCATGTATTACAATGTCGGGGTCGATACCTGACATTTCTTCGTAGCTCTAGGTGAAGATGTAACGAAACTCTTTGAAAAGGGACGTGTAGGTTACGATTTTGTCAGGGGAACATAAAGCTCCGATATGCACATTTTCGACGATTCTGGGTTTGATGGATATGTCGAGAGGAATAGTGGGCGAGATATTGCTTAAGTTCCCTGTGGAAAACACATTGTGTGTGGACTCAGGAATGGTTGAGATGACAACAACGGTCGATGGGGTCAAGATCCATTGGTAGTTCTCAATGGTATGTTTCTCTAGAAAGAGGATGGAACGATGATGTCCATCGTCCAAGGGGTGTCCTCCATGACAGACATGATCATCTCGTCTATAGGAAAAATGACACGGAAGGGATCCGAATCACCAAGAGAGGGGGTAGAAGGGGTTGCCGATTGAATCACATGATAGGCGGATTCGACCGGACTTAACGGCATTTCATCGCCGTAACGAAGATGATCTCCAGGGTTAGGTACTATCCATGGGTTGGGAGACACAGGAGTTCCATGAATCAAGGTGGAGATCATGTTGATTGAAGCAATGGACAAGCGTGGAACATCAAGTGATGGAATGGGGAAAGTACCCATTAACGAAGAGTCTTTGAGAAGGCCTATGCCGACGTTCTCATAACCCGGTGGGGTTTTAGCGATGAATGGTACATTTCCAGTATGGGTATCCGAGTTAAAGAAGTCTAATTGGTCGACGGTTACTACCTTCCCTTGATGTGGGAAACGTACCACATGAAAAAGGGTCGACACAACTGCGCGCATGGAATCGATCCAGCTGCGGCCAAGCAGAAGATTGTAATCAAGAGGAGAGTCAAATACTTCCACTTCGACTTGGACCGTTTTGCCTTCTAGCGTGATTGGCAACGAAGGAAGGACACCGTAGGGTTTAAAACCGGAGCCATTGAAGGCTTTGAGAGTGTTCTGGGATTCATTCAAAGAGGGAGAGCCAATGGATTTCCAACAAGTAAGAGACATGACACACGTCAAGGCACCCTCGTCGATAATGGTTCGACAAATGTTTTTTTCATAGACAATCACTTGGATTTGGAACGCGAGTTGAGGAGGTGACCTTGGAATGTGATCTTCCAAGTCAAAAATTATTAAATTCGTATCCATCGGGTCGATTCCACCGATACATTTCAACAGTACTTTCTGTTGCATGGGACAAATTTGAAGGACTTCGAGGGCTGACATCGCAAAAGGTGCTTGGGCCAGATCTTCAACAATGTTGTAGTTCTGGGCAGCACGAGCATGAGGATTGAAAGCCGATTTCCAAATGAAACCCTTTGGGGGGGGGTCGAAGAACTGTGTTGAGGCTCGGTCGTTCGAGATGAAGAGGACCGTTGGTAGGTGGAGTCACAGGAGAGGGTTGTACCAATGAAGGAGGGGGGTCATCAACCTTCTCTTTAGAGGGAGAATAATCTTTGGCTCGAGTGGTGAGTGCAATGTCATTCTTCTTTGAATCGCCAATACACATCAATACATAGGATGCAGTAGAAGATGAGGGTTGGTCATGAATGACCAATTGAGCCTATTGTTGAGACGGGAAGGGTTGGGACAAAACGGCCAGGGCAGGTGGTTTTGGGGCTCCTTGAAGGAACTTAGTGACCTCGGCACGTCGTGGACAATACTTTGTGTAGTGATCGTCACCACATATAAGACAAGGGTATCAAGGTTTTCACTTATCCCGATCGTCAACAGGTGGATTTTTGGTTCACTCTGCTTGAGAATTATTTTTGTCCTCCTTATTCTTACCCCTTCCCTTTTTGGATTTGTTTTTACCGGTTGGGGTAGATTGAACCACATTTACCTCAGAAGTCTTGCCGATGGGAGGGGTAGGAGACAGAGCATTTTGAACATTAGAAGAAGCAGGTTTGGGGTTGGTGCTTGGGGCAGAATGTGGTTGGGCATGGAAAGTGCCAATCACACCATCGGTTGCATGAGAAGCAGTTGGAGTAGTTGAAGTGGCGGAAGTGAAAGGATGAGGTGTGTCAGGTAGTAAGTCGTAAAGGGTTCCCATTTGTGAGTAAACGAGGTCAAGGTATTGAGCACGACTTACGGCCTTCTCTTTCGAGACCACTCCACCCATGGCGATGTCATGAACGATGTCATTCACAAATGATTTTGTGAACCATTCTGCCAACAACTGGTCATGGAGTTTGAGTTTGATGAGATGTCGTCTCCGTCACCACTCATGAATGTGATCAGATATGTGAGTGGCTTTGTTCTGTTTGAAATAACTCAAAATATCGGTCCCCGTTTCATAACGTATCAGTAACTGGTAATGGGTGAGGAAGGCCATAGCTAGGGTGTTGAAGTCAGCGAAGAAACTTCGTGGTAATTCTATATACCACTTCACAGCAGAACCTGTGAGGGTCCGTTGAAAAAGATGTAAATGAATAGAGTCATCCATCAACGAGTTGGATGAGCACCAGAGGTGAAAAGTCATGACGTGATTGTTCGGGTCCTCTCCCGCTTTGCTGTCAAATTTAGGGATGTTCGATGGTAGCTTGGCCGGTATAGCGAGCCATTGGGGAGAGTGACAAATTGGATCATTCAAAATCCTCGACAAGTCTGGGAGATCCAAAGTGGCCAAGAAGGGTAACTGTCGATTCACATGCAGGTACTAGTGGGTTTGGGGAGGAAGCCTCGTCAGCAAACCAGTAGGACCATAAGTAGTCTGCATATAATGTGAAGACCTAGGCAGATTCGGTGGTGGTTGTAGAGGATAGTAGCTCATGGGATTGTATCCTAGAACAGGGACGTGAGTTTGAGCATTCGAGCCCCAAATAGGATTGGACGTACCTGGATATGGTTGGCCTATACTAGGGGGTATAACTGATGCAGCTGGAAGTTGTTGCCCCCAAGTCGATTGAGGAGTATGTTGTATCAACTAATTCCCATACTGGGCCAAGGATGGAAGTATGTTTTGTCCATAGTGTGGGGTCGGTAGGGTTTGTCCTCCAAACGGGGGTTGTGTTCCAATTGGGGGCAATGTTCCAATCGGGGGTTGTGTTCCAATTGGGATTTGAGTTCCAATAGGAATTTTCCTGCTTAGAGGGGATTGAGTCAAACCTCCATGGTGAAATTGTCCACCAACAGGAATCTGGTAATTTGGTGTGAATGAAGGAATAGTGCCACTAGGATTAATACTACTAGTAGAGGATGAGAAAAGTCCTCCAAAAGGGGGTTGAGGAAGTGTCAAAATGAAACCGGAAGAGAATTCCCAGAAGAAGAGGGACCACCAGGAGTGTCGGATGGGGTTTGCGGAGGAGTTGAAATGGAAGCATTCAACGCACGGTATCTGGGCGGTAGTGTCGGGGTGACACAGGCCATGAGCGGTGTGCCGATGGGAGCTTGACTAACCATGGAAATCTCGGTGTGAATACTCGTAGTATCTATGTGATGGGCCATTTCTATAGGGATGGTCAAGATGTGGTCAAATCGCGGGGCGTCTGTACCAGGAAAATAATAGGCAGTAGTAAACGGTATTGTCTCTGGGTTTGAGGTTTCAGAAATCATAGGTGCGATGATGGTTTCAACACCTGATCCTGCACCAAAAAGGTCCTTTCTAAAAACGCTCGTAGACTAAAAATGATCTTGGCCTTCTATGCCTAGAAAGGCTCCAACCAGTGATCCAGAAGACACAACAACTAAGTCTCTAGAAGAATTCAGTCGCATAAACTGTCGCTCAGAATTGGGGTGAAGTCGAAAGTCCTCTCGAGTATTGGTAATTCGGAAATGTTCTAGAGAGTCAGTGCGTTCCACTTGTGGCGTGGAAACATCTTGGACTTCACTCTATTGAGGAGAGCCCTCAGGTGAGCTTGTAGGCAGGGGTTGAGAACCTTCTAGATGCTCTGGAGATAAACCCTACATTCTACATGAACGACGTGGAGGATCTATTGTGAACGAGTTACAAACTTATGAAGAAAATCTTATAGTCAACTTGGGTAAACAAACAACACGCGCTAGTAAACAAAATATAGAAAACAAAACCAAGAAAACAAGACCTTCTAATTCCGAAGTCACTAGTTGGTGATGAAATCCAATGTCGCAACAACGAGACGAGAAGGGGCTGGGCTAGGGTGGAAAAGTTACGTTGACGACCTGCTTAACGGACTTACACCCTAGTGCAAGCTCCCACACAGAATCGTGGGTATACCCTCCAAGGAGCCCGAGTGAGTTTGGTCAACGTCGATTCTAGGTACTGTGAAGATGTGCCCCTTCACAGTCACCTTGTGTAAGACCCTAGAAAGGTAGGCCACTAAGGTTACCACCGACAACAATAAATCCTGGGGGGACAGTCGACAGTCCGATCCACACGCAAGGGCAGGGTATCTAGCCCGAAATCAACTCAAGAGGCTTCCAATCATCATTGTGGGTATACCTCCAAGTGACCCCCATAATACGTGCAATCTCTACACCGATATAAACAAAGCAGGGTGAGTAACTCTGTCAATATCAATGTGACCTCGTGTTTGACCCTTGTGTGAGAAGGGCTTCCCAAGACAAAATGTTGTAAATGGAATTTGACACTCCTTAACACAAAATGTTATTGTGTGTTTTGTGATTTGGAGAGTGTATCTCTCTACCTATTCCAAAGCGCTAGCCTAGCTAAATGTTGGTGTAATAGAGCCCTAGAAAAGAGTTACTAGTTAAATTTTACAATTTCGCAATGTTATTAAGGGTTGTTGTTACTCAAAGGAAACAGAGATGAAACTGATGTTGTATAAGACTCTGACCCAATGATGCATAGATGGGAATGAAATATATCAATTTTCGTTCAATGAATCCTATGTACGGGAGGAAAAGAGAAGTTTTCTGGATCAATCTTGAACTACGATACACAATTTCCTTTAAAATTCAATTGCAACGAATCACACAATAATAACAATTCTCTATTGTTTCTTTTTCAAAATTTCAACAATTGATTTTCAATGTTTTCAAAAACAAAAATGCCGTTGAAAGAAAAACATTGTTCACTTTTCAAAAAGGACCTACACCATGATGGTGAAAGTGAATAAAACCAAAAACTAACGAATCAAGCAATAAACAAAAACCCAAACCAATATTTCAATGGAAACAAAAATGGCAAGCAGACCAAACTAGTCTTTTCAATTCCGTGAGAAAAGTAATCTTGCAAATAATGGGAAAAAGAAAAGACAAAGAATCTCAACTTTCAACCGATCGTCGGTTCTTAACAACACAAGCACTCAGATTCCAAACTCAGAGAGTATATCTTTGCCAAGAAAAGTCAAGAAATGAAAGTCAAGAAAAGATGGATAGGAAGAGTCTTTGATTTCCTAAGACTGATCATGCACAAAATCCGAAGACAAGAAAACATCAACCAATGGTCCAAGAAGTTTTTTTCAGGTACCTATACTGATCTGGGCAGCTGAACATGCAAAAGTCTTAAATCCAAAAATTTGAAAAGAGGGTTCGCAGGCTAACAGTGTTACACAGTGTGAGAATGGGTCATTCTCATAGGATAGCTTTGAGCAGAGTGCGAGAACCTTGCACTGGACCTAAAAGAAAAGTGCGAACTCACAGTATTCTCGCAGGCCACTGTGGGGTGCAGTGCGAGAATGTCTGAAACTAAGCAAATTCTTGGAAAAAGACAAAAAAATTGAAGGGGCTTTTGGACCCAGAGGGTCTATCAGGGTATCCTAAAGACTCAGAGATTGATATGAATGGAGAAAGGTAAGGCAATACCAAATGGCCAAGGAAAAACACCAAAAACCATAAAGAAAATGGGTTGCATCCCTAGTGGAGTTGCCAATTTTGTTATCAGACTAATCGGTAGGTGTGGACACTAACAGATCTTCCTAGATCCACCTGGATCTAGAACAAAACAAGACAGGACATGACTCTTTACCTAAGTTATGACCATTGAATTAGCTAGTAGGAAGGGACAAGTGACATACCTTTGTATCCCTTCCTATGGTCTCTGTTTCTCCCGCTTCACTCCGGTGCTCTCGTGAGGTCAAGACCAAGACAACACAAACCAACCAAAGTGAGGATAGCAAAATATATTCAATCGTCAACTTATGTGTATGATCAAGGAATTACACAATAAAGTAAGAATGACTTTATGGGAAAGGGACATGCCGTTGTATCATATTAATCGAAAGTAGAAGATACAACCTGATTTCCTTGATGTCGCAAGCTTCCTTTCGGTGGCTCTTGGCTCCAACACACACACTTGCTCGATCCTTGTATGAAGAAGATCCGATTCCTCTTGATAGACTTTCTAGAGTCTCCAAGCTCCTGTTCAAGCTAGGCTCTTCACACAATTCTTTCACCAATTCTCCAATTAATCTTGCTTAACCTTTTCCA
>JZKD02S0025926.1:90591-104111 GCA_000966675.3 Picea glauca | reverse complement strand
AAAAGGATAACCATTCGAATGCCAACCCATTCTTCTAGAAGATTCCCTTCTAGAACCATCGAGACTTCATCTTTTTCCAAGCTTGAGAGCAAGTTCGCACCCTAGCTATGTAGCATAGTGTGAGAAGTTCGCACCCTAGCTAAAGGCAGCCTGCGAGAATGGGTCATTCTTGCACCCTAGGATATAAGCAGCTTGTGAACTCTCTTCAAAAATATGTTTTCTGGGAAGAGATGAATTTCACTTTTCTCAGGAGAAAGTTCTTATTAGGAGCTTGAGTACACCATCGTCAATACACCATCAAGATGACCAAAAACATGTGTAACACCTGGGTCTTCCCCTGTGCCAACAAGTGGTTTCGTTGTCAGTGTTATCACTCCAAGAAACTCTTTGGGGTTGTAGGCCAAAGATGCTTGGTAACTTAAAAATATGGTAGATTTGTATGCTTGGAACAATAAGATAACTCAATAGCTAATGAAAGTAACCACTCATCATGTATCTGAATAAAATAGTGCTTTTAGAGAACAATAATTAGACAACGGAGTTGAAAAAGGGGATGAAGAATACTAGTCCAGATAACCAAATACAACCATGTGCAGAGTCATACAAGACAGTAAGAAATTCTTTAATCCAAGTTTATGAGCTTAATAAGAAGATGACAGTTCTTAAAAGCTAAACTAAACTGGAATAAAGCGTAGAACCATGAAATATATGAAAGAGTCTGATATTGAAAACAAAAGAGGAATGTGATTCTATTATCAGAATAAGAATTCAAGTACAATAACTAGAAAATGTCTCTCAGATTGAACCCTCCTTAGTTCCTCCCATATCTTCATCTTTATAGCTTTACAAATAAAATTCAGATCCTAGAAGAATGGATCAGATATGATAAAGATAGAAAGTCAAAACAATTTTACAAAATGAGAGGAAGAGATCCTCAAAATAAGGTCAATTCCTCATTCTATGGTCTTCAGATCATGTTGAACCTCTGTGTTGTGCAGATAATCCTTCCAAGGCTATTTGATATCCTTTGATGAAGATAAATTCGAATTTGCTGAGTTTGGAAAAAATCACAATTCATTTGCCCCCAAAATAGGTGTAAAATCAAATTGAAATCCTCCTCTAACTCCTTTGCATCAAAAGTGGATCTTAGATTTGATACTATAATTCAATATGTATCTTTGGAAATCATTTTCAAGAGATTTGGTTGAGAAAAACTTCGATCTGGGCAAAAATACACCTTTGCTGGCCAGTCTCAGGTTTCACCAACTAACTTGCCTTATGATATGCTAGTTAGCTGGTGAAAGCCTTGCTTTTCACCAGCTAATTGGTTGTAATTTTTCCTTTTACACTGGTGAAAGATCTGTCTTGGCTAAAAAGAAACCCTTCATATTCAAAACTATTGTTTTACCAAAAACTCAGTGTTCCTCTGATTTATCTCCATAGATTTCTCATCTCTGAAAGGATTTTGTCATGAACTTCAAAGCTAACAATAATGCATTGTTTCCTTTCAAATGATCGATAGAAGATGTTTGCCTCTGTAAACAACTTAAGTATTCAATGTTATCAGCCTCAGTTTTCTGCTCCCTGGCTTCTCTTCTAGAGCATCCATTTCTCCTTGGTAATTATACCTAGTACTAATGTCAGCATAAGACAAATTTGAAGTTTTCAACCATTCACTCCAAAACCCACCTTTCCCAAGTAGGAATGCTACTTGATGCTCATCTGAAATGGGTTTCATGATTCCTATTTTGTGCAGCAACTAGAACAGAGCTGTTGCTTATTCTATTTTACTGATAACAATGTCTGCTTCAATTTTGTTCAGTAACTAGTACAGAGTTGTTGCTTATTCTATTTTACCAACAGAAAGGGTATGATATGTTGTTGACTTAAAGAATCAAGCAATTCCTAACAACTTCTTCACATCTTTCACAATACTCAATGGAAACATAGTGGGTGCATATCATTCTACAACATTTCCATCTTTGTCCACCAAATTGATTGCATTGAAAAGCCAGTGTTTCTAACCCTTGATCCTTGTACTTTGTATACAGTTCATTCAAATCATTGTAATTAGAATTAGTCATCCCACATTGAGAGGCAATGTTGACAATGAGTAAAAACATTCCCTTATAGATGCCGAGATCCACATCATTACCTCTGATGTCCAAGATGCATCTCTTCTCTACAGTTCCTCCAATTTATTTTTTATCAGAACTATACCTTTAGTCTGAGGATCTTCCAGGAAGAGCTTCAAGCGATCAACAAAATCTATCCCATTGAAAAGATCACCCCCAATTCCTACACATGTTGATTGACCAAGGCCCACAACAGTTGTTTGAAAGACTACTATATGTAAGAGCGCTAGATCTGGATACAATCCCAACACAACCGGGCTTGTGGATATAGCTAGGCATGATATCGATTTTGCATTCGCTAGGCTTTAATAATTACAAGAAAGTTCATTCCTATAAGTCTGAGTCTTAGATTGCTTGTTATGTTTTTCTGATGAAAATGGCGCAGGTACCTACAATTTCGAGTTCTTGTACACCGACTCTCCATATGAATTGACAGAGGGATTGTTGCTTATCTGTAAATGAAAACTCCTTTAGACAAATGTATAATCATAGCCAAAGTTCGACTTCCATTCTTGCTCCTCGTGGTGCCCTTTGCGTATGATCCCATGCCTGCATAAATTTTATCAAACGGTGCATGGACAGATCCCATATTTGAGGGAAATACAGATTTTACAATATTTACACATGGCGAGGTTTTATTAGATAAAATAAATGAGATTGATATCAGCTTAGTGGTGGGATTTGATGACTTGAAATGTGGCATAAATCATGGCTTGCAGACTTAGCTTGATTCTTGGCTCTACACTCCTCCTCATTTGTCAGGTCTAAATCATTTGTTTAAGAGACCATACCATCAGATAACAAATTATGAAACTTGGATACCCTAAACAAAATTTGATAGCTGGCTTGAAAATGTTTGACACCTGTTCATTGGAATAGTCTCAGGTTTGGGCAATAACTTGGTGTTGTCGACTCATAGCTTGTGAATCAAGCATATGGTCTTATGTCAATTTTTGGCAAGACTCATAACTTAGCTCATGGCTTAGTGTATTGTGGGCTTGACACATGGACTAGTTTATGTGTTGATTTGTGGCTTGACTTATGGGCATTCAATATTTTGTTTGAAGCTGAAAACTATTAAAATGCATAAACCCTAGAGACTTTAGGCATAGAAACAAAGGATTTGTAAGAAAAATAATCGAGTAGGAGCTTGATGAACACTATGGAGGTTAAGATACTGGCAAAGAAACTGAAGCAAACAATAAATCATTTGAAGAGTGATGGAAATAATCATCAAAATACTAGTGCGTTTTTTATCGCTAACAGTCGAAACCTGAAACTGTGATTGTTGGGAACTGAGGAAAATAAAGAAAGATTTGTGCATAGATCTATTTCTTTAGTGCGCAGTATTCTACTTGACTTGTGAATGCTTTGTGCTAAGAAAAGAAGTTTAATCCGAAGAAAAGAGGTAAGATCTGAAAGCTTTGTCCTTTGATAAAGGTAAAGTGTTTTTTTTTATTAAAGAGGTAAGATCTGAAATCTTTGTGCTCTAATAGAGGTAAGATAAGTGGAAATTTTTGCTTCAAAAGTATGGATCTAGGTATGTTTGATAAATTTGGTCCTAGTCTGAAAACTAGGGTACAACTAGAAGAAAGAAGCTTTGATATGAGTAGATCTGATAGAAATAATGAAAGATATGTTATTCCTATGCATAGAAAGAATGTTTGGACTAACAAATGGATGCAGGATCCTAGGAAGAATTTTCTACAGGTTATCTACCAAGATCCTAGTGTGCAGTACAAGAAAGGTTGGGGATCATTTAAGAAGAAGAGAGGATTAACCCTTTGTTACAGCTGCAGAAGGTTGGGCCATCTTGTTAAGGATTGCCCTAATAGAATACCTAGTTGTATTTGTTGTAAAGCTATGGACCATGAAGTTCTGGATTTCCCTAGGATGATTGCCAAACTTGAAAGAATGAATATGGAACAAGAAAAACATGAGAATGACTCAGAAACTAAGACTATGCAGAACCCCAGAAAGAATCAGAGACTATATTACTACAAATGCAAGAAGCCTTGAATGACCACAGAGATATCAACTTATTAGAGATCTTCAAAGAGAAAGAGTTCATAGAAACAAGAATAGGAGACTTCGACATAGACTGTGTTATGGATGAGGAAACACAGGTGAATATTATGACAGAAAGAACTCGAGAAATTTTAGGAAAGCCTGCTATGATTTCTTCATTGGGAGGAATACAATTATTTAGAGGAAAGTTAATAACCCTATGTGGAATACTTACCCAGATATCTATGAGTGCTCATGGAACTTCAACAGAGGAAGAATTTGAGGTTATTAAATTTCTTGAGAACAACGCCCCATTTTCTTTATTTCTAGGAAAACCCCGGATTGACAAGGATCAAACCCAGAGAAAAGAAGAATAAGCCCAAGAACAAAAAAAGCAAGAATTAAAATATTTCATGACTCAAAGAATAGCACACTTTATAGAAGAATGGGAGAACAAATTGAAGTTGTTCAGAACCATAAACTTGGATGTCAAAGTTGAAAGAACACAGACAAACTTGAAAAACTTGTCCATACAAGAGAGTAGAGCACCTACCCCAGACAGAGAAGAAGTATTACCCTTAAACCCTACAAAAGAGCATCAACAACGTGAATTTATTATGCCAAGAGAAGATAAGAATCATAATGGGAAGAGGAACCTAGTAAAACAGATCACAGGGAAGAAGGCTAGAAAGCTCAGCAAGAAGAAAGAAAAGTTGGAGAAATTACAGGAAGCTCCAGAGAAGACTTCATAGAAGGAAGGTCTCCAGAATTTGAACTTTGCTGGAATATTAGAGCAGCTCAGATTGGCACTTCGCCATGGCGGAGCGATATGACTGTTGGAGGCATTATAATTGTTAGATTGACGTTCCCAAATGGTTAGAACAATAGTTATGATCAGAAATCTCGCCATCGGACTATTGGGACCATGTCGTAATGGACAAAACTGCATTGATGAAGGATTCTTATAAGTTACATCGTTGTCTACTTATCCTGTCAATTGTTGCGTCGAGCACAGTTTCATGAATTGTATCCGAGACAAAAAGAGAACTCATTGTTACTGTGTTGTGCTTATTGATACCTTTCCATCCATTCTATTGCATTGAGAAATTGTTCATCAACCTGAGATATTCGATCTCGAGAGTGCATGTCGGACGAGCTCAACATTGTGGAAAATTCATTAGAGGAAATTTTAATCAATCTAATAGTAGAGAGAGTGATGTCCACATGAGTTCAAGCCTCATCGACCTGAGGAGTGCAAGCCTCCCCATCGACTGCTCACGGATCCGGACCATCCTAAGCTGCAAATGAGAAAAGAACCAAGCATCGAGATGACTTGGCGAACATGAAGTTAATCCCATCCATCTTACTCGACTACATCCCTCCTCTGGCCAGCGTGGTGAATCATGACAGTGTCCCCGGGGAATTTGACTGCACCTTCGTTACTACGTACCTCCCGAAGGGGATATGCATAGGAAAGCCTCAACCAGATAAGATCATGACACTAAAGATCAGTGACTTTAACCTAGGGGATCGCAAGAACTTCAGCATGCTCGCTCCTCACAGGTATTTGACTAGGATGAAAGGGAAGAAACCGAGGATAATCCCCCAACCATCGAATATGGACCTCACGTAGTCCACTATTCTGAACGTGATGAAAATACCCCATTTTGGAAGGCACCAGGAGGTTAACGTGTGTGTTAAGCTCCTATTGTCAAGCTTCTATGGTGGTTATTTGTGGCTAGAAAGACGCATCAACATTGATCCGACACTGATCCATTGGATCACCAGATTGAGCTTGCAAGGACCAAACCCGCAAGACTTTTACCCAGGGAAGGTTGCAGGCCACGCCCTAGTGTAGAAGATTAAAGATACATACGACGATGTGGAGAAGGGGAAGTGAGGCTACAAGGTAACCTCCATCCAGAATGGCGTAGTGAGCCTTGCTTTAAAGTTGATTGTTGGTAATCTAGTCTAGAAGAATAGACCCACGCAGGTCACAGGGTTTGTTATTGACCTCACGAGGAAATGTGTGGAGGGGCTACAAATGAATTGGGAAAAGTACTTAGTGAACTAGTTAGACCAAGACTGTCACAAATCTTAGGATCAGGGCTATGAGTTACATTTCAGTTGGTTGCTTATCCTCGTCATGTTCATAGCTTGGGATATGTCGGAAGGTGCAACCTTCCCTGAACTAGAACCATCTGAGCCCTTAGCCATAAAGTTCACTTCTCTCTGGTATTCGAGCGATATGGGAAAACAATGGCAGTCAAACATGGTGTTCCACACCTACTAACTACAGTTAAAGAGGGATATTGAGGTTGTCCCTCGTATAACGTCGAACACCCTACACAGGTTCAAGCCATTTGTGAAGTTCCACATAGACATACATTTTATCTACATCACTACGCATGGAGACGAACACAAAGAAGTAATACAGAGTTACTACAAACTCACAGAGGAGGACCTAGAAGAAATCACTAAGGAGTGGCCTATAGAGCTCCTTATCCCTGTTGACCCCACAGAACTATCTGATCTCGAACTAATCGGAAGCCCAGTGGTCACTCGTGAAGGGTATGATACACCTGGAACTAGCAGAAGGAAGAATACAGAAGAGGTCTAGCAGTTGAGCAATGCATCAGAAGAAATTGCTTCAGAATCACCTGGAGGAGGAGGTGATGATGAAGAATATAAATAAGAGAACAATGGAAAATAATTTCAACAAAATAAATGCAAAGTAACACCGCCACAAAATCCCCCTGATGATGCAAATTCATCTAACAAAAGAAAGGTTTCCCCCACGAAACCCACATCGCAGAAGAAGTCAAAAGCTAGTAAGACCAAGCTGCAGACTGTGCTCACACTCGATGACTTAGACTTCATCATCATAGTTGTATCAGATGCTTTGGAAGATATTTTGTAGAGAAATGAAGCTAAGAAAGAGACCATGTATAAAAAAATTGAAGTAGAACTATGAGGGGTACAACAGGCCCTTCACTCCAGTCGCGTAGTGTCCACTGCGCCCCCGCCATCAGAAGAAACAGAGTTGGGATATGAACCTACCCAACTCCGTAGACTAGTCGATGTGACTGAAGCCCTCCTTCGACATGCATAGGAAGAAATAGAACAGGGCACAATGGCCCTGAAGAAAGAACAAGCAGAAGTAATAGAGAAACACAGGGTTGCGCAGCAGGAGAAGGTTGCTCTCCAAGAAAAGTTTGAAGAGGAAAAGGTGCAGATCTAGCATGAGAAAGAACAACTTCTCGTGGGGAAGGTTGGAGTAAAAGAATCAGTCAACAGAGCACTTCGCTCTATGATGGGCTTAGAGCACAAGGAGGAAGACACAGTGGAGCATCAAGTAGCGCAGCTTGCTGAAGCCATCCAACAACTTCAACAGAGAATAACAGATCTAGAGCTACGAATAGTACCAAGTACTTCGTAGGACGTACAAGAACAATAAGAAGCCACTTCCTAGAGAAAAATTGAGAGGATCAGAGCATTAGATTTGGAATGTAAACAAATTAGTAGTAGAACTACACAGACTTATGAGCGACTTACTGAAGACCTTGAACTAAAGGCACTAGAGTCACAACTCCAGGAGGCAAAGAAACAAGCAATGACAGTACAGGAACAACTGAAGCTCTTGTCAGCAATTGAGAGAATGAAACAATCCCAGGAACATCGCATTGTTCAATAGCACATCCATACCATATAGAGAAAATTCATGGAAGTGACTTAGAGGCTCTAGCTAGTCCATAATGCAACTTGCCAACTGTTCGAAGATATTGAAGGACGAGGAGCAGAGTTGGAACAAGTAGTCACTTCAGTCGAACAACTCTTAGAGGGACCAGTGAATGAGTCAGTTCTTCAGGAGTTCATCGAGCAGGAGGCCCTAGCACAATAGCAGGTCGAAGAAGCTCGATCCAGGCTCGAAGCTTTTGAAGTAGAGCTACCCAGATCATAGTGACTTGGGATGAGTCACGGGAGAGTGTTGGGGCCCTGTTGGCCCTTAACCAAGTTTTGGAGATCCTTGGTCAAGTTTGACCTATTTTGGGACTTCGACAGGCAGTCGAAGGTGAAGCACAAGTCAAAGCAGAGATCACGGGATCTCGACCCCTTTTAGGGCATTTTTTGGATTAGGGATTATGTAACGAGTATGGGGATGTCGGCCCATGGTTTTACCCATGTTTAGGCCCTTTTGTAATGTATAAATAGAAAACTAGGAGATGTAAATAGCAGGTGTGATGCTAGGTGATAAGGGCAAGTGAAGGCCAATGTGCTAAGTGCAAGTGATAGTTGTACATGCTTTGTGCATACTGTGCGAGACTTGCAAGGCTAAGTGCAAGTGACTGTAAGAGATTGTGTAAAGGCTTTGTGTTGTAACCTAGCTTGGGGAAGGAGGATCTGGCGAGGTGTGCGTAGATCTCTTATCCTATGCAGATTAGGACCTTGTGGATCTGTGCATGTAGAAGATTGACAAAAGACAATAAAGAGAAGAAGAGTTGGTGGACATAGCCCCAGGATGGGGGTGAACCACCTATATCCTATGTTGTGGTTGCTTTGTGCATTATGGTTGTTTTATGGTTCATATGATTAATTCTTAGTGAAATGATGCATGCTTAGATGATTATGATAGCTTAGTTCCTAATGATGTGAATACGATGCTAGATCTTATCTATGTTGATGTGTTTAGTGCTTGAATGTGTTGAATCTTGTTGCACTGTAATAAGGATTTATCTACGCTGTAGACAAAGGTTAAGTACTAATGAATGAAAACTGTTGAGTGCTTTGTTAGAGTATTGTAATCACATATCTATTTCCCAGCTAAGGTTGTAGACACTAGAGTCCTGCGACCACCCCTGCCTCTACCTCGGGTGAGACTTCATTTGCTTCATAGGGGTTGTTGAAAGGGCTAGTAGTTAGGGTTTTGTTTGTGCATTGTTGACGTGTTGAACCCTGGGTCTTCCCTTGTGCCAACAGACCATGATCCAAATTTCACTGAGAAATTTTGGAAAGAATTGACTAGGCTCCAGGGAACCCAATTGCAACTTGTTACCGCCTATCATCCCTAGAATGATGGACAAATTAAAGTTGTCAATGGGTGTTTGGAAACATTTTTTGGTGTTTTTCATCTGACAAACAAAATCAGTGGGCTCAGTGGTTACCCCTAGCTGAATGGTGGTACAACACATCTTACCATACTTCCACTTGTATGAATCCTTTTGAAGTAGTCAACGACAAAAATCCATTGTTCATTCTCTCATACATGCCAGGTGTCTCTAGGGTTAAGGAGGTTGAAAACAATATTACAATCCGAGCAGCCATTCTTCGTACCCTCAAAGAAAATTTGGTCATGGCTCAAAATCGCATGAAGCAACAAGTAGATTAGGCTCATTCAGAAAGTCAATTCATTGAAGGGGACCAATTGTTTCTTCGTCTGCAACCTTATAAGAATAATTCACTCAAAACTGAACATTGTCAGAAGATTTCCCCCAAATTTTATGGTCCTTATACAATTCTCAAGTGACTAGGGCCTGTGGCCCAGCAGTTAGCTCTGCCCAATCATTCTAAGATCCATCTTGTTTTTCATGTCTCATGCTTAAAGAAAATGATTGGAACTAAATTATTGACTCAAACCAGTCTCCCTAAGTTGGATGAAGAAGGTTCAATTTAGTTTCCGCCACAAGCAGTATTGGACCAATGAGAGCGTCGTCTCTATCAATGCGCGATCAAGGAAGTGTTAGTTCAGTGGAAAGATACAACTTCAGATGATGTCACCTAGGAGTTGGCTACCATTCTGGAACAATTTTCTCATCTCAAGCCTTCAGGACAAGGTTTTTCTTCAAGGGGGAGGGCATGTTAGGGACCTAACCTCCCTAACCCCTCACATAGGACCTAAAATAATATATTTTCTATGTAATAAAGGCCGACATTAGTTTATAAGGCCTATTGAATAATGTGAACAAGTCCAATGTAACAAGACTTAATAGAAGCTTCCGCTTCTAGAAATACCTTCCTCTAGAATGTTCTTTACAAGATAGAATTAGTATAAATAGGAGTAGAAGGCATGAGGAAGCCTTGTCTTGAGAATTATTGTAATAGATCTCTTCTCTGCTTGAGGTTTCCCCCTCAAAGAAGAAAGTGAATTTTGTTTTCATTCAATAATGGTATTAGTGTTGGTGTTGTTATTCTCATTTTTTTGTTGTTCCACTGGTATTTGCTGCAATATTTTTGTTTTCGCTTATTACAATACATATGGTACCTTACACATTGACAATAGAGCTAGTATCTAGAGGAATGAGAGAGACTTCATTAGGCTACTAAAAAAAATGAGGAGCAAGGTGTGCAAGGGAATTGAGGAATCTTGAGGGATCAAAATACTAAATCTGGGAAGAAAGGGATTGGCAGAGGCAGGAATAGAGGGATTAACTAAGGTTGTCTTGGGGGGGTGCTCTCCTAGGATTTCTAAAATGTTCATGGAGGAGGGGGTTTTGGATGGATCTGTATGTGAAGGTTTTTTTCCAACCCTACATCTGGTGATGACTCAGATGAAACCCTCTTATCTATGGTGATATCCAATTTTTCGGGTTTGGAAGGGTTGTTTAGGGGAAATACCTAAATAAATGTCCATGCTCGTGACATATGCGATAGAGAAAAAAGATAAATTCACAATGCATCGTTTGGATCCACTTGATATCTTGATAATTGAGGTTGATGGACTCATGAATTGGGGCTAAAACATTCAGGTAGATGCATATTTAAGTGTAGGTTGTGTATTTACCTTGTTTGGTGGATTCAATGGTCTTCACAAAATTACCTAGAGTATTTCCAATCCATGCAAGTATTTCCTCTTCCCAGTACTTGTGACACAAAGAGTACAATTTGACCTAGATTGGTGCATAAGAAAAATCTTCTTTGTCAGGGTTGAATTTTCTAGTCCAGTATCTAAGACGCAATCTAACATATTGAAAAAAATACAACCCATTCTCAAAAAATTTGTCTCAGTCTTCATGATTATGAAAGATCGCAGCGAAGAAGACTTTGTATCCAAGTTTTAATTCCATGTTCCCTTTGGGTTTCCAGTGGGCATTGATCCATTCTACCAAATCTCTTTCAATAGGCCAGATCCCTAAGAATTTTCCAATAACCACATGATCCTTCATAAATTGAATGCGTCTGCCAATACATTCAGATCTGATCTCATATTTGGGCATTTTGTTCGCTTTGGGAATACATTGTCATGGCTTTCGCTTGTTGAGACCATTTTCATTCCAAGAAGGGTCTTTCATCGGTGTATCACCACTATTTTCTACATTTTTGTGTTGATTGATAAAGAGGTTACTAGATGGATTTGACCCCAAGCCCTAAGAAATAGAGGGGTACCCTCACCAACATGTGTTTTTAAAATCATTAATAAGATATTAATTATTGTTAATGTCACACAAAATGATAATAATAATAATAATAATAATAATAATAATAATAATAATAATAATAATAATAATAATTTATTATTGTATGAGACCCTCTTGTTTGTGGGACAAGGGACCCCCTCCACACAACGATTTGACTGTTAAAGTCTTGTTGACGGGAAAATTTGACATGACGTCAACTGGAAGAATAGATCTGGTCTGGGGTTGTCTAAATAACCCGAGCCATTTGGTGTAACCTATTCTGACGGGGTTAATGGCTCTGTTAGCCAACTAGGGTCCTAAAGATAGAAAAATAAAATAAACTAACTAAAGAAAAGATTCTAACAATCAATACAATAATTACAAATATTTATCTGAGAATGTGAATATACAAATGATTATGAACAGTTTATACACAGTTTACAAGGTTTACATGAAATCTTGCGAAAATGATTGTTTGATAAACTTTATGAATCAAATATGAACAACACTTATTTTTGGATTTTTTTTTAAATATATTAAACGAATAAATACTAAATGCATACGATTGAAACAATGACACAAAAATAGTCAAAGCTAATTAATGTAATCATTGTTTCATTCATAAACAACTTAACTAAATAACACACAGAATAATCTGTAGCCGATCAAGGAAAATGGTATTATCTTTCTGTGTTGTATGAGCTCCTGCCTATACTGTTGTTAAGGGAAACCTATAACAGAACAATACTAGCACCTCTAGAATACATTCAAATAAGTATTTGATATTGGAGTAAATTAATAACAACATGAAGACAACTAATTAAAAATCATGTGATCTTAAGATAATCAATATTTAAGAATGAAAGAAAACTCAATTTTGAGTATTGATATTATCCATCATTTAACATTAGAAATAAATTTCACAATAATCAAATGATCGATTGATGACACCTAAAAATGGAATAAGAAATTATGGACAACATATAACATTTAACGGTATGAAAATACCATATGATGACAAGCTAAAGCTAAAATCAACCATAATAACATTCTCATAATACAATAGTAATGAAAGAAGGAAATGGAATAAGCATCACACAGGTCTAAAGCCAAAGATGAATTGCTTTCCCATATTATTTCTCAAAATCACATGCCCATATTGTAGTCCTCGAAGAATTTTTAAGATAATAGACTCTTAAAGATTGAAAAAATTAATACATAAATGATAACAATTAACCATGTATTGATAAAAATAGACTAAAGTTAATTTAAATCAATGCATAATCAGTTAATCAAAGAATATGAAGATATTATAATGAAAATAAAACCATTTTACTCATAGGACAAAAGCCATTAAGCAACCTGGAATTCCATATTCTTCTTTGAAAATACTCGTCCATTCTCCCAAAGATTGCAACCATATGTTACTCCATTTGAAAAGAAAAAAAGTTTACAAAATAAATAATATACAAAAGAGAAAGGATAAAAATCCTTCTCTTTATTTCTTGCCTCCCTGGCTCTGATCTTTCTCATACATTTATACAATGAATGAACAGTCTCGGCGTCACTGTTAATTTCCGTCACCTGAAATTTGTCTCGTAAAGAGACATCAATATCTCTCAAATCGTGCATTGTTTTGGGACAATTTCTATGCAAAAGGTAAATGGGTCCATTTGGGTTCTGGGTATTCAACCGTTTCTTCAAATTCCTCATGGTTTGGCTGCAATCTGTCCTGTAAAATCATCTGTCTGATCTTGATGCCTTTCCAAATTTTATTTGTTGTTGCTCATAAAATTATTTGTAGCAATCCAATATTAATTTTGGATGAATCATCTTGAACATATTTGGATAATAAAATCAATCCATGATCAAATCTGTATCAAATATTTGATAATAGAAACCTGTGAAACAAAAAGAAACCTAAATTAATAACCTAAAAATTGTGAATAAAACAAAATCTAGAACAATAAAATAAAAAATGAATTTA
>JZKD02S0025926.1:38953-57396 GCA_000966675.3 Picea glauca | reverse complement strand
TAGGTGGTAATGAGCTTGGCAACTCATCCACTACTATGTCAGCAAAATTCTCCAGCAGTTCCTGAACTTCCTCAGGCAAATCTTCCATCGAAGCACTGGTAAGGATAACCCTTGGCTTCCTTACTACAACAAACTGCATCTCCTATTCCTTCTTTACTTCATTCAGGAGTTCCTTCCCACTCATGAGAAGTATGCTCGTGCTAGCTTCATCCTTCACCTTCTTCTCTTCTATTGGAACTAACATGTGTTTCCTACCATTCTTCTCTAAGGTGTAAGTATTTCTTCTCCCATCGTGAATGACATTCTTGTCATACTCCCATGGTCTTCCCAACAAAACATGACATACATCCATGGGAATCACATCACACAGAATTTTGTCTCTATATCCTCCTATCTTAAATTCAACAAGGAATTACTTAGTTACTATTACCTGATGAACTTTCTGCAACCATGAGACTTTGTACAACGTCGTGTGTGTAGTCATCTCTAACTCTAGCTTTTCCACCATATCTGTGGATACTAAGTTGTCAGTGCTCCCACTACCAATTATCACCTTGAAAACTCTGTCTTTCATTTTGCAGGTTGTCTTGAACAAACTGTTCCTTTGTGTCGGCCTTTCAACTTCTGGCTCTAGATTCAAGAGAAATTTCTTCATGATCAAATATTTCCCATCCTCTGCACCTTCTGCCTCAACATCTCACTTCCGCGCTTCCGAAATGTAAGCTTCACCTCCTTATTTCTTTCTCTCGGGACAATCCCAAGACATATGCCATGTTTTTCCATAGGCATAACACATTACTTCTCCTCCTCCACCTCTTCCTCTTCCTCTGGGAAAAGAGTTTCTCGCACCACTCTGCCTTCCTCGGGAACTTCCTCCTCTCTGAGAGTGACTATGTAGTTTCTCCGCCTCATCCTTGGTATTATGTGCTTTGTCCTGGGAAACTCCTTTGCCTCTGTTCAAGCTTCAATCTATATTTTGTTGACTCTGCTTCCTGGCCAACTTCTCTTCCTCCTTCAACGCAATATAATACGCATCCTCCACTGTTATGACTTTCTCCATGATGATTTCGTCCTGGATATCATATCTTAGTCCATTGATGTATCTCTCAACTTTCTCTTCATCTCTCTCTCTCTCTGTCCAACCCTGATGTTCAATCTATAGAACTCCTTTGTGTACTCCTTCACAGTCATACCTTTCTGTCTCGGGTTCTGCATCCTCTTGAACAGATTTATCTGGTAATCCTTGGGTATGAATTTCACCTTCAATGTGGCTACCATTCTATCCCAACTCTTAATCTTTTGTTTTCCCTTGTTCCTCTTGTCAGCCTTCAGTTCATCCCACCACAACGCTGCATGTTCTTTCAACCTAGCGACAACATGTATCACCTTTTTCTCCTCCTTGACATTTTCATAGTTGAAATACTTATCCATTGCTTGTATTCAATCAAGCAATTCTTCAGTGTCTAAATTACCTTCATACATTGCGACGTCGATCTTCACTCTGGCTCCCAACTTGACAACCGCTTTCAACAAGCGTTCTTCTGCAGCATCCTCTACTACAACTTCTTCGACTTCAACTTCTTCAATTTTTGCATCGATGAAGTCTCCATCATCAGGTGCTCTCCTTTGTTTTTTTTCCATGACATCTAGCCTTGCACATAATTGTCTCATCTCCCTTTCCATAGCTCTATTTGCTACAAGCAGATCAACATGTCTTCTAGGCGGCATTGTTCTAACATATCTGATACCTCTTGTCAATATCAGCCTACTCCTCCTTCTATAGAAATAAATTTTGAATCCACTCTGATACCACTCCTGGTGCAAACCGCTCTTCTCTCCTTGGGACTACGCGACTTCCCTGTCTTGGATCTTCAAATTTCTAAGTCGAATTGTCTCTTTAGGTACCTGCGGGTACCCAAGATAGCTATACACAGGCCCCTATTCTCCTGAATGACCATGAGCTATGATTGTGGATCTATCCCTCATAACTTTGGACTTCGGGGATACCCTAACCTCTTACTCCGAGACTTTCCAAAGAGTTCTCCTCTAAACTCTGGTACTCGTGCCACATGCCTCCTTTAATTATGATGACCCAACAATACTTCAGCATTCGTGGCTTCGTGAAAATCCCATTCACCTTGTATACAACTGACGTAGACCCCCCACTCTCAGGCCGAGATCCGCACATGTTCGATCTTCTTTGAATCCATAGAACTAAAATAGTTATTTCGGGCCCTCACTGGAACCCCACGAATCTGATCCACAGGTACTTCACGAAAACTCCACCTGGACAACGTGAACTAGGTGTGAGTCTTCACCTCCATGCGACCACAACCTGGGCCTTAGTCTAAGCGCCTCTCACAACTCGCGAGTTCATGAGTCGATGACCTCAACTCCTCTTTCTCCAAACCTCTGATACCTGAGGTGCGATGCAGGTATGGCTCTTTCCTCGCTAGAGCCTCTATAAGCGACCACTGGCTAGGGCCTAACTCTATCACCCCTCGTAACTCGCAACTTCGCGAGTTGGAGTGTTGAGTCATTGTGCTCCTCCTTGGCGAACCCTTGATATGAGATAAGTCAACAATGGGTTGACTCCTTCCCAAGCGACGTGTGTCCACCACCTGTCACCCGCTTCCACCTTTCTCTAGGCACTTGTTGTTGTGCCACCTGTCAACTACGCGGTCCCCACCTAACGTATGTGACATGTGTTCGCACAAGCCCTCGACGCTCGACACTTCACGACCTTAGCAATCAAGGTGCAACTCATTTATCCTCAGAAACCCTGATACACAAGGTAGTGAGATGCCAAATCTCATAGCTCTCCTTCCTCCTCGATCGATGGTTCAAGTCGAATCATGATCTCGTGACTCGAGGGTTTGAAGCGCAAAGAACTCTGCCTCCCAAATCACGAACCCCGAATTCACGATTTCTTGAATGAGATCAATGACTATCGTTGATCTGGATCTGACGGTCGCTATCCTTTCTGAGATTTTGAGTATCAAAAGATACTCAGTCTTAATCCCCTCACTGCTCTATGAGATCCAATGGCCCACGGAATTTCTCACTTCTCCACGAAGTGTCTCCATCGTCTGTTTCAGTTTCTCTCCTGCGCGACTTCCCAAAGGTTAAACTCCATGTTCCTTCCTTCAGATCTGATGGCTGTCGATCCCCAGGTGCTCGATCTGACGGTCCAGATCTTGTCTCTCCAATTGGTCTAATGGAATATGTGCTCTACCTTGAGCATGACCTTCTTCCTTTCCCTTAGAATATTTCTTGCTCCAAAAGGCATTGGCCTTTATCTTTGTTGAGAAGCCTGTAACCTTCGCTCCCACCTATATTCTAAGAGGTGTTCCTCCTCCTAAGATTTATTTCTCTGAACCTCAAAGCTTCCTTCGAACTCTGCAACCTCTTGCAGGACCTTTGCATGAATTGGTGCTATATCTTCTGAGCTTATCTGTGGCTCTGACCTCAAAGTATCTCTGTCCCTTTCTCTCCTTGAAGGGATGTAAGTGCCCTCTGGCAACTTCCTTCTCAATCACGCCTTGCTGAGCCTACAGGGTGTTTAGTAACCCTGTGAATGTCTCCTCTTGAGAAACTTATCTTATCTCAAAAATCAAAAGAGAGTTCTTCTTGGTGCACTCCTTTCACTCACTCGATGCCCTCCTGGTAGAGCTTCTACAGAATCCTCAGCGACTCTGAGTTCTCACTGAACTCGAAATAGAGTTCTCCTCAATGCATCTTGTGCATCTTCTCAATTCCCTCCTAGCAGAGCCTTTGCAGAATTCTCAACAATTCTGCTTCTCCTATATGTGCTTTCCTCTGCACAGTTTCTCCTTCAAGGTGTTCAACTACCTTGAGGCTTCCTCCTTGAGTCAATGATTTCCTCTGGTGCGCCCTCCTCGCACGTCTTTGTCTAAATTCTGCAGAATTCAGAAGTGCACGCTATGCACTGGCTTACAGAACCCTCAATGTTCTGTCATGTAACCTCTTGCATGAAGCCACAAAGAACCTAAACCTGAAATCAAAGAACTCACAGATAGGAAAATCTATCTATCTCCTGCAGATGGAACTTAACATACATCTACAGCATGAATGAACACACAACATTCATAAAAGACACATAAACACATAGAAAACACATATGCAGGAAAAAATGATTTGTATTAACATCAAGGTTTGATTACAATGTGTTCGAGATCGGACTGCAATAGAGTCACGACTTCTTATCTTCTCCCTATTCTCTCTATTCTTCTCTACCTCTCTACAGACTAACCGCCTACAGATACAAAGGATCTTTTTACAAAAGGGGGCTCCTCGAGTGCTTCCCTCCATCTTCACCAACTCTCATTAATTACAATGAATTAAATTAAATGGGCCATTTAATCCGAATTGGATCTAGATCCCCATCAACATGTCAGCCATTAAAGGTGACACTAACTACGGCCTGCTCAAAGGAACGACTTCGGCTCTACTAGCCTTACAAACATTTAATACATTAAATTCAAATTTGAAATTTGAAAGTGAGAGGGTTGTGCCTCTCCTCTCCATTAAATGCACGCTTGAAGTGCTGGTTGGTTGGTGCTTGATGACGTGGAGTGATGCTCTTGCATCATACTCCTCAACTGCAAAAATCATGAGCTCCTGCTCATGAGCTTCCCAACACCGTTGTTGAAATCCACCTGGATCCCAAAAAATTCTCTGGAGTTGTCCATCTGTTCCATCACTTCGATGTTGTTGTTGCATTTGTTGACCTGATGCTATGGTAGGTTCTTCTCTGCTCAGCTTCCCTTTGTTGACCGCTTCTTCTGATTTGATCATCAGCCTTCTGATCTCCTCAATTATCTTGTCCAGCTGCTCCCATGGCTGGCTCTCCTTTTGCAGCCTGCTTCACTGCACTTCTTCCCTACAAATGGGTAGATCAACTAGATCTCCCATGCCATCTTATTCCTTTGTGGCCTCAGCTTACCACTGTGCTGCAAAATTTAGTTCTGCAGTCTAATCATTAAGTCTCTTCTCAGCTTCCCCTTCTGACGACTTTGCTTCTGCCAGTTCTCCTGCTGGTGCATCTCCAGCTTCCTCCAGCTGCTCCTCAGACTGAAATTCTCCTTCATCTTCTGTTGCACGCCTCGGCACTGCAGTTATCATCTGTTCATCTCCCTGGATGAAAATTCTGAGCAATTCCTCGGAATTTTCCTCTGCTATCATCTGCATGATTGTCTCCTCGTGGCAGCCATATACTGGCTCTGGATTGTTCAACCAATCCTCCAACATCTCCAACTCCATCTCCCATGGAGTGAGCATCTTATCTGCGTGCTCCTCTTCCGTTGTCAGCTTCAGTGTTGCAGGTGTCTTTGTTTTATCTACCTGGCTGAAATCCTTGAGCCATTCTTCTGAATGCTCATCTTTTTCTCCTTCTGTTGGGGTATCTCCTAATGTCGGCCCTCTTGATGGGTGAAATTGACCGTCCGTCAACAGAAGAGTGGAACTGGTCCGGGGTTGTCTAATAACCCAAGCCGTTTGGGATGAACCACCCTAACGGGTTTAGCGGTTCCGTTAGCCGATCTAAGGTCCTAAGAAAAAAAAAATGAAAAACTATTATAAACTAACTAATCTAACTAAAACTAACTATTAAAACAAACTAAACTAAAATAACTAAAATAACTATTAAAACAAACTAAACTAATCTAACTATTCTATATATACAATCTACTAACTACTACTATACTAACTCTAACTAATTAACTATCTAACTACTAACATAAATAAATCTTATTCACAAAATGTACAATATCTACAATTTACAGATTTAAATAAAACCTGAAAAACTCATTTATATTCTGCCCTAAGACAGAGAGAGATATTTTTTGTTGATTTTATAATTTTATGAACAGAAATAAAACAAAACTAACTAAACTAAACAATTAATATGCTAATTCTAACTACAAATCTAACTAAACATATATCTAACTAAACTACTTAAATTATACTAAACAAATTAACTAACAAATAAATCACAAACTGACCTGGAGGAACGCTCCAGATTTGTCCTGTGTATGATGATTGTCTTAGCTGATCGGAGGGAGGAAACCCACACCGAATTATCCAGGAGCTTCTCGTAAACGATAGCTGCAGTGCTCTTCAAGTATGATTACAGGACAAACAAGACATAAAAATTACAACAATCTTATGATTTATAAATCTTCACAGTTAGATAAACCTGTATGCAAAGACTTATACAAAATAATTCAATTGATGAAGAAGAGAAATCTGTCATTCATTAACTGAATAAAGTAATTGCTGTATTTTTAAGTATTGAAAGAAATCAGATATGGATCACATTAATTAAATCATATCATTCTGCAATAGACTATGATAGCTAAAGTAGTCTATAATCAACTGCATCTGACATGCGTAAACTTGAAAAAAAAGATTGATATTATGAAAGCGAAAGCTATAGCAAAACATCAACTCCTGTCTCAGTTTGTATTAGAAATCAATAGCCTGGTTCTCCCACAAGTGAGGATGCTCCTTATTACAAAAAATAATAAGTATTTAAATACCTTCCACAGGGTAAAACATCCCTGTGGAAGTTATCAAAACTGTTTACATAAAATCTGGGAAGATATCCCAAGTCTAACTAAAATAGGAACCTAAAATAAAACTAAAACACACAAATATCTCCTAGACTGTCCAGCATGTCCAATGCAATTCGGATGTACCTGAAAAGGGTAAAAAATGGACAAGTTAGAAGGGTATTTTATTAATAAAATGATAAAAAATCTAATTCTATAGACTAGCTACAGAATCTTGTGATTCTGTAGCTGGTCTAAATCAGACATAGAATCAGCATTAAAATCAATTCAAATCTTTTAAAGAATTAAATCCATCTAACAACAAGTATCTAATAGCTATTTGAAAGACAAACGAATCATTCAAATCGAGATTGTTATACTAATTCGAGATCAAAACAAAACTAAAATCAAATGATTATAGAGATCCATATATTCTCTTTCATTTGTTGCCACAAAGTCGGGTGAACAGAATCGTAATGAACAGTAATGAAATCGTTTCATATCAAATCGAAATCGATACAATTAAAACAAATCATAGGCAATTGTTATGCTGCCTCATCAACAGGAAACACGATCGAATCCAAACAAGATCATTTTCAAATTGACATAACTGTATTGACATAACAATACGATCCATGCCATGAGCGAATTAAATCAAAACTGGCGCGTAAATGTTCACAAACGAAATCGTAATGAGATCAATCAACAGGATCTGTAGGATTAGTTCGATCATTTGTTATTGCTATTTGGGACAAACAAAATCATTCACGAAATCATTTCTTGAATTCATTTTGAAACGACTATTACCCGAATTTCCTCATACGAATTTGACAGAAATAACATAAGTCGATCTGAGTTAACAAACTTGTTTGAAAATTAAAATTAACAGAGCTGCAATCAAGTCTATTTTTTATATGAATACAACTCATGAAATCATCGTACTAACTGAAAATACACAGCAATCCAATCAAGATAAGAGCGAATCGAATAATTGGAATTTAACACAGTCGTTGTGAATCAAAACAGTTCCATGATTCGGGCATAAATATCATTTGCACAGGCTTAAATGAGAATATTGTTTTCATGAAAAACATAGTCGTTCTTTCCAGATCATTGTCAATCAGAGTTGTATTCCCGATTTAGAAGATTATATCAATTCAAACTCACGAAGTCATTTCAAAAATCAAATCATCAAAACTCAATTAGGGTCGATGTGATCCGACTACAACGAGATCATCAGAATATGATCGTGCTCTAAATTTAGCATGAAAAACTTCCTGTTCAAATTAGATAGAAACAAATCGAATCGAAAGCAAACCATCGATTTCGTTAAATCAACAGACAAATGAATCAAATCCGATGAAAATCTATCAGTGGCTAAACTGGGCATGAGCAAATCGTGTATCCAAATCAAAACTTCATTTATTTTTAGCAAAGTGAAAACAATGTACAGAATGAGCAACATTATGACAGAGCCATTTCGAATGATAGACAGAGCTATTTGAAAACCAAATTCAAATCATTATATTAATCCTGGTCATTCAAAAAACTAAAATGATATCAAAGTTCATACTTGTACGACGAGCAGACGGCTTGATCATGACATTTTGGAGTTGACAACAGCTGTAGCTGATTCAACATTCCGAAAAACGATGGAACCAGTAGTTTTCTGCTTCCTATCATTTGCTTGAAGTTTATCCCTTTGGCTGGTCAACACTGCAACTTGGTTTTCCAACGCTTTGACTTTCGATTGAAGTAAGGGAACGTCTATATAGTATCGTTCCAACCACAAATCACATTGGTCACATGACGATTGTCCGAGCTTCGAAGATGCAAGTGAGGGTTTGGTTAAATTGTCGAGGGTTTCATTAGGTAGTTTGATCCCAGGGTAGCTAGGATTATTCTTTAGGAAAGGGGGCAGATTAGAAACGAAATCATAAGGTGGCTCAGAGCACAGACCCTGTGAGTGAGGGTACTCACTAGCTAGGAAGCGTTCTATGTCAGAATCTGAATCCTCACTAAGGACTATGGGCTTCTGCTCAACACTAGGTTTAGGCTTATTCCTAGCCATTCTCGAGATAAGCCGAGCATTCTTTTTTCCTTTGCCATCAACAGTAGGGTTTGCCTTGGCCTTTTTGCTTACAGGATTTTTAATGGCCTCGTCGGGTAAGTCAATATCAGGGTCGACTGAGGGTTTAGGAGAGGGCAGTAGGACATGGAAGGGCATGGGTGGCCCGACCTTAGCTTCATTAATCACAGGCTTGCCAATCTTTATAGGGTCTGTATCATCAAAACCATTTCGATTGATAAAAGCTCGCCAGCTATCACTGTGGAGACTTAAGTGATGAACAATGATAAGTCTGATTAGGCCATGGTGGAACAGGCTACTATCGACCTTCTCCCTTTTAAACCTTTTTGACATTTTATAAAGGATACACTGGAAGTAGAAAGGCATATTCAATGGATATCCTATAAAATTCATTAACAAACGCAGGTGGTAGAGAAAAACGAGTCCATTTCGACCCTCACAGGTCACGAATTGTTTAACTACTATCAAAAGATCATGCCATCATGGTTTAAGCATGGAAATGGGCATACCTCTGTCATAGGATGTGACCTTTCGCGTGACAAACAGTAGTGTCCATGGCACCTCTTCCACTTTTGAATTTTTAAACCAACGTTGGCCCGTGGCTGCTAACCTGGTGGCAGAGCTAAGGAACTCTTCACTAATTTCCAACTGAATGTCACCCACTTTGGCTCTACAGCCATCAAAAGTCAGGGCGAACTATTGTGCAACACATAGATTAAAACCCTCAATCCTATGCACGAAGATGAGCCAACCGCTATCCTCTAAGTCTTTCCGGGCATTGTCGAATAGTAACAAAGCTTGGCTACCGTTTAGCTCGATTTGCACCACTGGTGCCATGGAGCCGAGCACACGGTAAGTTCAGGGTTTGAATCATAGCATACACAAGAGCAGAGTGCACGAAGGGTTACCCGAGCTAACAACGGTGAAACAGGAATAATGGATAGGCATTAATGACATTGTGCAAAGGTGGTGGAGCTTATTTATACCATGCATAATAGTTATTGCCAAGGTACAACCGTCGGCGCTTAAAGCTATTTAACCCACTATTGTATAGTTCAACAATTATGTCACTTGCTCGACCAATGAAATCAATGGTAAGTGTATAAACCAACGCATGCAATCAAAGTTATGCCATAGTTTTAAACACCCAACATACAAATCGAAACCAATACCAAGTGTTGGACCAATGTTCCAATGCGTTTTGAACTAGGTGTCATATCAAATGAAATACATCAAGGGTTTAACCATAACACTTATATATTTTATGAAACCAATGGTCAAGTAGATCAAATCAAAGAATCATATAAATCCAATTGCCAATGGATTACAAATTTAATCACTCATGAAACGAAACTACATGATCAATCAAAGAATGTCAAATGAGTGCAGATTAAAAGGGTTTTGCAAACTGCATAGTGATAAGCGAAATATATATCGACAAGAATGATAACGACAATTCAATACTGATTTTAATGCGACTTCGAAAAGATCAAGGTTTTCACGCTTACAGTCGTGAAAACAAAAACGAAGGTAAATGTGCAAATGTCGCAAAAATAAAAGTGTCGTTTATTTGAGAATTGCGACAAAAATTTATGTTTACAAAACATTGGTGTAGGCAGCTTATTAGTCAGTGGAAAATGTGAATTGGTTGCCAACAATGGAGACACACTGGTAGAAGCAGTTATCTCTGCCAAAAGGAACAAATTCATATTAGGACAACAAAGATAATTCCAACTCAAAAATGACAACCAGAAAATCGTGTAAACATCATCATTAACCAACCATTCCAGCAATGTTTCAAAAGATGAAAACAGATAACAGTCTTAAGACCAGCAAGTCACGATATTAAAGATAAAATCTCCAATACTGTTGATAGAGCCACTGCTTCCAGCAGGCATCCATAGCCTCGACAGGTTTTCCATTTAACCCACTCTGACATCTGTATCCTGCCAAGAAGTTCTGGATCAGAATAAAGGACATTAAGAGGTTTCTTGTTTGCAAATTTTCATATACCCGACATTGCTTCGCTACCAGCGGGCATGTTCAGTACCCCGACGAAGTTGTCTTGGCGTCATGCATGCATTTACCCACTTCCAGCAAACCTGTTCAACATCCCGACGGGTTTACAAGCACTTCCCATAGCTCTTATTAATAATTTTTTTTTTTTTTTCATAGATATATAGTTGAGCGGGGTGACGTTGAAAATCATGATATTTTAACATATTTTTTCAGACCTCATCAGAATTTTTTAGAACTGCCCTTTATTTAGATCCAGAGATGTTTCATTTACAAAAACAACTTCCTAAGGTAGGGAGACGTCTTTCGAGCCATTCCCTTAAGAAATAGGGACAGCTTAAAAAGATAATAGATGATCATGACAAGCTTTGCTCAAAGATTGAAATCAATCAACTTCTTTCAAACAACAGACTTTTTCCAACATAGATATAAATTTCAAAAATATACCATTGATGTTTATACAATATTTTCTTAGTAGTTATTTCAGCGAAGGAATTTTCTATTGTCTTTGTCTGAATAGCTCAGTATGCAGGTATGTGTATTTTCCAAAAACACAAGCTGATAAATTCAAAGAAAAAACAAAAAGAAAAAAGCAAACCAAAAAGAAAACAAAAGAAAAATATGAACATAATATACAAGGGTTGTCATCAAGCAAAGTATCTTTTCAGGGCTTGGCCATTCACCGGATAGGTGTCAAGATGACCCTTAAGATTCTGCAATCGAAAAGAACTGGGACCCAACTTTTCAGCAATTAAAAATGGTCCAAGCCATAAGTTTTGAAATTTAGTGTGTTCTCCCTTTCCCTCATGTGGTTTGTCCCACTTCAAGATGAGGTCGCCTACTTCAAAATTCCTATCAGAAATAGAGTCAGAATCGAACCAGCTCTTAACCAGTAGTTGATTCTGATCTAACTTACGTTTAGCTTGGGCTCTTACTTCTTCTAGCTTCATCAAAGTGTTAATCCAGTTTTCCAAAGGGGGAAAATCTTCTTCTTGGACTTTCTGCGACAACTGAAGCGAAGGAAGAAGAATGTGAGGTGGCAGAATTGCTTCTCTGCCATAAATGAGAAAAAAGGGGGAGTTACCTACAACAGCTTTTGGTGTTACCCTATCAACCCATAGTGCGTTTAGCAGTGCATTGTGCCAATTCTTGTGATTTTCAACCACCGTTCTCTTGATGATTTTAATCAAGTTCTTGTTTGTTGATTCTGCCAATTCGTTGCCCTAGGGGTAATAGCTAGCAGAATACTTCAATTTAATTCCTTTTTCCAAAGTGAACTTGCTCATCTCAAGAGAGGAAAAGTAAGAAGCATTATCGAATACTAAACAGTCAGGGATACCGAAACGAGTGATAATATTCGAATTTAGAAAGGCAATTACCTGACTGGTGTTGACAAATCTTAACGCAGCAGCTTCAGACCATCGGGTAAAGTAATATGTGGCTGTCACAATAAAATTGTGTTGTTGCGAGGACAGGGGGTTGATTGGACCTATGATATCAAGGCCCCACTACTGAAAAGGAGAATCTACTGAAACGGGCTGCAAAGGAAAGGCTGGTTTTTGTAACCGCCCTGATGCTTTTTGACAAATGATACATTTACGACACAAGGCATGGGCGTCTCTAAAAAGCGTGGGACAGTAATAACCGGCTCTTAAAACCTTATGGGCAGTGGTGTCACCACCAAAATGACCACCAGCTTCTCCTGCATGCAACTCTAGCAAGACTTTTTCTGCTTCGTCTTTTTCAAGACAACGCATCGGTATGCCGTCAAAACTTTGACGAAATAGAATACCATTAACCAGATGAAAGGAGGTGGACTTTAATCTCAACGCTCTTCTTTTAGTGGGGTTGAGGTGACAGGGGGCTGACCCATGTTCAAGACATAATCTTATATCGTCATACCAAGGACTGACATAGTTTTGTGAGCAACAGACTAAATTTTGATCTTGTTGTCCTAGGTTTGACGTATCACTTTCTTCTTGTTGTACTGCTGCTGAATCAGCAACTAACTTGCATAACCCTTGGCCTCTCACTATCTGAGATGGGGTGATTTCTAATTCATACTTCTGTAAAGAGGTGACCTAGTTGGCCTTCTTTTCACCTAGTTCCTTTTGCACTAATAGGTTCCTTATGGCTGGGTAGGGGACAATAAATTTTGTCCTAGACTTCAAAAGATAGGACCGAAAGTGCTTAACTGCTTTGAAAGCAGTGTAGGCTTGCCGATCTACCGCTGGGTAATTAAGTTCAGCGCCTTTGAAAGAGGAGCTCATAAAGGCAATGGGTACTTCATTGTTTTCGGCATTCTTTTGGGTTAGGACGGCGGCATAGGAACGGTCAGAAGCAAAAGTGTAGAGTGTAAAGTCTTGAGAAAAATCTGGGCTCATAAGAGACAGAGAGTCTATTATGACCTTCTTTATTGCATTAAAAGCTTGACTTTCAAGGGGTCCCCATTGATATTGGGTGTCTTTCTTAATCAAATTTTGTAAAGGCCTGACCATTTCGGAGAAACTGGGGACAAATCTTCTCACAAAGTTAATCTGGCCTAAGAAAGACTGCATAGATTTTTTGGACGTAGGAGGGGGAAGTTTCACGATGACTTGAGTCCTTTTGGGGTCGATAATCATCCCCTCGCTAGACATAATGAATTCCAAGAGTTTACCCTGCTCTACTGCAAAGATGGATTTTTTGGGATTCAAGGAGATGCTGTATTTACGACATCGCAGTAGGACGGCTCGTAAGTGAGCTAGATGATCGTTTTTGTTTTTAGAAAATACAGTCACATCATCTAAGTAAACTACGACGGACTGATTGATTAAGCCTTGGAAAGCAATGTCCATTTCTCTCTGAAAGGTGGCGCCAGCATTAATCAATCCAAAGGGCATTTTTCGATAAGCATAAGTGCCCCACGGGGTGCAAAAGGTAGTTTTAAGTTTGTCTGGTGGAGACATCAGGACTTGGTTGTACCCCGAGAAACCATCCAGTAAAGAAAGCCTCTCGGAACCAGATACCTGTTGAAGGATATGTTCCATGGGTGGGACAGGATAGTTGTCTTTATCAGACGCTCTATTAAGGTTTCGAAAATCGACGCAGAGTCGGATTTCCCCACTTTTCTTTCGGACTGGGACAAGGTTAGAAACCCATTGAGTGTGCCTAATAGGAAAAACTATCTTAGCATTTAGGAGTTTATTCAATTCTTTTTGAACGGTCGGTTCAAGCTTGGGGTGCATTTTCCTCAATTTTTGTTGAAAGGGTAAGGTTTGGGGCTTCATCGGAATGACATGTTGTATGATGTTAGGGTCGAAAGTTTTAAGGTCGTCATACGTCCATGCAAAGACGTCTTTAAACTCTTTGAACAATTTAATAAATGCATCTTTTTCTTGTTGAGAACATCCCAACCCTAGATTAATGCACTGAGGATTTTCATTAGTTCTTAAGTTCACTTTTTCATAAGATAACGAGGAACTATTAGTTTTACAGTTGACTGTCTTTTTAAATTTATCTTGAAGATCATAAAACTTCTCTAATCTAATTATAGATTTAGGGATCGAGTTTACCATATCTGATGAAGATTCAGAAGTTCTCGGATCTGGTATTACCGTGAAATCGTGCAAATTGTCATCGTGTGTGTGTTCGTCTATTACTGCACCTTGAAAAGTTTCTTCCATGTGCAGAAAGTTAATAATCTGTTGATCGTCATCAAATACTCTCCAGTTCGTGATGTTGTCGGGGACGGATGGCCGGAACAACAACTCAACGGAGAATGCATCTGGGGAAAAGCCTTCTGCAGGAAGAAGTTTAGAAGCTACATTAGCTAATAAATCTACTTCAGAGTTATTCAATCTAGGAATAGAATTTATATTGAAAGCAACAAATTTATTCATTAAATTCCATACCTCAGACTGGTAGCTTTTGAGATGTGGAGAAAGACAGTGGATAGAATCTCTTACCTGTCTAACCACTATTTCAGAGTCACCAAAGACGGTTAAATTTTGAATGTTCATATCCGAAGCTTTTCTGAGACCTTGCAGTAAAGCCTCATATTCTGCAGTATTGTTAGTACATTCAAATTCCAACCTACATGCCATCAATGTTTTGTTACCTGTCGGATCGATAATGATGCAGCCTGCTCCAGCTCCTTCTTTGGACTTTGACCCGTCGAAATATAGAGATTAAATTTGATTTCCATTGGGTACATGAGATTGTTGCGTAGAAGCTGTTGGCTGCATATATGTTACAATCTCAGACTGTTGTTCTGGATTGGTGATAGGTGAAGCCTCGGCCATGAAATTTCCGAAGAAAGTGTCCATCCCTTGTACTTCGGGTGAATCGGCAGAAGGTGTAAATGGTTTGTTGGGATCGTTCAAATATGTAACCATGAACTTAAGGTAGTGCTCACGATTTACTTTGATTTTTTTAGGCTTGCCATTGTCTGGGAGCCATAGGTGGGACCAATCTGTCGCGAAATAACCATGTAGTTGTTCTGACCAGTCCTTGCTTAAAAACAGACCATACACTTCTGGAATATCCACAACAATTATATCAATAACTTGATGAACCTTGGGGTTAGACAATAACCTAATAAGCACATTCTTTAGTTCTCCTATGACTTTAACATTTGTCCGATCAAGTTGTATGATTTTTAAAGTAGAGGGTTCAACTTCAGCATTAATCTTTTGGAAAATAGACCAAGGCATCACATTGGATGACGCTCCTGAGTCTACCATACAATTGTGCACGTTTCTATTAAATATCTTGAAGGTTAACAAAAATGGAGGTACATTTTTGCGAGTACTAAGAGTAGTAGCTTGTGGCTTTTTACTCGCAGTTTCTAAAGCTACTTTATCTACATTATTTACATTATTTACATTACTTACAGGAAGGCTCCCTTTATCTTGAGGATCAGGATTGTTTTTAGTGGAAGTCTTCTGGGGAACTTTGTTCTGCACAACCTTGTTACCATTAGAATTACCATTTTTTCCATTCTCCGAGATATTTTGTAACATTTTTTGTAGCAGAAATGGAAACTTCAATAACTCATAAACAGAAATGTTAGCTCTCAACTTTTTAAGATCTTCAACTACATCATAATCTAAGTTGGGGTTCACATTACTCTATTTAGTCTCAGTTGATTTAGACTGCTTTGGAGGAAAAGTTGTAGTGTTTTCGGTAGAAGGTTGGATTGATGTCTTACTCCTGGTATTATAGGGATGTATTGTCTCAAAGTTAGCTTGAAAGATGCTATCCGAGAAGTCTCCAAAAATGTTTGGAGAAGACTCTTCTTCTTGAACTGTCTCTTGTTCAACTACCTCCTCAGGAATCTCAGGAGGCATCAATTTATCTTGGGCTTCTAGAATTGTTTGAAGGGCGCATTGCAGACTTTCTAGATTTAGGCCTTCGGTGGTTGGATTAGGTCGGTTGGTAGGAAAAGGCTTCCGGAACGGGGGTTTGTAAGGTCCTTTGCTCGAGGAAGCTTCTTCAGTCGACCTTTTCAAGTCTATAACTTGATTTGACAGTTTTAGAACAACTTTAGTTAAGTTTTCTAAATCAAAGCTTTCAGGCTGTGTTTTACTTTGAGTGGGTCTGGGGAGGATTTCGATCTTCTTTTTGGAAGAAGAACTAGTCTCAATTTCATTGCTAGTAGAGTCTTTAAGACTAAGAATGTATTTTTCAATCTGGCTGGCCTCCTCGAAGGCTTATAACAACGTGGATTTCTTAGATCGTTTAACCCAGATAGCTATACTTTGATGCAAAGCTTTAGTGTAGTATGCTATTATAAGACTCTCAGTAGGCATGGAATCCGTAGGGATTCAGTTTTTGAGTGTTAAGAATCTTTGATTAAAGTCTTTAACTTTTTCTTTTGGGTTCATTCTTAAGCTAGAAAGGTCCATGACTAGGACTTCCGGAGGCTTACCATCTCCAAAATTTTCCAAAAAGCATGACTCAAACTTTTCCCAAGACACGATGGTATGGGGTTGTTGGGAAAAGTACCATGTGGATGCATTACCCTCGAAAGTATAAGGGAACAACCTACAGACAATGTCTTCATGTTCGACATTGCGGAGTCTTATGACTAACATAAAATTTTTAATGTGATCTTCAGCGATCTGTTTTTAGTCAAGGTCAAACTTGGGAAGCCATTTCTCTGGGTGTTTAGGTAAAGGATGTTGAGCTCCAGGTACAGCTACAGAATCATGATCAATCCAGGGTCTAGCAGGGTTGTTCTGATTTGCCATTGGGGTAGTGGGTCGACCGAGGGTTTAGGAGAGGGCAGTAGGACATGGAAGGGCATGGATGGCCCGACCTTAGCTTCATTAATCACAAGCTTGTCAATCTGGACAGGGTTTGTATCATCAAAACCATTTCGATCAATAAAATCTCGCCAGCTATCACTGTGGAGACTTAAGTGATGAACAATGATAAGTCTGATTAGGCCATGGTGGAATAGGATACTATTGGCCTTCTCCCTTTTAAACCTTTTTGACATTTTATAAAGGCTATGCTGGAAGTAGAAAGGCATATTCAATGGATACCCTATAAAATTCATTAACAAACGCAGGTGGTAGAGAAAAACGAGTCCATATCGACCCTCACAGGTCACGAATTGTTTAACTACTATCAAAAGATCATGCCATCATGGTTTAAGAATGGAAATGGGCATACCTCTGTCACACGATGTGACCTTTCATGAGATGAATCGTAGTGGCCATGGCACCTCTTCCACTTTTGAATTTTTAAACCAACGCTGGCCCGTGGCTGCTAACCCGGTGGCAGAGCTAATGAACTCTTCACTTATTTCCAACTGAATGTCACCCACTTTGGCTCTACAGCCATCAAAAGTCAGGGAGAACTGATGTGCAACACATATATTAAAACCCTCAAACCTTTGCACGAAGGTGAACCAACCGCTATCCTCTAAGTCTTTTCAGGCATTGTCGAATAGTAGCAAGGCTTGGATACTGTTTGGCTCAATTCGCACCACTGGTGCCATGGAGCCAAGAACACGGTAAGTCCATGGTTTGAATCATAGCATACACAGGAGCAGAGTGCATGAAGGGTTACCCAAGCTAACAATGATGAAACAGGGATAATGGATAGGCATTAATGACATTGTGTGAAGGTGGTGGAGCTTATTTTTTCCATGCATAGTTATTGCCAAGGTACAACCACCGGCACTTAAAGTTGTTTAACCCACTATTGTATAGTTCAACAATTATGTCACTTTCCCGACCAATGAAATCAATGGTAAGTGTATAAACCAACGCACGCAATCAAAGTTATGCCATAGTTTTAAACACCCAACATACAAATCAAAACCAATACCAAGTGTTGGACCAATGTTCCAATGCGTTTTGAACTAGGTGTCATATCAAATGAAATACATCAAGGTTTTAACCATAACACTTATATATTTTATGAAACCAATGGTCAAGTAGATCAAATCAAAGAATCATATAAATCCAATTGCCAATGGATTACAAATTTAATCACTCATGAAACGAAACTACATGATCAATCAAAGAATGTCAAATGAGTGCAGATCAAAAGGGTTTTGCAAACTGCATAGTGATAAGCGAAATATATATTGACAAGAATGATAACAACAATTCAAAACTGATTTTAATGCGACTTCGAAAATATCAAGCTTTTGACGCTTACAGTCGTGAAAACAAAAACGAAGGTAAATGTGCAAATGTCGCAAAAATAAAAGTGTCGTTTATTTGAGAATTGCGACAAAAATTTATGTTTGCAAAACATTGGTGTAGGCA
>JZKD02S0025926.1:13275-24528 GCA_000966675.3 Picea glauca | reverse complement strand
CCGGAAATAGCACTGCCTACAACCATCTCTTTGGTTACTGCAAAACAATGCAGTAAGCTCATTGCCAAAAACAAGAAAAAAAATTTCCTGATGATCTGCCCTTAGGGAAAGAAGAAGACTACGACCACGACATCTATACAAGGCCCCTCTTCACGACAGTAACAAATGGATAAGGTCGTGGAGGAGTACGAGGACATCTTCACCTCCCCCGCGGGGGTGCCTCTACACTGTCAGGTCAAGCACCTCATCGATCTGACCCCAGGTGCGCAGTTGCCCAATGGATCGATCTATCGACACTCCGTTATGGAGAATGACAAAATCAAGAGGCAGATTCAGGAGCTGTTGCAGAAAAGTCACATCCGACCGAGTTCATCGCCCTGTGGGAGCCTGGGAGACTCTGCATTGACTATCGAGCATTGAACAATATCATTATCTGGAATAGGTACCTGATCCCACAAATTGATGACCTTCTGGACCAACTCAAGGGGGAGAAATATTTCAGCAAGATTGACTTGAAATATGGGTATCACTAGGTATCAATCGAACACTCTGATGTGTGGAAGACTGCCTTCAAATCCAAGGAGGGCCTTTTTGAATGGCTGGTCATGCCTTTCGGGTTGATGAATTCCCCTGCAACCTTCATGAGACTAATGGATGACATCTTGCGACCATTCACCAACTCATTTGTAGTGGTTTACTTGGATGACATTCTGATCTTCAACCAGACTTGGGAAGAGCACCTCCACCACATCCGACAAGTCCTCCAAACACCGCGGCAACACAAGTTGTGTGCCAATTTGGAGAAGTTCACTTTTGGCATGACACAGGTTCAGTATCTGGGATACATTATTGATTAGCGGGGGGTGCATGTGGATCCATCCAAGATCCAAGTCATTCAGGATTGGCCAGCCCCAATCACCCTAATAGAGCTCCGCAGCTTTTTGGGTCTTTCCAATTTCTACCGCAGGTTTGTGTTGGGATTCTCTCATATCACTTGGCCCTTAAGTCAAGTCACCAAGGGAGGAGAGAAAGTAAAATTATTTTGGTCTGAATCTCAATAGAAGGCATTTGACGATTTGAAGCATCGTCTCTGCTTTGCACCAGTGCTCACATTACCAGACTTGCAACAACCATTTGAGATCAAGACAGATGCCTTCGATTATGCTATTGGGGCAGTCCTTACTCAACAGGAGCATCTAGTGGCATATCATAATGAGACACTTTTCGACACAGTCCGGAAGTATCCCACTTATGATAAGGAGATGTATTCCATTGTGCAGGCTTGCCGACAATGGAAGAATTACATTTTGGGAAAGGAAACGATCATCCACACAGACCACAGACCCTTGCAGTTCATACAGACCCAAGGGAAGTTGCAAAACGATCACCATCAGAAGTGGTCCACATACCTGCAACAGTTTCATTTGAAAATTAAGTACAAGAAAGGACGCACCAATAATGTTGCAGACTGCCTCAACTGACCCCCTATCATGGCGCTAACCACGGTGCTCAACTCTTGTGGGCACAAGACTTTCGATTGGCCGCTTCTCTACAAAAGTGATCGAGAATTCGGCCACACATACAATACGCTCTTGGAGGGTAAGCAAGTTCCTAATTTTCACCTCTAGGATGCCCTACTATGTCACCTAGGACATCTTTGTGTTCCTTCAAGCGAGCATGCCAAGATGATTTTTGAGGCACACTACAGCTAGGTCGTTGGGCATTTTAGGGTCGAGAAAACCGTGGCAGTACTGCAAAAGTATTTCTATTGGCCGAACCTTCGACAGGATGTCGGGAAGTACATCAAGTCCTACACTGCTTGCACCATTGCCAAACTTACCATCAAGAAGCAAGGCCTTTATACTCTGTTTCCCACCCCTAGTCGACCTTGGGAATCCATCACCATGGATTACATGTCAGGCCTTCCTTCTACTAAGCATGGAAATAACTGTGTTTTTGTGGTCGTCGACAGATTCTCAAAGATGTCCATTATGATGGCCTGCAAGAAGAATATCACAGCAGAAACCACTGCTAAACTCTTCTTTGAGCGAGTGTGGGTACACTTTGGGATCCCAAAGTCTATCATCTCAGATTGGGACAGCAGGTTCCTCAGTACATTTTATTCCATCCTTTGGTCAATGCTGGACACCAAGCTCACCAAGTCCACAGCTTTCCATCTGCAAACTAATGGCCAAACAGAGGTCGTCAACCAGATGATTGTACACATTCTGCGCATGTACAACTCAAAGCATCCATGCACATGGGATGAGAGCCTCCCCTATGTACAACACAGCTACAATTGGGCTCTCCATAGCTCACCCAACCACAACCCCTTTTAGTTGGGCTTGGGATTCCAGCCACTATGTCCCATTGACGTAGCCATGCCATTTGTGGCTACTTAGGCAGATTCAGCCCATGTCCAGTCTGAGGCTAACAAAGCAAACAACTTCATTGAGTGCATTCATCACATCCGCCAATAGGTTCATGACATCTTGGACATAGCCAATGCTAAGTACAAGAAGTGAAATGATCAACATCGGGTGCCACACAACTTCTAGGTGGGCAATAAAGTGTGGCTACATTTGCAAAAGGAGCGCTTCACTGGACCCTACCGCAAGATTCACCCGCTCCGATATGGGCCATACACCATCACCAAGGCTGTGGGGGACAATGACTTTGAGCTTAGTATTCCACCATTCCTTGGTCTGCACACAGTGTTCAATGTCGACTGCCTTCGGCCCTACTTTCCACCTCTACTGGACACATCTGACATGGCAGAACAAATCACACCGACAGATTTAAACCCAGATTGCATGGAACAAGCCACAACTGATCGGATTATGGACACACAGATCAAGAACACCCGCCAATAGAGGATCCAGCTATATCAAGTTGTCAAAGCAGGCCAAATCCTTCACCAGGGCAAGTGGCTCACCAGGGACCAAGTTCAGCAAAAGTTTCCTCGTCTCATGGAGGAACTCAACGCAATGGGGACCATTACTTCCTAAGTGGGGAGGAATCATCCAGGTGGATATTGGTGGCCACCCGCCTATTCCACTTGGACTCGCACCATTATTTCTTTTGTGTTTTTCAGTTTCCTTAATTGTAGCACAATTTACTATTTTTAGCAGTTTTTGGGGTCCTGAACTTCCGGAGTTGTTTTGAAGCCCTAAATGAAATTTTGGAGCATTCCAGCGAATATGAGTCCGTTTCGGACTCAATATTCATTGTCAGAAGTGTATTCCTCGGATAAATATTTCTAACAATGTATCACGTGCGTCAAACAGAGATAGTATGCCAAAGTTACGACCCCGGAAAATTGATGTACCGATTTACCCCAATGGGGCCCATATTCTGGCGTTTCATCTCCTAGGGTTAGGTTTTTGGATGTTTAGGGTTTTCCATTGTCTCTTAATAATATATAGTCCTTCGAGCCCCATTGTAACACAAATTTCATAGGCCAGTAGCTACCACATCTCTTCTCAGAGATAAGCTACCAGCGCTCGAGCCATTTTATTTCCATTCTATCTGTAAGCATATTTCAGTCAGTTGTTATTAATGAAATGAATTTTTACTTCCGCTGCATATCTGTGTTTATGTGTATTTATGTATTTCATTATGTTCCTACATAAATCTGGATCAAGGATACATCGCTTCAAAAAAACCTCCAAAGACTATAGCCAAGAAGGAATTAATCAGGAAAAACAAAATAGCAATGGATGCCATCCTAGATGGATTGCATGATTCGATAAATGTCAAAGTGGGACAATGTTCATCATCCAAGAGCTTTGTGATCATCTACATAATCTCTACTTTAAGGAATCTCCTCTTATCAAAGAGACAAAACACATTGATTAAGATAAAGAATATGTTGATATAGAACAAGACAAAAGAAGCCCATCATGTTAGACAAATTCAAAAAAAGAAGAAGAAGGTGAAGTAAATCTTGAAGAAAAACTAATCAACGCTTTAAGTGAGGTAAAAAGAGAAAGGAAGAAAAACAATTCACTCGAGGAATAATTGATCAAGCTAAAGGAAGGTTCTCAAAGTCCCAAATCCGAAGAAGTCTAGCAGATGATTATAAATCTATATATCCAAGTAGAAAAATCTAGAAGGATTGAAGAAACACTCAAAAATCAGTTGGAAGAAAAGTAGTGTTTGGAAGATGAAATACTATCACAAAGAAAGGAAGCAAGGAAGAGAGAAGATATTTTGAAAATTCATCTTAAGGAAATATCTAAGGACCTAAACAAGCTTGAAGTAGAATTTATTCCACAAGAAAGAAGAAATCATCTCCTTGAAAACCCAACTTGAAGAAGAAAAGAGAAAAGAAGAAGTAATGAAGACCCAGATGATGAAGAAAGAAGAAGATTGTGAGAACCTTGAAGAAGAAGTCATTACATTAAGGGTTGAAGTTGTCAATCTCAGTAAGAACATTGAAGAGAGAGGAAGCTCCACACTGCTAGTAAAGAAAGTTGAAGAGATATGTTACATGTTTATTCATTGTTGGTTTTCTCTTGTGAATAGAGTTTTTTCATGGTTGTATTGAAAGATTCTCTCTAAGAAAAGTTGGCTAGGTTTTTCCCTGAGATTGGGGTTTTCCCAGGATAAATATTTGTCCTTTTGTGATTGTTTATGTGTTGCTTATATATTTAACATAGTTACCAACTTAATGAGAACTGTGACCTCAAAACGAGAACTCTGGCCCAAAAAACCGACATTTTATAAGAACTATATATTAAAAATATATAAAAAATAGTTTTATATTATATAAGAACTCTGGCCCAATAAAGTGTATTATATAAGCTATATATAGTGATGGTTGACTCTACTCCTGAAGAAAATATTATAGAAGAGAAAAATGAGACAATAAAGCTAGAGATACACGTAGATCCACCCAAAGAAGTTACAATTACCAAGAAGAGACCAAGATGGATTTGGAACACCTTGCAAGAAGTTGAAGGACATGCAACTCCTAGAGGGTCTTTTAGAGAGAGCAAGAGACCACACAAGTATTCTAGCTATGTGGTGTTGATGAGGAAGATAATTGATTCAGGACCTTCAAATTATGAGGAATATGAAAAGAAACAAGTGTGGAAGGATGCTATGATGATGTCTGGAAAGTGGTTCATAGACCAGAAGGGAAGTCATTGGTGAATTTTGAGTGGATCTACAAGATCAATCATGTTGTATATGGCAACATAGAGATGTACAAAGCTATATTTGTGGCTAGAGGATTCTCCCAGAAAGAGGGAGAAGATTATGACAATACATTGGCTCCAATAGACAAAAGAAGTGTACATAGAGCAGCCACAAGACACATGAGAAGGAGTCTCATGTTTGTATATTGAAGAAATGTTTGTGCGGGCTTAAGAAGGCACCTAGAGTATGGTATGCCAGACAATTATTTGATGAGATCGAGGCTTACAAAGTGTGGTGTAGATCCCAACCTTTACTACAAGATTGAAAATGGTTACCCCTTGATATTGGTACTATATGAGGATGAATTGTTTCTTACAGGGGATGAGAAGCTCATTGATGGGTTCAAGAGGAAACTCACTTCATAGTTCGAAATGAAGGGTCTGGATTTGATGGGATTAGAAGTGTGGCAGAGACCAGATGAGATATTCCTTAGCTAATGAAAGTATACAGTTAACATCCTGAAGAGATTAAGGATGATGGAATGCAAGTCCATGGCCACACCTATGGTTACGACTCTGAAGATCTTGAGTGATTCATCTTCATTTTTTGTTGATCTTGTGATTTACTAACATTTGATCAGATCCTTGATGTAGATGGTTAACACTAGGTCATATATATGCTTTGCTATGAACACATTGATTCAGTACATGGTTGAGCCTATACATGTACATTTGGTAGCCGTAAAGCATGTATTGAGGTACATGCATGGTACGATTGGATATGGACTCAGATGTGTCTTGGACGGTGAAGCAAAGTTACAAGGTTATACAGACTCTGATTGGGCGGAGAGTGCAGTGGACGAGAAAAACACATCAGTATGTTGCTTCAGTTTGAGATAAAGTATGATCTCATGGTTGAGAAGAAAACATGCATCAATGGCACTCAATACAGTAGAGGTAGAATATATAGCATCTAGTGTTGCAAGTTTTGAATCAGTGTGGATTCGAAAGTTGCTTGCAGGGTTATTTGATCTATAGTTGGATCCAACTTTAATATACTATGATAATCAAATTTGTGTGAATCTTTCATAGATCCAGTATTTCATGTCAAGTCAAAGAATATAGAGATAAAATACCATTACATCCGAGACATGGTGCAAAAAGGAGAAGTGGATCTCTGGTACATATCCACAAATGATCATATAGCAGACATTCTCACCAAGCCTCTATCTAGGGTGAAGTATGAGCCTTTCAGAGACAAGCTTGGTGTGATGCAAAATGTCGACCCTCATTGAGAGGGATATGTGATGTTTCTCCTCCATCGGGCTCTCCCTCTAGCCAAGCATTTCCTAGATCATTCATGTGAAGTGAATGAGGGAGTAAAATGTATCCTAGTACAAGTCTTTCCTACACCATGTGAAGTGTCTAGGTGTGAATGGGACTTGCAGCGTGGTATTTTCCAAGGAATAAGTGTAAGGAACAAAATATTTGTATGGCCATTTACGAGGATGTTTCTGGCGAGGAAGCTAAAGGTTACCCTGTGGAAGAGATACCCCCAACAAATGATCTACTCCACTCACTGATACACCAAAAGTTGAACCATTGATTTCATTGCACACCCTCACTGGATTCTTTGCTCCCCAACCCTCAAGCTAATTGGATACATTAAGCATAGGAAAGTCACAATCCTTGTTGACAGTGGAAATACCCATAATTTTATTCATTGTCATAGTTCCCAGGAAATCAATTGCTATATCTATGTCGATGACAATTTTCAAATCATGATTGTCAATGGGTGTTCCATGAAATGTGGTGGTCATTGTGAAAATGTGCACCTGCAAATTGGTCAGTACCACCTGAAATCTCATATGTTTTCTATCGATATGGGTGGTTGTGACATTGTGCTCGGTGTTTAATGATTACGCACTCTCAGCCCCATCCTTGTGGATTTTAAGGACCTCACCATGCAATTCCAATAGGAGGGACAACAACATAAATTCCAAGGCATCACAATAAGCTCCCTTAACATCATCAACTCCCAACAAATGGAAAAGCTACTAAAAAAAGGTCATTCTAGAATTATTTCCCAACTCCATTCCATTCACATCATTGACACACCCTCTATGCACCCTAACCTTTAATCTATACTCTCTAGACACCAATCTATTTTTAGCACTCCCCATGGACTTCCCCCTTCCCATAGTGCCCATGATCATTCCATTCCTCTTGTACCATGAAGTCTTCCTCCCAATGTTCGCCCTTATTGTCATCCCTTTTCCTAGAAAAATTAAATTGAGAAAATTATTCAAAAATTGCTAGAATCTTGTGTTATCCGTCCTTGTAATAGCCCCTATTCTTTTCCAATAGTCATGGTACTAAAGAAAGAAGGCACTTGGCACATGCGTCCCGATTTTTGTGCCCTTAACAAACTCACAATCAAATAAAATTTTTCCATTCCTATCATTGATGACCTTTTGGATGAATTGAATGGTACTCAATGCTTTACAAAACTTTATCTCCATTCTGACTACCACCAGACACGTATGAAAGAGGAAGACATCCCCAACACTTCCTTTCGCACTCATGAGGGTCACTATGAGTTTTTGGTCATGCCCTTAGGACTATGTAATGCCCCCTCCACTTTTCAAAGTATCATGAGTCATGTCTTTTGTCCTTTCCTCCATCATTTTTTCTTAGTTTTCTTTTATGATATTCTCATCTATAGTAAAACTTGACCATCCCATATCGTCCACGTGGATCAAGTTCTCCATCTATTGTCTAAGCACAAACCTTTTCTCAAACAATCTAAATGTGCTTTTGGCACCTTTGAAGTTGAGTATCTGGGTCATATTGTAGGCAATGATGGTGTACGGGTGGATCCTAAGAAAATTGAAGCTATGAAGGATTGGTCTTTCCCTAAAACTCTTAAAATCTTGTGTGGATTATTAGGTTTAATGAGATATTATCACAAGTTTCTTCAGAATTATGGAAAAATTGTAGCTCCTCTCACCGCTCTCCTTAAAAATAATGCCTTCAGTTGGACTCCAGCAACTGATTATTCATTACAAGCCTTGAAAAATTATATGTGCACTACTCCTATCCTGGCACTACCCAACACTACTCCTATCCTGGCACTACCCAACTTCACCAAGAATTTTTTCTTGGAGTGTGATGCATCAAGAAAAGGCATTGGGGCAGTCCTCATGCAAGATGGTTGACCTTTAGATTTCACTAGAAAACAACTATCAAAGCGAAATTTGGGCCAATCAACCTATGAAAAGGAAATGTTGGCTATTTTTCATGCAATGGATCTTTGACATCATTATCTCTTGGGGAAACACTTCCAAATTAAAACTGATCATCGTAGCCTCAAGTCTTTTTTGAAGCAAAGAATTTCATCCCCGAAGCAACAAAAATGAGTGACCAAGATGTTTGGATATGATTATAATATCATCTACAAGAAGGGAAAATAAAATTTGGTTGTTGATTCTCTTCCAAGGAAATATGAAGAATAAGGGTCCCTCTTTTCCTGCTCATTCATCGTAGAAGATTGGCTTCAAGTTGTTTGCCACGAATGGTTGCACGAACCCAAACTTTCTAGCATGAACCAAAAATTGCAACAAGATCCTCAAGCTTCTCTAGGGTACTCTTGGCACAGTGAAGAGATTCACTATAAAGGTTTTATGTATTTAAGAAAACAATTGAAACTTAAATACATGATGCTCTCTGAGTTGCATGCTTCACTTGAAGCTAGGCATTCAGGGTTCACCAAAACCTATGAACGAGTCAAGCATTATTTTTTTTCGGACAATATGAAACAGGGCATCCCTACCTTTGTTGTTGAATGTAATACATGTCAATGCAATAAGGGAGAAATAGTCAAAGCTCCAAGCACACTCCAACCACTCTCGATTCCCCGTGCTATTTGGAGGGATATTTATATGGATTTCATTATTGGATTACCTAAATTGAGAAATAAGTCAATCATGATGGTGGTATTACATCGTCTTTCCAAATATGCTCTTTTTTTTCTCTTCAAAACCCATTCACCACATCCATAGTGGCTCATTTTTTATGGATAATACATTCAAACTCCAAGGCATGCCTCATTCTATTGTCTCTTACCATGATCCAACTTTCACCGACAACTTTTGGCAAGAATTGTTTAGGCTCCAGGGAACCCAATTGCAACTTGGTACTTCCTATCATCTCCAGACTGATGGACAAATTGAAGTTATCAACAAGTGTTTGGAAACATTTTTCAGTGTTTTTCATCTGACAAACGAAATCAGTGGGATCAGTCGTTACCCCTAGTTGAATGGTGGTACAACACATCTTACCATACTTCCACTCGCGTGACTCCTTTTGAAGTAGTTGACGACAAAAATCCATTGTTCATTCTCTCATACATGTTAGGTGTCTCTAAGGTTCAGGACATTGACAACAATATTACAATCCGAAAAGCCATTCTTCGTAGCCTCAAAATAAATTCGGTCATGGCTCAAAATCGCATGAAGCAACAAGCATATAAGGTTCATTTAGAAAGTAAATTTGTTGAAGGGGACCAGTTGTTTCTTCATCTACAACCTTATAAGCAGACTTCACTCAAAACTGAACACTGTCAAAATCTTTCCCCCAAATTTTATGGTCCTTATACAATTCTCAAGTGAGTGGGGCCTTTGGCCTACCATTTAGCTCTGGCCAATCATTTTAAGCTCCATCATGTTTTTCATTTCTCATGCTTAAAGAAAGTGATTGGAACTAAATTATTGACTCAAACCAGTCTCCCTGAGTTGGATGAATAAGGTTCAATTTGGTTTCCTCCACAAGCAGTCTTGGACCAATGTGATCCAGGTGGATATCGGTGGCCACCCACCTTTTCCAACTAGCTCAAAACAATTTTCTGACAATTTTGGTAATTTACTAGTTTTAGCAGTTTTTAACTTCTGTGGCCATTTTGAGGGCCTAAATGAATTTTTTTTGGGATATATGTTTTCAATAATAGTCAAAGGCTTTGATTGAGCCCCCAAAATGAATATCCTCGACGATACCTTTCCAACAAGTTATCGTGCACCCCAAACAAAAATCATATGCCAAAGTTACGCCCCTGGGAAGTTGATACACCAAACTACCCAAAACGGGGTCAAGAAAATTCTTGGATTTTTATCTTCCAGGGTTAGGGTTTTCGATTTTCTTTATGATAAAAATTTCTTTGGAACCTCATTGTAAAATCATCTTCTTGCGAATGTGAGTAGCCGTCACATCTCTTCTCAGAGATAAGCTGCCACCATTCTAGCGAGTCTTTCACTCTGTATTTTTATAGTCTTTGTACATTTTCGCTCATTAATAGAAAATTGTGTATTACTGTATCTTTTTGTTTATGGTTGCATCTCTAATACATTTTTGTTACATTATTGGATATCCAAGATATCTCTGTACATTTATTTATTATATCTCCACTCTCATTTCATGCCGAAAATAATCTGGATCAATGGTATTAGAGCGGGTTTCTCTTGATCGTTTTCCATTGCATGTCTCCGACGAGGTCCGAGTATATCAAGTTGGGTATCGAGCTTGTCTTTCTTGAATACAATTTCTCTCGCACTCCCAAGAAACCATCCATGGTCGAAGAAAAGAAAAATGACGGAGCAGATGATTCTATCAATCTGTTGCTTGAGAAAGCTCTCACGCGACAAAGGGACAAAATGATGGAGAATTTTTTCCACTTCCTTCAACGCTTGACAATAGCAACATGCGCATATTCATCAAACAACCACTTTGGAAGAACCTCTTCTTTCAAGGTACAGGTTAATTTTGATATTCCCATATTTGAAGGTGAGATAGATGCGGATGCCCTAGACAAATGGTTAAATATGATGGAAGGTTATTTCTCTGTTCACCATTTTTCCGACAGGGAAAAGATCACCTTTTCACTCCTTAAAGATCTCCCCCATGTCAAACATTGGTGGGAAACTTACTGGGAGAAAAGTTCCATAGAATATTTTGGAATATATGGGGTCGATCCTACTTGGGATTTTTTTGTGGATGCGGTAAAGGAACAATATTACCCTGTTGGAAACTATGAGGACTGGTATATGAGATGGACCACACT
>JZKD02S0025914.1:0-20577 GCA_000966675.3 Picea glauca | reverse complement strand
TGAGTTCTTGTCGCCATGTGCAGACGGAATTTTAGTGATAACACCCTCCTATTTTAAATTCAACTAAACATTGTTTAGTGACATTTACCTAATGTCCTTTTTGTAGCCATGAAACTCTGTATGGGCTTGGATGTTCAATATTCTTCAACTCCAGATTTTCTACCATCTCTGTAGAAATGAGATTATCTGTGCTACCACTATCCACAATGACCTTGCATACCCTGTCCTTGGTTTTGCAAGCAGTCCGAAAAATATTGTTTCTTTGCACTGGATTCTCCACCTCCTTCTCTGGCGTTAAGAGAACCTTTCGCATCATCAACAATCTTCCACCTTCAGCATCTTCTGCCTCAACATTTCGCTTTTGTTCTTTGGCGATGTGAGTTTCACCACCTTCTTTCTTTTTATCTGGACACTCATAGGATTTGTGTCCATTCTTTCCACATGTGAATCATTTTACCACTCCACCTCTTCCTCTTCCTCTACCTCTAGCATGAGGAAAAATGTTTGCGTCAACATACTGACCTTTCTGTTCGGTATGCTACCCTCTCTATGAACTTCCACCTCTCTCAGTTTGCGTTTGAGGTTTCTTCCAGTCCTCTTTTGGTTTTTGGTTCCTATCCTGGGCAACTGATTTGCCTCTGGCTTGACTTCTACCTTGGCCTCTTTGACCCTGCTTTCGGCTCGGCTTCTCTTCAACTTTTAGAGATATATGATAAGCATCTTCCACCGTTCGGATGGTCATCATGCTCATATCATCCTAAATGTCGTATCTCAGACCATTCATGTAACTGACAACCTTTTCATCATCACTTTCGCGATGACCTACCCTGATGTTCAGCCTATAAAATTCTTCAGTGTACTCCTTCACTATCATCAGTTTCTGTCTCAAATTCTGCATTCTTCGAAACAGAGTAATCTGGTAATCCCTGGGAAGGAATTTCTCCTTCATCTTCGCAATCATCCTATCCCAACTCTTGATTTTCTGCTTACCTTGGCAGCGTCTGTCAGCTTGCAGTTCATCCCACTACAATGTTGCATGTCCTTTAAGTCTTGTGACAACATGTTTGACCTTCTTGTCTTCTTCGACATCTTCATAGTCAAAATATGTGTCCAGAGATCTAATCCAGTCTAGAAGCTCTTCAGCATCCAAGTTTCCCTCATAAACTGGAATTTCCATTTTGGCCCTTGCACCCATTCTTGCAATAGCTCTAAGAAGACATTCATTTGTTGCATCTTCTGCTATGACCTCTTCTTTGTCATGTCCAGCTTCATTTTCACTTTCAAAATCACTAACATCCCCAGCACCGGCTGTGCGCCTCTATGTTGTCTCCATGTCCTCAAGTCTGGAGCGTAGGTCACACATCTCTCTCTCCATGGCTGGATCAAGCATCTGCCTACCCCTTCTTCTCGGCATTTCCCTATCCTCTAGCGAATCAGGTGTTTTCCTGTCCCTTCTTCTCGATGACATGGTGAACCTTTCTTTTCCCTACTACAGAAAGCAAAGAAACATTTATGGGCTTTGATACCAAATGATGCAGACCTATTGATCCTCGGGCCAATATCCACTCACAAGATCGTTTTATATTCCCTTGAGCCGGATCAGATCTTTTGATTCTCACTGGAATCTGTAAATTTATCGAATCACAGGTCCTTTTCAACAACTTGCAATCTCACGAGTTCATATTCGTGACTCCAGACTCTTCCTTCTCAAAATCTGTGATACCCAAAATCGTGAAATGATTAAGGCTCCTTCTCCATCAGCACCTTCCCTGCTCGACCGCCGGCTAGGCTAAGCGCTATCACCTCTCACCTTTTGCGCCTTCACGAGTTCAAAGGTACAAATATTGCACCTTTCTTTCCCGAACCCCTGAGAGACGATATTTGAATTTTCTCCTCTCGTTCTCGCCATTCGCGACTTCGCGGGTTGAAGGCTCGAGCTTCCATTCCCTTATCTCCCGAGTCCCTGAGATTGGAGGGGTCAACGGGATGTTGACTCCTCCAGATGTGTGATGTGTGTCCATTGGTCCACTCCTTGGACCCACCTTGTGGCTCTGCCATGTGTCTCTTATGTGCTACCTCGGCACTTTGCGACTTCACTTCTTGCACCTTCGGGACTTTCGGGACAAAAGTCTCGACCTCTTATCCTCTGATATGCCGAAACGGTGAAATTTTGACACATCTTCTTCACGGGTCCCATGCAGAACTTCCTGCCTTTTTCGAAGTTTCAGACCTCATGAATTCGAGAGTCTTAATGCTAAGTCTTCATCTTTTCAACTCACGAAACCCCGAAATGGTCAATGAAACTCTGACTTCTCAGTGAGTATGCCACCTGTCCACTTCCAGATGGACGGTCCTGATTTACTTCGCAGCTTCGCCACTCGTGAAGTTGAATGACCTCTCTTTCTAACCTCTGATGCCCGAGTCCCCGATACAGGTGATTTCGTGACACGTGTCCTTCTACCATGAATGGCTCAGATTCCTTCGCTATCCCGGGACATCGCCTTTTGCGATTTCGTGAGTCTCACTACAAAGGTTTCGACCCTTCACCTCTTGAAACCCCGGATGCGAAATAGGTGATTGATCTGACAACCCTATTTGCCCAAATCCTACGACTCTATTCTCCCAAGATTTACACTTAGAAAACATGCACCATAACCTTCTTTCCCCTCTGCGAGATCTGATGACTTTCATGACTTCACGACTTCTCTACGGAGGGTTCTGACCGTCAAATTCCTCCTTGATGATTCAACGAAATGAACATGGTATCTTCATGAAAACTTGTCCGCCAACGAACCAAAGTTGTTGCGTCTCCTTGCAACGTTTAAGACACAATTTCCTTTGAGCTTTCTCCATGACTCGAGTCTTCAAGATGAATCCTGAATGCACTCCTTACGGAAATTCTTGAATACTTACAAGTATTTGAGATTTCAGACTCTGCGCACTCACTTTACAGTAGTAGTCCTTCACTCCTCCCCTCAAGTTGCAAACCCTGAGAATCTACTTGGCCTGCACACACCTTGCATGGATCCTGTGCTTGAATTGCACTTCTACGAGAATGAGAACAATGTTATCTCTCCTGAGCTTCCAGAGATGAACTCTGACTTCTATCGATGCACCCGTTGTGGACAATTTCACTGCACTCCTTGCAGGAAAACTCCTTCTCAGATAGAGAAACAATTGAAACTCATTCTCTATTCTCCCTTTCTTCATATTTTAGACATTAACATGAAATCATACATTCACACATCAAAGAAAATACATAACAGCGAATAAACATCCATGAGAATAACGTTCACAATGCATACACAGAGAACAAATACAACCCCATGAATTTGAATCAAAGCTCTTTCTATTAATTCAAATCTCTGTACATGGGTGTTTTCAACTACATCTCTTTGCTCTCTTCTCTATGCTCTATGCTCATAATGCTGCTTCTTGTTACAATAATACAAGGGAGGATGTCTATATCCATTTTCCCTCTGGCTCCTAAAACTGTCAAATCTGAAATTTTTTGAAGCTATCTACTTACATTAACTAACATAAATGCCTTCACCTAATACAGACGAGAGCGGGACGCTCAAGGTCTTTTTACTATATGGAAGTACGCCCTTCCTTAATTGTTTCATTCATGTTTGTCACATCCACTTCAAAAACTTTCAAACAATTTTATCACATGCCAAAATGTGTTGGTGTGTGCCCCACACTCGCTTGACGTTGGCGATGCTCCTGCATCATTCTGTGTTAAAATGGATGAAAGTGGTAGTGTCTTGGGTGTATTACAGTGAGGTTTTATTGGTTCTCTTTACAATTGATTGTTGTTGTCATCGAGCAGTGACCATTTCTTCTCCCCTTTCATTATATCATATTTCTCTCAATACAAACCCCTAACATATCTTAGGACCCTGTTTCACCCCCCTGCTCATTGATTAATAGTTAAACAATTTGTATGGATTGGATTTCATGAGTCTGATACATTATGAGCCAAATATATTTCATATTTTTAAGAGTTGTGATGTATGGTTATTTAGAAGACTATTTTCTAATCGATCACGCATGTAGGATGCATTTTTTCAGTTGAGGAAGCCATGGCCGACAAAACATAGGTAGAGGTAACTGGAACCAAGTCCCAAGAAGGCCCAGGTTATCCATACATTTTGACACTAATTCAGAAGAGCTTGGCCAATTTTTTCATGCTGGATTATTTAATTAGATTGGGTAGGGAATAGTCCAACCTAGGCCTAAAAGGCCTCCCTTCCAAGCCCCAGAAGCCCTCAGTATCCATGTATCTCCTCATGTCTCCTTACAACCTGAGGTCCATGAAAATGATGGATGGCAGAAGATTGTCCACCCGACAGTCTCCCAACATCGTGGCTGGCCTAACTTGTCTTTGCCCGCTCCTTCACCTTTGAACCCCATTTTCCAAGCTGCCCCTAACCACTCGCCAGTGCAATCCTCCCATGCTAGAAAGATATTGAAGACTCAATATCACCATGCACTTGATAAAGGAAAATCCCCTACTGCCCCTTCCTCACTCTCCAATGACTCTGACAAATCCATGTCTTCCCAGATGAATTTGAGGGATGATTATTCCCACATGATCAATGAGATTAAGCCTAAAGGCTCTGCATAGCCTAAGGCAAATTCAGGAAAATCAAGAGGTGACAACAAAAACCAAGGAAAGGTGGCATCACATACTGGGAAATATGGATTTTGAGTTTTATGTTATCTATTGTTTCATGGAAGTTGACTTCATGGATCTTTGGACAACATGTTTATTTTGGATATATGAGAATTATCTTGAAATAATTTCAAATTTTATGAGTTTTAATTTCAAAAAGTGAATATGTTAATGGGAGGCACAAGGAGGTGTCTTTTTCTTAACTAATGGTTATGCTATGATTATTATGATTGTTATGAACCAAAGGGAGTTATAAGGGGTCCCACCTATTAGTTATTATTTAATTATGACCCTTTATTATAATTATTACTTCCTCCCCTAACTAAAGTTAGTTGATTCTTTTAATTAACTTAACTAATGAATTAGTTCAACTTCTTCAACCAATTCTAATTTGTTAAAAGAAAAAGGGAATGGAGGAACAAGAGGAGGATAGAAGCAGAAGCATGCTAAGGTTTTCTCTTTAAGTTTAGGTTGAGATAGTTCAGTTTTCATTCATTCATATATTCATCACAACCTAATTCTCTTTTATGATAGAAGGGTATTATTGTAGACAACAATATTTAGGGCTGAATCAAATCATTCAAACACTTGTTCTTCAAAGGTGTTGATCTATCTTTGATAATCTATGTAGACTTGTCTGTTTGGGAATTAATTTTCATGATTGATAAAGGCTATTGTGCAGAGTCAAGTGGGCAACAATCTGTGGCAAGATGATCCAACTTTTAGAGTTCATTTTTGGTTTTCTGTCAGAGGTCCTTTTGTATGTTCCATCAGGGATGTCTAAGTTTGATTTTTGTCCAAGATTTCTGTATGAGATTTTGTAAAGAAAATGACTCTGTGGTGGATTGGAATGAAATAAAGGATTTCTTTATGTCTCATCTATATTGATTATCATCTTCATGTCTTTACTTCTGTTCTTACATTATTTCAACAACTATTATATTCAGAAAAATCACATAAGAAGATAATTTCCAGCAAGTTTTTTGTTGATAAAAGACTAGCCTAAGCACTCATAATTAATACTTGTGAGTTAGGATGTTATTTTTGTTGGCTATAAACATAGGGTGATATTCCCRTCTAMTTTTCTTTASCCAAGTAAAGTCTGAAAATTATTGAGTAAGATCAATTCATATCTTTTCCTCAACATTTATTTGGTGACCATACTGGGGAGATCTTCAATATCTCTCTGGTTAATTTTTATGCTCGATTTTCATCGATACATATTTCTTTTATGTCATTGATTCTTTGAATGTTTTTTCTATTAATGACTATTCATGTTTCAAGGTAGCCCATCCTTGAGCCCGACGTATAAGAATAGACCAACATTTCTTTGAACTTATTTCATACTATTTTAGACATTGCCAGGACCTGTGTTGAGCTTAATCGTTCTTGGGAAGCAATCGAACAAGATATTAGTGTTCAAGAACAATTGGAAGCTAGACGTAGACAACCTAGAAATCAACAGTAACCTTCTGTTTCTTTAGTTTTGGCCTTTCTTTCATGTCCTTAGATTCTTGTGCTTCTAGAAGAAGAAGGGGCTTGTCACCTGAAATCAATCCTATTGCTGAAATAGGAAGAAGAAACATAGTTTTATCTATCCAACAAAGTGCACTAAGGAGGACTTTATCTAATTCATCTAGCTCATCTTTATTTCCCTCATTTATCATCAACAATATGGCATCTAGTGGTGGCTCTAGTGGCACTGCAAGTGTGCCATCTTCCCAATATTCATCATCATCAATGATTGGTAGCTTATACAACCACCATATCCTGGTCCAATCTACTACAAAACCCACCAAATTCATTAAGAAGTATGGGATTTTTCAGTTTGAAGAATATGCCACAACCACACTGTGGCATGTGTCCTCTCTCTTAACCTAACACCTGCTACTCACCCACTTCTGAAGTTTAAAGAGCATTTTCCTAGGTTTCCAGGAAATAACATTGTTAGTACTAACAAAGACCTAGTGGAATTTTCTAATGCTTTTCATAACATAGGGGCCAATGACAATGACACTTGCATGCACTTGTTTGTCAATTCCTTGGAAGGTAAGGTTACGATCGATTTATTTGAACTTCCTCCTAAGATCTTGTCTACTTGGGAGGATTTAATCTATTTGTTCCAATCTACTATCATTGGATCAACTAGATCAACTTTCCATAGATTGCTACTATCGTTGTCCTAGAATTTGCAGAGCTAGAGGATGTCATGGTTATTAACACTAGGAACAAAGCCTAAGATCCCAAGGGTAAATTTTATCCTCCATGCAATTCTTCTAGCTCGAGCTCATCCTCAACCGCTGCTATGTCCTAGGTTCCTAAAATTCCTAAGAGTCAAAGAATCACTCCCTCTCCTCCCTCTTCTAAATACAATTTCTTGAATCAGTTGGTCAACATCAAAGCATATGCAACCCTCCTAGACATGGTTTCCATCCTTGAACAACAGATGCATCTGAAACAATTCATGGAAGGAAAAGATTTTGTTGTAGCCAATCTTTCCAAAGAGGTAGATGAAGAGGATTCTTCTATAAATAAAGTAGGTGTACATAACTTTAGATACCCTATAAAAAACCCCCCTTTTTATATTTATGTAAAGATCATGAATAAGATTTCCCATTGCTTCCTCATTGATGGTGGTTCAGGCCCAAGTTTCATGTCGAATATTATTATGGAAGAGCTAGGCTTGTCATGTACAAACAAAAATKCCAGAAGCATGCTCTCCTATAATATTCTACAAAAAACAACCAAAGGAGAGATTAAATATGTAACCTTGGTTTTATGCRCTCATCCTGAGATAAGGACAACCCTCAACATTTAGGTGATTGATATGCCTATGAGAAATTATTCAATTATCTTGGGGAGATATTGGCAAGCCCTAACAGGTGGATACCTCTCACTCGAAGAGACACATTTATCCGTTCCTCGAAATGGTAAGAATATTATAGTCCTTAGAGAAGGAAGAATTTCACCCTATATAGAGAGTGTTCCGCAATCTAGCATAAACTATATCGAAGAAGACGTAGGAGTGTATTCCATCTTTGTTGAAGAGGATAATATTCCTCTGGAAGGAATTGATTCAGATGATGAATTATGGCGTATGCACTTTGATGTTTCACACTCTAATGAAGGTAACAGGGTTGGTATTATCTTGGTTTCCCCTGTAGGAAAAATTCATAATCTGTCATACAGGTTGGAGTTTGCTTGTTCAAAAAATGTCGCTGAATTCAAAGCTTTGTTGTTATGCATTGAGAATGCCCTTAATCTTGATTGTGGTCACCTTTCAGTTTTTGGAAATTCTAATCTTGTTGTGAACCTGATACGTAAGACATGCTCTCCTAGCGACAAGTTGATGGAACAATACTCCCAAATTGTTTGGGAACTTGTCGTGAACCTTCTATCTTTCAACATAACTCATGTTAAGAAGGAGTTGAATTCAATAGTTGATTAATTAGTTGTCTTTGCAGCCTCTCCTACTCAACAAATCTTGCCTCGCTGGCCTGATTGTGATTTCCAATCTTTGCATCATCCATACATTTATGAAAATGAAGAATTCTGGAAGGCCATCCCTAACGATGCGATCATTTGTGTTGTCATTCAAAATGAACCTCTCGAGCCTGAGGAGATTATATCTGTAGAAAATAATAAGATTCTTGAGGGCTTGACTCCTCTTGAGAGTTCGTTTTCTTTGAGTGATGTAGGCAATAAAGAAAAACAAAAAGAAGAGGATTTACAAAAGAAGGTGATTAAAACCATCCTCCTGAACATTAGGACATTTGAACCTTCAACCAATGTTAAAATAAAGGTCCAATGTTTTGGAAAAGAAGAGATGAGGTCCGCTAGACTACTTGGTGAATCTCAAAAGGTTTTTGCTTGGTATTATGAGGATCTTTGTGGTTTTAATCCTAGTCTTATTAACATATCATGAAACTAGCTAGGCAAAAGAAAGAATTTGTTAACTCTACACCAGAAGCACCCTTTCAAAGGGATTTGAGAGATTTCTTAAGGGCTGGAATGTTTTTTTCAGCCCACCCTGAATGGGTCTCAATTTGGAAATCGGCCCTGGGGACTACTGGTAATATCAAAACTTTCATTAGTATTCAAACTTTCAGGCAAGCGATTATGAGAAATCCCTTTTCCCCTCTCAATATTGAAATGTTTTTTCAACGGGTTGTAGAGTCAAGGTTAAGACCCTTACTTGAAAGTTTGTTTGGTTACAATAAAATAAAAGTAAAGGGGTAAAATATTCACAAAATTACTTTCATTACTAATTTTGATACCATGCCTCACAAATGCCATCTTTTTATCTTACTTGATACATGTACTTCTTTAAAAAAAACTATGCACATGACTCTCGATGAATTGGCCAGTCTCCATCTCTATCTTGATGAGCTAATTGTGCGTGTCAAGGGAATGATGATTATGTCAGATTTACAGGTGATCAGTCCTTTCCAAATTTATTTTATCTTGGATACTAATTCTTATATCTCAAAATATTTACAGGAGCAATTGTTTCCCTACAATACTAGCAACCCTCATTTGAAATATTGTGAGGAACCAACATGAAAAGTTCTAATGTTGTCTAGATTTTGTTGTATACTAGTAGCCTAGCTATGCTTTCAATTTTCGTGCTTCTTTTATTTTCTTCATAGTACTTTGTTTTTTGCTTTCCAAGTTAAGTTTTTTTTCCCTGTTACGCTTCATTTCTGTCTTTTATTGTTGTTGTTTTAGTTCTGCATTTTAGTTCTGTCATGTTTTGGTTTCTTCTTATCTTTTATTTAATTTGGTCAAATAGGATGTTGGATCAATTTTTCCACAATGACACTCCTGCAAAGAATTTTTAGTTAATAACAATCACGCTTACACAGATGTTATGATGCTCCTCTGAAGGACCCTTGAAATTGTTACATTTTTTTGTTGTTGTCCTGTAAAGAGTTGGCTATCTCCCCCTTCTTCTTTCCATTTCTTCACCCATTGATATTTTAAGAGCAAGTTTAAAAAAATTTCCTCCTAAAAGTTAGAGAGAAAATTCCAGTCAGATGATTATGCATACAGTGGTAAAACCCCTCATACTTAACACTTTTCATGACTTATTCCCAAATTCCTGGTCATCTTTCCATTAAATCCGCTCACTTTCCCCTATTGCATAATCATATGAGTTATGGCTTCTTGACCTACTGTTTTGGTCCACGAAAACATGAATCCTGAGTTCTAAATATTTTAAAAACAAATTTCCTCGTGGAGTCTCTAGTTTGTTGACGATTGAAATTGTCAACGAAGTTTTGTCCGCAATGTATTGCTAAAGCCTATTATTATAAAAACTAAATAATACTAGTAGTGGGAACCCCTTGAACTATTGGAGAGAAGATCTGTTCATTTTTATGTTGAGATGATGTGCAACACAACTCACATGGTTGATGAAGATCTTGTGGTTATTGGTTATAAATTGAGCTTATGAAGGGTTGATTCCTTATGTTACTACTAGCTATGTTATTCATTAATGTCATTGTTGTTTATTCCTACTACACCTTCATAACAAACATGTTAGTAAAATTACATGAAGTGCAGTTTTGAGAGAGACAAAATACTATAACAAATGGAAGGAAAAGGGACCTAGTTCTGCAATATCACATGTGAATAACTTAAAAGAAATGAGAAACAATTGCAAGGGGAAGATTTAAAATCTATCCTAACTATACTACATGCATGAAAACACTTGATGATTACTGTTAAGCCCTAGCTAGAAAGTAAATGGTTATGAAATTGTTATTGAATTACATGTTTATTATGCATATGGTGTGAAATATTGGTGGTGCACTTGGCAAGGTGATAGTGCTAATGGTCATACAATGGTTAATTGAATTATGTGGTCGATCCACATATGGTATATTTGGATATATTGAACGTTGGTGGCTCATTTGATAAGGTGGTGAACATTGATGGTTATGCAATTTTTTTTTAGTTATATGATGTGAAATGGGATATGGTGATCCCACTACTGTCTTTTAATGTGGTGATGGTTTTGATACACGTTTGATGAATCGTGTTAATGGAGAATTTGTTGGCATGTACTGTTGAGTTAATGAAATATGGGTGGAGGCAAAGTGAATTTACAACACATCACCTTTACTCTTCTCTTTGGTTTCCACCCTAGTCGGGCTATTGTTCAATATTGCTGGTGTGGTTCTGCTCCAAAATTTTAGCAGGAAGGAACTGCTCAACCAACTCTCTTTTTAAGGAATTTGATTACAGGTATGTCTTATTTTGGCCATTCGTTATTTTTCTCTGGGTATGAAATGATTACTGGCTCAAGTGTATGGGTTTTTGTTTTCCTAAGTGTTTCCACTGTGTGAAATTTGGGTTCTGGAAATGAAGAGTGAATGGTTCTTCTTGTAACATTTTAAAGTTCATCGAGGTTATTGGTCTTCCTAGGTGATAGTTCTTTGTTATCACTTCTTTTTGGTTGGAGGTTTTTTTTTTAGTCTTGGATGGATAGCTATCATTGCACTGTCACTAATCTAGTCTCTGGCTTTCATGGGTTTAATGGTTGAAGGTTTTTTTCGTCAGTATGTTTTGTTCACTTCGACATTGGTTGATTGCACCATGAGGGGTCATGAAGTAAGGTTCATATTCTTCCTCGTCCCTATCTTCATCTCTATGTTGTGATTGTTGACCGAAGAGCATGAGGGTTATACACTTTGTGAGTTAAATAACCTTTTCCAGGCCAGACTAGAGCCCTACTTTTCAGTTATGGCCCATGTCAGAGATTTGTGCCCGACCATGAACGAGTCGTGGTTCCTCTTGAATACATCGTGGCCTTGGGGTTTTTTTCCATTAAAACGAGTGGCTCTTCTCTCCTCGTATTGACTAATGAACGACCTTGGCCCTCAACTTGGGAAATTGTTTAAGAAGACCAGCTTGGCTTGTTGTTTATGAATCGGTTTTTGATTGGATGGTTGTCTAATTATTGACGATTTTGAGAACAATCTTTCCCATTTGGTCATATGATAGTCGTGTTGGTTGGTTTATAGTCACTGGCTCGGTTATAATAGTGGTAAACACTATTTTACCAGTTTCACTTTCAAAGCACATAGTTACTCTCCTTATGTCGATAGCTCAATGTTGTTACAGGAACGACCTCTGTCTTGGTTTTCGATTGGATGCATGGGTTTGCTTCCTTGCTACAGCTTGTTAGGTTGTTGAGTTTTAAGATAGTGATGAGTTATTTGGTAGCTACACAATCACTGGTTTTTGCACTGATGATTATTTGAATGTTTAGCTATCATTAGTGAAAATGCTTGACATTGCTCATGTCCTGTTGTGTGGTTGCAAAATAGATAATGGTCACGGTAACTATGGTTTTCTTTGGGGCCGAATGATCGTTGAACTGGATGAATGTAGAAAGTATATCCACTGCATCTTTGCATTTGTTGATTGAATAAGCCTGAGTGTACACAGCATGGTCAATCACAGTGTGACTAAATCAAATAAATATTATATTAAATCGATAGATCAACACGATATGTTGAGTTATTATCATGACTGTGTGTTTTTTGTGTTAAGTGGAAATGTTGCATCGTGGTGTTTTGTTAGCTGCGCACTTTGTGTAGTATGGATAGCATTGTTTTCACACTAAGGGGTACCCACAAAAGATTTAAGCATGTTTATTTATTTTAATCGATCACTTGTTAAAACAAGCATGTTGTTGATGATAGTCCTGTTGGATAGGTGGCCCAGCTTTTAAGTCACATTGAATTTCTTTTCTTTTACAGTGACAAAACTACATTGTCTGGGAAAATTACCCTATGCATAGATTGTGCGTAAATGGTGGTTGTTGGTTGTATGATTAATTGTCATTTTAGGCATGGCAATTTGTTCTTGATTATTTTTGTTACCGCATATATATGTTAACCAATATCATTTCATTTTGATGGGCTCTAATGTAGTAATAGTGACTTCATTATTATTTTGAAAACATGACTTTTGAGTATAGTTGTGGATTGAAGAAATGAATGGGCAGTGGTTGATTTTGATAGTTACAGATTAGAAATGGGTACTATTCATAAATTGTTATAAAATGCAGAGTGTGTGAATGAAGGGAATATAACCTCTTACAAATTATGTGGAATACTTGTTATTTAGTGATCGTACTGTGTTGGATATTTGATTATTGGATAGTGAACTAGTTAAGTACACAGTAATTGTTATTCGGTCATGATGATTGTTGGTTGGTGCATCTATTCTTAATGCAGAATGTTTTATGGATCACTTGATTAATTGCATGAACAATAATCATTATCCTCCCCTCCCATTATCTCACTTTCCGATAATTACAAACCCTTTCACCTCCCATATTCATTTTTCACTCCATGTTCTGAGATTGATTACAATGAAGAGAGTTTATGTGTTAAAATGGATGAAAGTTGCAGTGTCTTGGGTGGATTGCAGTGAGGTTTTATTGGTTCGATTTATAGTTGATTATTGTTTTCATTGAGAAGTGACCATTTCTTCTCCCCTTTCATTATATCATATTTTCTCTCAATACAAACCCCTAACATATCCCAGGACCTTGTTTCACCCCCCTACTTGTTGATTAAAAGTAAAACAATTTGTATGGATTGGATTGCATTAGTTTGATACATTCTGAGCCAAATCTATTTCATATTTTTAAGAGTTTTCATGTATGGTTATTTAGAAGACTATTTTCTAATCGATCACGCATGCAGGATGAATTTTTTCAGTCAAGGAAGCCATGGCTTAGGAAATAGATGTAGAATTAACTGGAACTAAGGCCTAAGAAGGCCCAGGTTCTCCATACATTTTGACATTGATTCAGAAGAGCTTGGCCAATTGTTTCATGCCGAATTATTTAATTGGATTAGGTAGGGAATAGTCCAACCTAGGCCTGAAAGGCCTCCCTTTCAAGCCCGACAAGCCCCCGGTATCCCTGTACCTCCTCATGTCTCCTTACAACCTGAGGTCCCTGAAAATGATGGATGGAAGGAGATTGTCCACCCAAAAATCTCCCAACATCGTGGCTGGCCCAACTTGTCTTTTCCTGCTTCTCCGCCTTTGAACCCCATTGTCCAAGTTTCCCCTAACCACTCACCAATTAAATCCTGCCATGCTAGCAAGAGATTGAATACTGAATCCCACCATGCACTTGATAAAGGAAAATCCACTGTTTCCCCTTCCTCGCCCTCTAATGACTTTGACAAATACATGTCTTTCTGGATGAATTTGAGGGACGATTGTTCCCACATGATCAACAAGATTAAGCCTAAGGGCTCTGCAAAACCTAAGACAAATTCAGGAAAATCAAGTGCTGACAGTAGCAACCAAGGAAAGGTGGCATCGCAGACTGGGAAATATGGCTTTTTAGTTTTATGTTATCTATTGTTTCATGACAGTTGACTTCATGGATCTTTGGATAGCATGTTTATTTTGGATATATGAGTATTATTTTGAAATAATTTCAAATTTCATGAGTTTTAATTGCCAAATGTGAATATGTTAATGGGAGGCATAAGGATGTGTCTTTTTGTTAACTAATGGTTATGTTATGATTATTATGACTGTTGTGAACCAAAGGGAGTTACAAGGGGTCCCACCTACTAGTTATTGTTTAATTATGACCCTTTATATACTTATTAATTTCCCCCCTAACTAAAGTTAGTTGAGTCTTTTAATTAACTTAACTAATGAATTGGTTCAAATTCTTCAACCAATTATAATTTGTTAAAAGAAAAAAGGAAGGGAGGAACAAGAGGAGTATAGAAGCAGAAGCATGCTAAGGTTTTCTATTTGATTTTATGTTGAGATAGTTCAGTTTTCATTCATTCATATATTCATCACAACCTAATTCTCTTTTATGATATAACAATCTTATTTTAGACAACAATATTCACGGCTGAATCAAATCATTCAAACACTTGTTCTTCAGAGGTGTTGATCTATCTTTGATAGTCTGTGTAGACTTGTCTGTTTGTGAATTATTTTTCATGATTGATAAAGGCTATTGTGTAGAGTCAAGTGGGCAGCAATGTGTGGCAAGATGATCCATATTTTAGAGTTCAATTTTGGTTTTCTTTCAGAGGTCCTTTTGTATGTTCCATCGGGGATGTCTAAGTTTGACTTTGGTCCAAGATTTTTGTATGAGATTTTGTAAAGAAAATGACTCTTTGGTGAATTGGAATGAAATAAAGGATTCATTTATGTTTCATCTATCTTGATTATCATCTTGGTGTCTTTACTTCTGTTCTTACATTTATTTCAGCAACTGTTATATTCATAAAATCACATAAAAAGTGAATTTCCAACAAGCTTTTTGTTTATAAAAGACTAGCCTAAGAACTCGTAATTAATACTTTTGAGTTAGGATGTTATTTTTGTTGGCTATAAACATAGGGTGATATTCCCGTCTACTTTGATTTAGATAAGTAAAGTCTGAAAGTTCTTGAGTAAGATCAATTCATATCTTTTCCTCAACAAGTACCACCTCACATGACCAACATAGAAGGAAGGATAATTTCTTTCCAAATCCTGATAAATGTAACATCCCCAACCACCCACAGGCTGGGGTGTTCTACCTTCAAGCCTACCCTTGGCCTTCATACTCTTACTGGTACCTTCTTTATTTAATAAGGACGCATAAGATAGAAGGTTTAACGACATGCACAATAATATCCAGCAAGCATGAATAATCTAAGATTTAGTTAAACGGTAATTAAAATACACAGGGGAATACATTCATACACAGATAATAATATCACAACAGAGATCACTTATCTTTATAAAAAGGTGACACTAACTGGCTGTAGACCAAGGATGCTCCACCCAACCATAGACACTATTGCTCAAAATGTCAACATCAGTGTCACCCCTGAGCCAAGGCGATGAATCCAAAAGGATGGTTCTAGAGTGTTACTTGGGTTCCCAAACTAGTCATATCTCAATCTCTCACAGGTTTCCCAACACCCATAACAATCCAAGTACCCAAATATCTTCTACCCATCATGTACCACCCAAGAGAATGGACCTCCATCCTTCTCTGCCACACAGTCCCTCAGAAAACCCTTCTCCTTCCAGGGCTCCAACACAGCTGGTCTGGAAGCTCAATGATGGATCTCTCAGGAATCACAACTGTGAGAAAAATAGGGCACATGACAATGCATCTCAGACATGCAGGCCTCAAGTCATGGATGGATTTCACCAGCGACCACTATAGCCAACTATCTCATGGATAATCTTCAGCAGTTCCTTTCCCTTTACCAATCCAAGACGCAGGTGAGGATAAATCAATGAATGGGTAATTGGGTGCATGAAAGTGTGTGAGGGAAATAATGGTACGAATGCATAAGTGAAGGAGAGAACGAGCCAATGACCAACCCCACAATCAGACCAGGGATGGGTTTAAGTATTTTTCGTGAGGAATCAAGAACCTCCTGGCCTTCCCCAAGAAGCTCACGTAAATGATCTCCTGCCTTAGAAAAAAGGGTAATTAAAATAGGAAATAAACATTTAACCCCTCAAGCCCCCTCTCTTGTGGAATCATAGCCACCTATAACTCTAGTCCCTTTCCCTCTAGTAGCCAACAATGTAGTTATTAATAATAATGATAAAAAACATTACATGTCTTGGGCATACTGGCGCTTTAATAATTGTTTGGGCACTCAGGTCTCTCAGCATTGTAACAATACATTATTTAAAATGGGGGTCTAAAACCTTGGGTGTTACATCCCCCCCCCTTATCTTAGCATTGTCCTTAGTGCATATACAAAATAGAGATCAAAATATCAAATTTATTGAAAAATCTATGGGTACTCTACCCGCATGGCATCTTCATGCTCCCAGGTAGCATCTTCAGGACCGTATAAGGTCCACTAAACTTTTACCAACTCTATAACTCAATTTTGGATCATTTTGACCTTTTTTTCCAATACCCGCACTGGCTGAACCTGAAAGTATCCTTCCATCTCTACCTGAATCATATGCCAATCAATAACATGGTTAGGATCATGTACATATTTATTTAGTAAAGATACATGAAATTCATTATGCACATTCATAGAAGAATTCAATGCAATCATGTATGCAACTGACCCTATTCTGTCAAATATTTGAAATGGGCCACAAAATCTGGCTACTAGCTTTGTACAACTACCCAATTTCAAAGAGATTTTCTTGGGATTCACTTTCAAAAGTACATGCTCCCCTACTTTAAATTCTCTAGTTGTCTTGTTCTTGTCTGCATAAACTTTCTGTCTATCCTGAGCTGCCTCTAAATTATGCATGATCTTAACCACCTGGTCTTCCATATCCTTCAGCAAGTCCGACCCAAGTACCACTCTATCTGCTGGGTTGTCCCAGCTTGCTAGAGTATCTCATTTCCTACCTTACAAGGCTTCAAATGGGCTCATTCTAAATGAATCTTGATACCCATTATTATATGCAAACTCAACCAAGTGTAAGTAATTTTCCCACTTAGATGGCTTATCCATCACATACATTCTCAACATGTCTTCAATTATTTGATTGACCCTCTCTATTTTCCCATCTATATGGGGATGATATGTTGTTCTAAAGTTTAGTTTTGTGACAAATAATTTAAACAATCGCCTCCAGAAATTGGAGGTAAACTTCGTATCTCTGTCCAAGACGATTGTCCTAGGTATCCCATGCAACCTAGAAATTTCCTTCATGAAAATTTCTGCAATATTAGTTGTTGTATGTGTCATCTTCATAGGCACAAAATGAGCAGCCTTTGTTAATTTTTCAACCACCACCATGATTGAATCATTTTTCTTATTCGTTTTGGGTAATCCTATGATGAAATCCATAGTGATCACTTCCCATTTCTTCTTTGGGATTGGCAATGGCTGYAGCAACCCCGTCGGGTGCCTATGCTCAACCTTCACCTTCTGACATTCCATACATCGAGCGATGTAATCAACAACATCCTTCTTCATTCCCAGCCAAAAGAACTKCCTTCTTACTATTGTAATTGTTTTTTGGTAACCGGGTGTTGAGCACTCAACACACCCTAAAAAGGTCTATATCAAWTTTTTACTTTTTGGGTACCACTTGATCTTTCGCACTGTCTGATTGCGCTTTAGTATGAAACTGYAGCATGTGMTTATCATTTAAGTTTTCATGTTGAGTCGTTTAAAGTMTTATTGAACATGTGAAAATCATCTTAACTTTAAAAAGGGACTAATATTTACTTAAGGAATCGACCGTCTAAAATTTTCCCCAACACGCTTAGGAAATTCAGCATCGGGAAAGATTAAAAGTGACGAAAATCACTTAAGAAAACCAAAATAGCCAAGTGCCAAATTTCACCGGCGTCGGAAGAAGGAGGTCTCTTGTCTCCAAAAATAAGATTCACTAAATATATCGCCAAAGACCGATCCATTCGGCATTAGCATAAGAACGAGAATAGTAAGTGTCGTGCAAGTAAAAGAGTGGTATCGCCGATTGTCGACTCCCGAAATGTTTTCGGCGTCAGAGATTTATGAAGGTGATAACCTGAAAAGAAACTATGTGCTCTAACTATCCATGATCATTGATCCCTGATACCTTTCGGCACTGGAGGTTGTCTTAGGAGGGAACCGACAAAAAAATACACGAGGATATCATCGATCCCCGATCTGTCCACCAGAAAGACATAGAATGATGAGACGTTTTAGCCCTAAGATATGTTAGGTATGACGCATTTAAAATGTTAGTTAAATTGTGTATCATGAATTAGTTGCTAATTCATGCGCAAATAAAAAGGGGTCGTTTAATCCTGTCGATACAATGCATCACCCTCCGCACCTCCACTGTCAACCAAGTTAGAATTTATTTGCATAAATCCGACGGTAGTTTGTTTTGAATTTCATTCATTACTCATATTAACTGATTGATACGGCTGATAGGATATCTCCCATTATATTCTTTTGAGTCATTGTGTATGAACCTATTCTATGCGGAAAGGAGTTCAGATCACACAAAGGAGTAATGCTAGTAATCTGGAGAAGGCTTCCAAGGTTCAGTGAGTATTAAACAACAATTTTACCAAGAATTATAGGTATGTATCGTCTTATGGTGTTTTACGCTTCATTTCATATGTTTCAACCTAGCGCTACTCTATACGCATGTTTAAAGGACCGTTTTCAATTGCAGGAATAATGCCTCTAAAGAAATCCACTACCAGGAAATCCCCAAGAGCGCCAAAGTTGCAAGAACTCGAGGCAGGTGAAGGTTCCTCCCCAGCAGTTGCGAGGAAATTAGAATTCACTCCAAAAATGGTGCTCATCATTAAGACAACCACCAAGTAGGCCTTCTTCCAACCCATGGCCTTTGGAGACATAGAGGCAAACATTGGGGAAAAAACAATATTCCCTCGCTGGGAAGAATTGTTTAAGAAAATCAAGAAGGAAGAACCCCTCGAGTATACCCCACACAACAATCCTGATACGAGAAGACTCGACGATGAAGTTCTATCGAATGTCCGCAAGGCCTATTTGCACATGGTGGCAAGAAGGACTCCGATATTTCTCTGCATCAAACTGTTGAAATGGCTTATTGATCACACCGATGCACAGAGGTGTTTAATTAACAACGACAATGGCGGATGCGTCAGGGTTTTCCTCCTAGTAGAATTTCAGAGTTACTACAAACTCAGGGAACTAGAGGAACATGTAAACACTGAATTTGTTTTGAGTTTCTATCAGAAGCATGACTCCAGCGATATTATGGAATCTTGGTGGAGAGAAGATAAAAAGTTCACCAATCGGACCTCTGGCTGGTACCCAACGGCTAATCTAAGGGAGCCATATATATACCTGATGGTTCTCCTCTGCAGATTGGATGGGGAGAAAGATTTATCCTGGTTTTCAGAGGCTTGGATGCCTCTAGCTTATACGGTAGCCATTTTAGGCATGAGCTTCAATTGGGGTGTCATCATCTCCAAACAACTGAGAACTTGCATACGACAAGACCAAATGCCGAAAGAGGGAGGAACCCTTTCCTTCTACATGGACTCATATCTCCTGCATGTCAATTGCGCCAGGAATGTTTTTTCTGGAATGAACTTAAACTAGAACTCCTTTGAGCTCCCAGTCCATGTATACTTCGACGTCTTATGGGAAAATAGGTACAATAAATATTTTTCTCTTATATATGACCCGTTTATTGCATGCATTTATTCCTTGTTGTTCAAGAAAGAGTGCCCAAGGTTGTCAGATGAAGCAGAAAAGGTTGTATCGAAAGTAGGTCACTAGTATCTAGATGAGAACAAGACCTACACTAGGGTTTTTAGTGCCACAGGGGCACCCAATATGTTACCCATATATGTCCCCGATCGACTAGTGTTAGGGGAAATTTGTTATGAGACCATTCTGCAAGGCTATAACGCCACTTTAGTAAAGGACAAGAAGCAGGCCTTCATACCTTATGGGTTTCATATTGGCTTCTACATGGTCAAGGACACCGTGTAGGGTAATCAAGAAGGGCTAAGTCAATTGGAATTACGATTATAGACTGGTCCTTTTCATGAGCACGATCCCAAGGGTCTAGTCCTAAAACACGCATCGTAGGTATCATCCTGTTGACCTTATGCCCATGACTGGTTTGAAGATGAAATTTTCATTGAAAATGCCCAAGACTGGAATGAGGTGGCAGTAAGGATGGTTTATCCTAAAACAACTAGATTCAAGGCCATGATTTGGGAGGAGCAAGCAACTTCCTTGGAGAAAACGAATCAAGAAATTCTCAAGACCCGAGAAGGAAGGGTAGCATTTGAACCGGGAGAAGCAGTGGGCGATCTCCAAGAAGCCATCGAAGGGACAAAAGTTTATCAGGAATCCCTAGTGAAAATCAAGGATTCTCCTAAGTTTCAAGTTGTATTGGGGATGGGG
>JZKD02S0025892.1:0-18948 GCA_000966675.3 Picea glauca | reverse complement strand
CCTATGTCAAGATTTTTTTTTTTTAAGAAGAGGTAGTCAACCTCTTCCCTGATTGAAGTTTTTCTTCTCAGGGTTTCTTGATTAAGTGCAGTGTCTCTAGTTTTTACAGTCGAAGCCTAGGTTGGATGTCAATTTGCTAATATTTTTAAAGATTTCTTGTGTTTACTTAGAAAGGGTTTTGGACACGTCTTTGAGTTGTTGATCAAATTGTTTGGTGTATTTAGTGACTCCATGTGATCCGTAGTGGGCTACAGGTCAGTTTTAGTCTTGTCTGGTGTTTTCTTTTACTCCTCTTCATTTTCTTTAAAGAAAAAGAAAAATAATTTATTTCAAGTTTCTTGTTTGAAGCATATAAAAAAAAAAAAAAAATAGTTTGGTTAAGTAGTTGGGTTAGTTATTTTTCTTGTCAGGAAAAAGAGTTATTTTCTTAAGTTCTTTACTGATTGATTAGAACATTAAGTAGCTCGTAGTCAAGTGAAATTTCATTTTAGGTTTTCTTTTGAAAGATCTTAGAAAAATTTAGTTATGAAAAGTTGGTTAAAGAGTTAGTTGCACATCTTTATTGTTAACTAGACGTAATTTTTCTTTTAGTTTCATTTACTTCTCCTCTTTTTTCATCTCTCAAAACACATAAATAGTTTCATTTCCATTTCCTTGAGTTAAAATAATCCATTTAAAATAAACGCTAATTAAAATCAACTAGACTTTATGTTTGTAGGGTCAATCAACTAGTCTAGGCTAGAGCCTTGAATTAGGTTGGAGAGGAAACTCTTCAAGGCTTATAAAAAAACATTGGAGTCAGAGAGAGGGAGTGTAAAAGTACAGCAAACATGAAAGTTATTCGGGACCCCCCTCTAACACAGGGGCTAAACACGAGGTCATGTGTGGAAAGGTAGCGGAGATAACCCCTCCAAAGTCAAACCAAACGTAGTGGCGAACGCATATTGAGGACTTGTCGTGCGATACTATCGTTTGCATTTGCCTACGGAGCTTTGTGGACCTCGAATCCGTTCGAGATCCTCAATTGTCTTCTAGACCACTTTCTCTCGATACCCTCGGTAGGTTTCAGGCTTGTTACCCTGCTCACTGCGTTCCATCCGACTGTCGAATGTACCCGCCTGGTGACTACTCGTGAGATGGAAACTTATTTGCCTTTATTTTAGGGACTTACACAGGTGAATGCGGGGGTATACCACAGTACCTAGGGCAGACGTCGGGCCATGCTTTGCAGAGTATACTCGGAGGGTTCTTCTGTGTTTGATTTGCACTTGCACCGATAAGTTGCTCTAGTGTTGGTTGGCGTAATTGTTCTTCCAACCAGATAGTGTTTTGCTTTCCTTATCTTGTAGGAACTTTTCTAGTGTGTGCTTGGTTTTCAACGTTAGTAAAAATCCTTATATTTTCGTTGATATTTTCACAAAGTGGAAGATCAAGAGCTCTGTCAGTCGCGAAGGCTTCAGGGCCTGCCATTGGTTACATTGGATCCACCACCACCATCGTTACGAAGAAGAATTGACCAGCAAGGGTCATTTGAGGTGACCGGGCCACACACAACTGTGCCCAAGCCAGCTCTGAGAGGAGAGCACTGGAATCCAGACAAACCGACTATTTCTGACCTTGGAGAAAAATCTCTCAGGCCATTTAACCCTCCGATCACTGACTTGTTGGCGCCACTTTTGGTACAAGTTGTTCCTCCAAGGGTCACACATCATGAGCGTCAGATAGTCTTGAAAGCATCTATGGAAGAAAATGATGCTACTTCATTAGGGAGTCCTCACACTCCCTCAATGGATACCACTACGGGGGGTGTTCCGCCTCCTAACTCACCTTCTTCGGTCCAAACTACAATGGTCTTGACCACCTCTACTTCGAGCAGTGGGTTGATTTCGTCTATGGCAGCGACCACCGCTCCATTCACACAGAGTGTGACGGGCCCTCCATTTTCATATGGAATTATGGCTTTGATATGAACTCCGTCCTCACCTACTCCACCCTTCAGAATATGGGTCTGGGGGCAGGGAACTCAAATTCTCCTTTTCAAGGGTCCATGGGGGGCACCTCAGGCCCCTATAACGCTATCCCTTACGGTGGATTTTATATACCTCCTTCATCCCCCTCACTTGATAGTGCTCCCTAGCAACCCATCAGGCTAAACATGAACTACATCTTGTTTGGAGAAGGCATCCTAGGACCTTCTTCCTACACCAAGCTGGTGGTTTCTATTTTGTTCTCTCTGTTCAGCACGTTTGGTAATAACGCTTTTTCTTCATTTGTCATCTCGGTCGGAGGAAACCCTTTTTTTTGACAACAAAATCCTGTGTAAGGTACTATTCCTACACAGGGGGAAAACACATGAGTCTTCTGCACACAAGGACTCTGGAATCCGTGGCAGGGATAAGTTCCCTCGTCAGGGATGCCAACCAGGGGAAACCCCTTCCATGGTCAATGGAACCCCAGGAAAGGCTCGGTACCTATGCCCATCGGATCAACAGGGGGCAACCCTTTCTAGAATCTTTGGAACATGATGCAAGGAGCAATCCCTGCCCATCCCTCAACATCCAATTACGGGAGTCATCTGATGATGTCCCAATAAACACAGTATTCATACGCTGGCCAAGGCCATGGTGCCTACCAGTACCCTAGTGAGCAACCTAACTTTTCCTAGTAACCTGGTGCCAATCAAACTCCAGGATCCTTTTTTCCTGTACATAATAATCATCCCAAACTATTGTTTTTGGAAACGTTACATTTTCCAGACTTGTCAAGTTTGTTAAATGACCCAATTTGTCACGATTCACGTTGGCCTCCCATGCCGACTAATTCACCCTCGAACATCCCAAAGTTAGAAGGTAAGCCTAGTGAATATCTAGGTGATCACATGACCACCTTCCACCTATGGTGCTCGTCAAACTCGTTGCGGGACGACTCCGTACAGTTGCACCTGTTTCAACGCACTCTCATTGAGGGTGCCACGAAATGGTACATGGAGCTCTACCTCTCAAGATACTCTTAATTTAGCGATTTGGCGATGATTTTTCTTAACCATTTCCAACTACTTGTGAGATATGATGTTGGCACCGAATTTCCGACAAACTTTGAGAAGACGAAGGTCGAGAATGGCAGCATCGGAAGAGTTTGATCAAGGTTTAGGTCCCACCGGCATTCCTACTAGAGTGGTTCCTGAAGTCTTTAGTACCTCAGTTATCCAAGGACGTTGCAATGTCGGGAGTGTTTTCAGAGGAGGAGGCGATAATGAGATAACAACAACTCAAACTGATATACTCTCAATATGGTTTAATCTATGAGATTTTTCCAGACGTGCCACGGTCCATCCTTGACAAGGCCAGACACAAGTCTGGACCACATGCTGATGGTATAGTTGGTTCAACACAAGTAAATCCCACTGATCATCTTTCAAATCAATTGGAACAATTCTCGATACAGCAAACAGTGTCCATCTAGACCTCTAGTTCAGATGCTCCCCCTACCCAAACATCGAAGGTACACAGTGTGCAGTCGATGAACCCGAAGGCCAACCAACACCCTGAAGGGAAGAAAACATAGTGAAACAAGAAGGGTAAGGGGGATAATAAAACTAGAAACAATACTGGCGGGGGCAAGATAGAGAAGATAAATTTGAAGTATCCATGTAACCTTTGCATGGAGGACCACCCGACTCACCTGTGCCCTCGACTTACGGAGACCCAGAAGTTATTGGCGTAGCAGCAGCCTGTTGTGTTAACGAACCCATTTCCACATGGGAAAAATATGACTTAAGCCTCTTCAAGCACGGATGGGGGCCGTCAGGGACCCCCTCCGTCTTCTAGTAATCCCTCGGCTATGAACGTTTATATGATGAAAGGTGACGCTTACATAGCAACTAGGGCACATGATTACAGAATGTCAGAAACTATTGAAAAGGGGAAGGAAGTCGTAAACTTGTCTCTTCCTCTCTAGATTGAGAAGATGATGGGAAAAATAATGGCACGCATCATGAAAGGGGTGTTCAAGAAAGATTCCCATAATCCAAACGCAAGGGCTTCCCAGAATTACTCTATGGTAGAGGATTTGTCACAAACCCCTTGCGCGATATCTTCTTTGGAGGTCCTCCAGAGCTTCCCTGTGTAGAGAAAGGCTCTATTGTCTGCTTTGGGATCCGCTGAGACCTGTAATTTAGAAATGATCACGCTTGATATGACCGACTTGAAACCTCATCTCCCTTACCACGTGGCGTTTTAGATAGTATTGGCTCACCCCATGAAATCTTTTACTCAGAATATTTTTCGTACAGTGGTTGATGAGGGTGCCTCGACCTGCGTGATGTTGTTGGCTTGTTAGAAGGCCATTGGCCAACCCGTTTTGTCTTCATCGCCTACTCTGCTTACTGATTTCGATGGTTTCTCTTTCATACCACATGGAATCATACCTTCTTTCCTCGTCCAGTTGAGAGCGAAGACCATGTGTGTCGAAGTTGAAGTGGTCGATGCACCTCTCGACTACAACCTCCTATTAGGAAGGAGTTGGACCTATGTAATGCATGCAGTGGTTGCCATAGTTTTTCGGCTCTTATTGTTTCCACTTGAGGGCAGAATCGTAACCATCGACCAATTGTCCTTCTCCAGGCCTGACCCTTCATCAGGGGCATCCACGGTCCCAATGATTGATAACCCTCAGCCTAGCATCATCAATGTGGGGGTTGGTCTGTGCCCACCTTTGATGGGTACTTTCGATTACCCACCTCCTTATGGTGATGTCAACATGATATTGGTTGTCCCCAACCAGCCTAAGGATGAAATCTTTCAACTGTCATCATTTTGAACGACTTACTTTAATGATGCATGCACTCTTCCATCCCCATCATCTTCGATGGAAGGGACAAGGCACCTTGGCATGGCCATGCCCTTGTTTGCGACAGAATTTGCGTACAATATTGTCCAGCAAGCTTCGACTAACCCCGATCCGACTCCCACATATGAGTTAGATCCATTTATCGAGCCTATTTGAGCTCAATGTTCCCTTGACAATATTGATTCTTTAGACTTGGTCTTGCCCTCAGATGAGGTGATTCTCAAGGCGTTGACTAGTCTGGACAGACCCTGGGATGATCTCCACCACAGATCTTATTTTCTCCCAGAGTTAAGAAAAATAAAGGTAGGTGAATTCATGTTCAATATCACTGGAGATAGGTCATGTCATGTTAATCCTCTGGCTATGCACGCAGTTTATGTCGAGTGTAATATGGCAAGTATCATCGAAACAATACCTATCGATATCTATAGAACTCCTGGCGTCGTGATGAATGTTTTGGTCAGAGCGAACTTCTCCCCTAAAGAGGTTTGAATCTATAAAGATTTATTTAAGGAATTCCATGACGTTTTTTCCTGGTCTTACAAGGAAATGCAAGCATTGATCCAAGAATCATGGAACATGGAATAACGACATATCCTGACACCAAGCCAATCCGACAAAAGCTTCATCCGGTGAATCATTGGAAAGCGGCACCTATTAAGGCTGAAGTAGAGAAACTGTTGAAATCCAATTTTATCTACCTCGTTCAGTTGACTCAATGGGTGTCAAATACCATTCTAGACAACAAAAATAAGGGTACAATTTGCGTACGTATGGACTTTCATGATTTGAATAAGGCTTGTCCAAAGGATAATTTTCCCACACCATTCATTGACCAAATTTTCAATGAATGTGCAGGCTATGAGTTCTTTTCATTCATGGATGGTTTCTCGGGATACAATCAGATACATATCAAACCCGAGGACCAGCATAAAAAAACTTTTATCTGTCCCTGGAGAGCATTTTCTTATCATAATATTCCTTTTGGCTTGAAGAATGTTGGAGCCATGTTTCAGCGGGCCATGTCTTTTTCTTTCCACGACCCTAGACTTATAGTCGAGGCTTATCTCAATGATTTGGAATCACGATACCGTAAGAGAGATGATCATCTCACACACCTTCGACTAATATTTGAGCGATGTTGCTACTATTGGATTCGCTTGAATCCTAACAAATGTAGTTTTTGCATGACGTTGGGTCGTCTTCCAGGTTTCATATTTTCGACAACAGGGATAATGATCGATCCTCTTAAGGTTGAGGCGATAGTTCAGTTTCCCCCCCTATAAATAGTCCCCAAGATTCAAATATTACAGGGTAAAGTGAAGTTTCTTCGGCGTTTTATCACAAACTATGTCAAGATCACTAAAGGGTTCATGCGTTTACTGAAAAAGGGATTCCCTTTCTGTTGGGACGAAGCCGCTCAATGCTCTTTCAAAGCATTGAAACACACCCTTACATCTGCCCCTTTGCTCCAACATCCTAATTATAATAAATATTTCTTATTGTACTTGGTCGTCGCAGAGTTGACTATCGGTATGGTCTTGGTTCAAGAGGATGATCTGCTCGAAGAGCACATGATTTATTACTTGATTCGAGGCCTGGTTGGACCTAAACTCAACTAATCCCATGTTGAGAGGCTTGCATTGGAAGCAGTGCATGTTGTCCAATGGTTCTGTCATTATATCCTTCTTTGTAAGACCACCGTCGTTGTCATTGTGAATCTGTTTCAATATGTGTTGACACGATGCGTCATCGGCAAAAAGATCAATAGATGGATTGTTATCCTCTAGGAATTTGACTTGGATTTTGTTTCCAAAAAATCGAAAAATTCATTGGTCTTTTGGGAACTTATCTCAGAACTTCTGGTTGAATTAGGTGATGTTACGCTCGAAGAATCGCCAATTAAAGGAGATATTTTTCTGATTTCATCTTCGGGCCCCTAGTATGGAGATATACTATTCTATCTCCATAATTTTAAGTTTCCTACCTCTGCTTCTCATGATGAGCATGGATGAATATGCCATCAGGCACAAAATTATCTCATCCTCTATGACACTCTTTATCGTCGAGGTGTATATTGCATTCTTCGTCGATGCCTTATTCACGAAGAAGTGGAACTCGTTATTAACGATTGCCACATTGGAGCATGTGGTGGTCATTTTTTTGGGTTGGCAACAACCCAAAATATTCTACGAGACGGTTAATTTTGGCCTATGTTAATAAAGGATTGCATTGAGTCGGTCAAGAAGTGCCACATGTATCATATCTTCTCTCGGAATATGAGGGCACACCCCACTCCCATGTTTCCCATCATTATTGTTGGTCCCTTCACCAAGTGGAGAATTGATTTCACTACATTCCACTCAACCTCAACCAGGGGGCATACTTATATCATCATAGCAATAGGCTACTTCACAAAGTGGGTCGAAGCTATTCCAACATTCAATAATGATGGTGAAACAACAACTCTCTTTATTTTTAACCAGATTGTAGCAAGGCTCGACATCCCGAAGGAGATTGTCAGTGACCACGATAGTCACTTCGAGAACAAAATGATGTCTGAGTTAACATCAAATCTTAGGTTGAGATAGGAGCATTCATCACCCTACTACCCACAAGAGAATGGTCAGGTGGAGGCTTTGAATAAGTCCCTCAAGACTATTCTACAATGAATGATCAATTCTACCAAGTCAAATTGGCACTTGATGTTGTACTCGACATTATGGGCCTACCAAACTTCTGTAAAGACTGCCACCAGTTTCAAACCTTTTCAACTCGTTTACGGGTTGAAAGTAGTCTTTCCTATAGAGTGCTAGATCCCATCTTTGAAGTTGGTAGTAGAATTATTGTCGGACACTTCACCATTTGAAGAAAACTTATTATATCTCAAGCAACTCGATGAGAAATGCCATGATGTAGCCTTGGCCAATGAGGCTCACAAGCAACGAGTCAAGTGTCAATATGATCGGTTCATTTGTCCTCAGATTTTTTCTAAAAGTGACCTTGTTTTGGTCTACGACCAATATAAGGATCACCTGGGGGAAGGAAATTTCAAGCCCATGTGGTTCAGACCTTTCATCATGAAAGAAGTCTTAAATAAGGGCACTTATCTTCTGGTTGAATTTGAGGGAAATTCATTGGCGAAGCCTAGAAATGGACTCTACCTCAAGAAGTATTACTCGTAGGTTGGTCTCCTTGGGTGACTTCTTGTACATATGTATAGTTCTTATACAGTTAGTTTTTGTCTTTTAGTCTTGTGGATGTGTCGTTATTGATGTCATATTTTTTGTTGTGGCAGATGTCAAGTGAATCAAAGGTGTTCTTTCGGTTTGCGGAAAGCGCCAGCTGACACACTTGGAGGCTTACTTCCACAGCTTGGGCAATTTTCACGCTCAAGGCCAGTTGCTATCTTCTGGAGGTATCTGTCTAGGTGATGCTACAAACAATGTCGTTGAGTACAGTGCAGTGATAGAGTTTCTTCATGATGCTTTGTCGCATGGTATCTCTCACCTATGAGTTTACTTAGATTCTTAGTTGGTTGTGTCCCAGTTAAATGGGATTTACTGCATCTATGATCCTAACTTACACCAACGATTCCTTAGGGTACGTCTCTTAGAACGTTGCTTTGATTACATTACGTATATCCATGCTCCTAGGAGATTAAATCAAATAAAAAATACTCTAGCTAATCAAGTATTAGATTGGTATGTCGCACACACATACACATGTACATACATTTGTAAAAATGTGATCCATAAGACGTAAAAAGATGTAAATATACATACATATATATATATATATATATATATCAAAAAGTGTCAAAGTACATCAGTGGGCGCAAATGCCTCAAAAATATATATCCGGTATACATCACAGGGCTTATGCCCTTAAAAAATATACAAAATATTTCCCTCGGCACATAAAAGTTCCATCCTATCTAAGCACGGGGCATGTTGGCCCTGCCATAGTGAACAACGATGTTTACCAAACGCCAGAAGAGTTGGACCCAAGTACATGGCACCCCAACTATGTGAGGTTTCATCGATGGTGGTAGATCCTCGATCTCAGCCATGGGAACTACACGAGTGCGGTGAGGTTTTGCTTCACCCATCTCAAAACTCTCTCAACCTCTCCAACTCGAAGTCCCCCTGTTGTTGTTGTTGGTCTGATGGTTGCTACTGGTACTACCTCTAGTCGAGGATGCCACCTAGTACTCGAGAAGTCTGCTAGATGCACTATTCCCACATATGTACATAACAGATACATAGTTGTCATATACTATGATTCACATAAAAATGATATATATAAAAAGAAACTAAAAATTAAATAATTTTTTAAAAATATACGTACCCATATCTCCTCGCTCCTCTCCAAGAGGTATGGGCATGTCCAGATCCCTGGAAAATTTGATTCCTTCGTAGGGGTAGTCCTCTATCGCTGTAATCTGTCATTCCCACGACTCAAAAAATGCATCATCAAAGGCCTCCATGGTCCTTCCTCCCCTTTGTCGTGGCAGTAATGCTACCCATCTACACATTGTTGGGAAGGAGGCCACATGCCCCCACACTGTCTCTCGTGGACTAAGGATGGGTACCCTCTCAAAAAAGAAAGAGAAAAAAACGGTACCAAACTTGAAGTTTTTGTTACTCTGTCCTCGACACTCTATGAGTTGTCTCTTCATGTAGTCAAGAATGGTCGTACTCCAGTCAAATACTCATGCATTTAAGCACTGCATCTCACAATACATGTGTGCTCGAGAGGCCTGATGTAAGGCCACAGATCCAGTGATTGTCCCAATAAGAAAAACTATCACCTTTAGTGATAGGTTGGTAATCTTATGGATTGGCACCTGAGAACCTACTTTCTTAGTGTCAGCCTCACAATGCATTCTGATCAGCTCGACGATGTTGTGGGGCCCAAGGAGAAATGTACACAGATTGAATGGTTCTCCTCTCCTTGAGAGGCCAGTCAAAAAGTATATATCCTGAGTCGTTGGAGTCAATGAATGCCCCTCAAGCATAAATGCCTGAGCATTAGGGTGCCAATAATCCACCAAGGCATTTAGCAGCTTGGGTTGTGCCCTCATGAGTGGACACTGGTAGAAATTCCATAACCCCCATTGTTTCAATGCACTGATAGAATCAGGGTCCTCATCGACCAAGACATCGATCTTCTCATGTTCCCTCTTCCTCCAGTGGACATACATCCTGTCACATGACAGGTTCAGGGGGGGGCGTTAGCTCTTGCATTTTCATTTTTTCAATATGTTTGAGGGTGTACGCAGGCTGTTTTGGACACAATCACGTACATCTGTGGGTAGATTGTTTTCTTCCCGCGGATGTACATGGGTTCCTTGTACAACCCGCGTACACGTAGGGCCACCCTTTTTTAGGAGGGTGTGCCCCCTCAAAAACTAAATAAATGCATAATTTAAGTATGGAAATGCAAGAGGGATGAGTTTATACTTACTTGGTCTAAGCGGAAGTTTGTTTTGTCCTTTGAAGCTCCCAGAATCAACTCTTTTAGCAAAGGGGTATTTTTCACTTTCTAGTTAATTTTGAATTTGCAATGGTGAAAATGAGCTGTCAACTTCTATTTATAGACTTTTTTGTCCCTTTTTGCCACTTTTTGAACCCTTTTTTCATTTTTTCTGGATTGAAAATAATTTAATGTGGTTCTTGAGTTTCTCATTGAATGTTACGATGCACTTCACTTTTGGTTTGGAAAAAAAATTGGGAGATGGATCACTTTTAAAGGTCCTTCGGTAAAAGTCATTTTTCCAAAATTTTTGCATTTAAGTTAGGATTCCACCTCCACTTTCTACATCTCATTGTATTTTCCTCTTTTCCATAAGATCAATCCCACCGAAGTGCCACACAGAACCATCTTTGTTGTTTTAGAAGTGTCGTGGTTAGCTGGTAGAGCCCACCTTTACATGGATTCCCTAGATAGATCCTTGTTGCATTCTGGTGTCCATGTCATTGTTAATGAATTAAGGCTAGGGAGTCCTTGTTAGTCTTGTCCTGATTATGACTTTGAGCCTCATATGTCTGATATGTCATCACTCTTGGCCTCACCCTCGGGACTCCCAAAAATGAGCATACTTTGTTGCATTTCAAGCTCACTTTGAAGTCTGAAAGCAACATCCGACAAGAATACATTTATGATTTTCAATCTTGTTCGGATTAACTGAGAAAAGAAACCTCTTGGAGTCTTCTTTAATCCCTTTTCAAACTCTCTAAACATGAAAAGATTTTCGAGCGATCTTGTTGTCCTTCACGCTCGCCAAACTAAAACTTGAAGGCACATTTGCAACGTGGTAGTTTACCCCTTTTTCGGTCTCGACAGTCAATTTTACGAACAAAGGTATACTCTAGGAACTTCGGTTCGCTAGAAAAGTATTCTCAGGTATAAGTTTAACCATTTTTCAGGCCCGAGGGACTAAATTTACGAAAAAGGAACCCCCACGGAGTCCATAGTTAATCTTTTTTCAAACTCCCTAAAATTTAAAAGATTGTCGAGTGACCTTGTTCCTTCACACTTGTTAAATTGGTCCAGAAGAACATCCCCCATGGATTCCATAGTTAATCTCTTTTTAGACTCCCTAAATTGAAAAGATGGTCGAGTGACCTTGTTCCTTCACACTCGTTAACTTGGTATAGAAGAACATCTATTGGCATGAGTTTATCCCTTTTTACGGATTGTGGATTAAGAAGGAAAAAGGTACACCTCGGGAGATTCGTCTCGCTGGGAGAGTTCTCCTAAGTAAATTTTATACTTTTTCGGGCTAAGGAGACTAAATCTAGAAAAAGGTTGTGAGTCCATATTTAAGCTCTTTTCAGACTCATTAAAATTGAAAAGATTGTTGAGTGATCTTGTTCGTGTCACACTCGTTAAAATGGTTCTGAATAGATGTCTTTTCGATGCAATTATACCCCTTTTTTGAACCGACTAGACTATTTCCGAAAAATGTACCCCAGTGGAGTCTTCTTTTACATTTTTTCACACTCTCTAAAACATGAAAAAACCACCGATCTTGCCTTCTCCGGGCTCATAAACAATACATTGAAGGGGGTTTTTCATCATGTCTTGCTAATCACATTTTCATATCTACGTCTTTGACCTAATGTTGGCTCCATGTTGCTCTCAATTGAACCTTTGAAGCATGCCTAATACGCAAGCCTTGTAGCACTTTGCCTCTGCGACCTGACACCTTGACCCATGGAGGAATTTTCCCCGAGTGTCCTTTTCCTACACATGTCTCCTTTCTCTAAGCATTAGTGTGTTCCTTGCGCTTGGAACTAGTATGCTTGCGACACTCATTCCTCCTTTGTAATGTAGCATTATTTTATTCTTTTTCAAGCTCTTTAAAAAATATTGAAAAAGACAAAAAAAAATAAAAATTACCCCAAAAAGAGGACGGGAAATATATATTATTTTGGAAGCACAATGATTCACCCTTGGACAAAGCACGTCCTTTCATTTGTTCATCAATATTTGGGATTTAATATGACCTAGGAAGTTTTTCTCGCTACATAGAGTTGTGTCCTCCTCTGTTTGGTTATTCTTCCAAACACATGGAGAGTTTGTGTTGCCTCCTACATCATGAACTTATGTCAATGTCATGTTGCCTGAGTCTGATCATCTTTTGTGCTCTTTTACAAGGGAATTTTCACCCAACCTAAGTCGGTCTTTCTGCAGTTTGTCTCTTGAATTCATGCACAACCATCCCAAAGTCCAATCAAGTCCTTGTTTGAAATCAATGAAGTTCTATGCCTGATCACCGAGATCCTCTTGTCTATTCCTAACGAGTCGTCAAAGACCTATGGTTAGTGAATTTGTACACTCACATTACACTCCTACTCAAGTTTTGAAGATCTTGAAGTTGTAGCTCGAGCTCTGAAGGCGTCATCTCCATCCATCAGGCATTATTGACTTCTTGAAGATGAATACTATACATGTATATCTTTGATTTTGAGATGTATACTCGTTGTGTATTTCTCACAACTACAATTGATATAGTTATATGACATGGATCTGCAGTGTATTTGATTGACATCCATGATTTATTTCATCCCAAGCATGGGTATGCCCGCCTCGGTGAAACAATTGTTATTTTTGCAGATGGCACCTCTCGAACTCTAGTCCCGAGCTCACTCGCTTCGTACATTGGTGAAGATTTTGTAATGTTTTTCAGCCATCAGATGCTCTTCTGACCTCACACATTAGGGGGCATCTGTTATAACCCTAATTTTCTCCATGCATGCATACTTGGCATTTGGCCCTCTTACATGCAAATTTTGCTAAGCCATCACTGAGAAGCTCTTCTTAAAAACTCATTTTTTGAAGATGTACGTGCCCTGCACCACTACTGTCCACGTACATATTATTTCTTCACCACTACATCCTGCATACATACGCTAGCTGCACCATTACAACCCGCGTATGCTCGCAAAAGTTGCAAAAATTAAAAGGCTGCAAGGAATTCATTGAGATTACGGGATATTGGGTATTTTCCCAACTGGTCCACCACCTATAGCCTGTCACCCAACCGAATAACCATCATTTTCCCATATAAAAGGAGGTGTTGGGATCTCATTCCAAATCTGAGCATAAGAACAGTGAAACTCTGCTCGTTTCACATCCCCTCCTTGCCCCAAGCATTTTCAACCTTGTTGAGAGAATTGCTTCAACTTTCCTCATTTTTCCCTTTTTCCTCCATAAGAACCCATTCCATTTCCCAAGAAGAAGTGTGAGAGGAGAAATATTCATGGAGGTGCACTTGGATCTTTGTGAAGAGGATCCTGGACCAGGTCCATGGAGCAGTAACCGACACTGGTTATAAGTAATCATTGTTTTATTAATAAAAGAAGTACTTTTCCTATTCCAATAACATGATGTGTCGAATGTTTACATTTTTTCAATGTTTTTATTCTAACATCTAACCCTTATTTATGTATGAAATGTATGCTTGTAGTTCTTTGTTTATCTGTCTTTGAATGCAGGCCGACCTTGGGAGGAGTTTTACAGTCAGTGGAGCTATCAAGTACGAGAGGATCTACACCGGACGCAGAGTAAAGGTACAGTTACCGGATTCATCTCATTTTACTTTTCTTGCATAAATCTGGGGTATGTTTGGAGTAGTTAGAGAATTAGGATACTTTTAAATGGTTATTGATCTGGCTACATTGTAAACTCTAGTGTATCCATAAGGGGGGTTTTCCTGCTAGCAATAATTGTTCCATTTCATCAAAGATATATATGGCTACTAACTACTTAAATTAGGGACAATAATCCTAACTTTCTTGTTCGTCATATATTTGGTCTTGTATCATTGTTTTCCTTGTGTCTCGGGCAGGGACAATCAACATTGGCAAGGTCTACCACTTCTTGGAAATATTGGCTACCACCAAGACCATATTCAAGCCCTTCTCCACACATAGAAACTTGACCTATAGGGGAATCTATTCATACATCACACTTTCCATCTCATTCCCTTCTACGGTCAGCGAGATTCCCCCCTTGAGCTGATTCTCTCATCTTTAAATTGATGGGAATACATGCCTAAGGCGACAGTGGGTAGGTGTTCTCTAAGTTGCCACCATTTGGTAGTTGGGTAAGAATTTTACCAACCTATAACTTCTGCGGTAACATTTTTTCATTTTTGTTGGGGAGGATTTTGAATCCTCTTCTAAACCCTAATGACACTTCGACAAGCTATCCCAAACCTTTTCCCTAACTTTCCTGTCAACTCCACCTAAATGATGTTCCCTTTTCACTTTTTATAAGCTTGTCCTAAAGCTCATCTGGTGACTCCATCATGAGACATTCCTAAAAGAGGAATTAAGCAACCCCTAAAAACACTTCCAGACGTTGTAAGCCTTCAACCAAAAGTTATAGTCCTACATCATCTCCCACTTCTTATGATTTTCCATCTACTTCTCTTAGCCCACCATCCTCACCTACTACCCCCACACGTCCAATCTCACCCGTGCCCCCCTTGTCGACTAATAAATGGAGCCCGTGGACCAAATACGCATACAAACCTTTGGACATGAAAAATATCCATGGATCTCCTCATAAAATCCCGAAGGACTTCAAGGAGTGGCTCCCCATATTTTCAAGAGAAAATATCATTACAACTAAAGATCAATTAGATTATTTCCTTCGTTCTTTGGAACCTTATGACGAACATGAATATGTCCATATGAGACTCTTCTCTTACACTCTTATCACAAAGGCCAAGGAATGGTATGATAGTATTCTCCTAGGAACAATCATGAATTGGGATCTCTTTCAAGAATTGTTTACCAAAATATTTGGAAAGAACAAAGATTACCAGTCTCTTTACGATCAACTCTATATCTACAAGATAATTTAGGAGAAAGTATAATGGATTTTAAATATAGGTTCAATACCCTCGTAAGGATTTTTCCTCAATATTTCAAGGCTTCCCAAGCTACTATCCTCAAGTCTTACATGTCAACCACGAAGGACCCATGTGTAGTTTTAATTGGAAGATGCCCTACAAATTTGTTTGAAGCTCAAGAAAGGGTGTGTGAGATAGAAGAAAACATAACATCGTCTCTCATGCAAGAGGAGGACTGTCTTTAAGATACCTTTCAGATTAATCAAATTGATGACTTTGTCTTACTAGACCCTCCCCACAATATCAGGACATACCTGCAAAAATAACGAGAGGAGGCCGCTAAAAGGGAAACTCATCGCATAATGAGTCTATTGTGTAAATAAAAGGAGATAACATCAAAGAGTACACCTCTCCCAACAAATTAGGTTTTGAAGGTTGAAATGAAACAAGAAGCAAAGCGGGTTGAAGAAGAGTTTTTGTAACATATTCGACAAGTCTTGCCAGAGCCTCATAAAGAGAAAAAATTTGGTATCATCAAAGGTGAGGAGAATGCTCTTTCCCTAAGCGAGACCAAAAAATAAGGTTATATGGATCATGTCAACATAACCCATCACGTTCTAGAAGATGGTGTTATCACTCCAAGAGTCACTCCCAGAATGTAAATGGGAGTAAGCTTGGTAACATATGAATTGTTTTGAATAAGTTAAAAATCAGGGATCAACAATATAGAGTAAGGAAAAGATAACAAAGGTCACTGCAGATCAGTGATGAACCATTGGGAAATGGAGTCATAAGCATTATGTTCCTTGAAGGAATTTAATCTACCTATCAGAAAAAGGATCTATTTGATAATAAAGAGAAGAATATAACAATGACATAAAGATGAACATTCACCAAGCAGATATCCTCTCTTCAAAGATAACTAAGAAATATTTGAAAAGTAAACAATGGTAGATGGACAAGTTTACAACAAATATTTTTTTGTTTCAGGAATCCATAAACCAATCAAATTACAACCAAACGAGAAGAAGAATAGAACAGGAAAACATAAAGACAAACTCTGATAAAAAAACTTATATGAATCTTCAATAACATAAGATCCTACAGCCCATGCCCCTCGGGCTTACAAAAAAAATAGACAGTCCTTTCCTCTCCTCCTAAAACCCTCTCAGGCCTCTAACAACTCCCCCCTCCACTTCTATTACCAATGACAGACTTTATATGGAATTACATCAACAAAAATGTTCTAGTCTTTAGAAACAGAAAGTATCTATAAAATAAAAATAGAAACCATCCCGAACTGATTGCAAGAAAGTTTCTTTTGTCAATAATCCTCAAATCTACATGCATCTTCGACTGCCATTTACTCATGCCAGGTATTTTGTACTCCAACCAAATTTATGTGTTGGAAATTAAGGCTTCGATTAGCTCCTAATTCAATTCCTGGAAATTGCAATCTGGACTCATGCTATCAGTTATTCTTCCACCTGTGTTTTCCTTCCTTGAAATACTGAAAATGATCTTCTTAAATGATGACTCAATACCTGAGGATCTAGAAGGATTTGGTATGCTCAAAGAAAATATTGAATATTCATCTTGACTGTTGATTCGATACTTCAATAGTTACCACAAATTTTGAGGATGATTGGTAACCTTGAGATATATCCTCCCATCAATGTGTTGAAAGGTAAAATGGTGCTCGAGATTGATTAATTAAATTTCACTTATCTCCTGTATATACTTCCAGGTGTGCCCTGTTTCCAAATCTTCTTCTTTAAGCTCCTAGCTGCCATCAACTGAAAAGTGTCCACCGCTAGTCTGATGTCCAGGGTGCGCTCCTACAAACTTGTAACTACTAATTTTTTGTCTGCCACTTTTCATTAGTTACCCTCAATCTTCGAATGCTGATTTGATGCCTTAAAAGCAGGGATACTCTGCCACTTGTTGTCAACTGATCCTTATCCCTTGATAATCATTTCTCAGCAACTTCCACTGTTTTCCTTGCTAATTCTAGTCATTTCATTTTTATGAAAGCTACTGTAAGCTACCACAACAAAGTGGGTCAAGATCCTCCACTGTGGTATGACCAGGGCGTGTTCTTGGGATCACTTCTTGTGATGATCTGCCAGTCTGGGACTTCAAGAGTTGGATAACATATTTTTAAAGGCACGTTTGCAACTAAATCATTCCACTTGCTGCAATAAGATCCAATACGGCATCCGATTGTTATTCAGTGGAAATATTTCAAACTATAGACCACAAGTTGACAAGCGAAAAGAAGTGGAAATCCATATAAGAAGGCTGTAAATTTCCATTAAAATAGCCTCCCTGATCAGTCTGTCTATTAAAATAATTGGGTGATCTTCTGTAAATGATTTTCGTAGCGCCCAAAGATTTCGTAGAGCAACTCCTGATTTCGTAGCGCACCTCATTTTTGTGCTCTGTACTCTGAAAGAGATATACATCACTGCCAATTCTCCTCATTCCCATCCCAATGGAAATGATCTCCACCTACCTTTCCCATTAATAAAAAGAGAACCATATGTGCTTCTGAGACATCCTCTACTATTAAGCTTTTTGTGCCAAAAAGTTATTCACGATCCAAACATGAAACAGGATCACTTTGAATCATCAGACAAAGTGTGATAAGACTCTCATGTCGTTCCTCCTTGGCGCCTTCAATGAATTATGCTCTTAATAGATCGCCCCAATCTGCAAAAACTCAAGCCTCAGCAATTGGAATTTGAGCCCGGGTGTTGTTCGGTCTGTAACATTAGGCTTGGGGATGGAGCCTCAGGTCCAATCATTTTATAAAAACCGTGAACTACACCTTCTCGAGCGAACTCCTGTAGCTGGCACTTGATACTCAAATTGTGATGGCGCACTTTTCTCTTGGGATAATCCCACATTTGCCACGAAATGAATATTCAAGTGTTTTTATATGCCAGTGCACCCAAAAGCATTTAACGCTTAGTGCAAAGGAAAGGCTTCCGTGTGCCATCCATGTCCATATGGCTGGGTGCTTTTGGCGCTTGGTATCGACTTTCGTGTGTTGTGTTTTTAACCCGTGTTTGACAACTTGTGGACTTTGCCTCTCGGTGCTCGACTTAGAGATTCGGCCTATGTTCTCAATTCTTTTCAAAAATTGTGAGCTCGAGAAACCATTCTTGGATTAAAAGTCAAAAATAAAAACTTTTATTATAAAATCAAAACCACTTAGAATTGTCAAAATCTATTTATTATAAAATCAAAACCAGTAAGAATTGACAAAATCTTAGACTCGACTCAGGAAATTAAAGAAAAAAACATTTTAAATGAAAGTAAATGGATAATAATCTAAATGCAAATTCATGGTAGGCATGTATCCGAAATTAAAGAAAAAAACATTTTAAATGAAAGTAAATGGATAATAATCTAAATGCAAATTCATGGTAGGCATGTATCCGGAATGAGGCTTTAAGAGAATATGAGGATTTAACAAGCTATGTAGTTTTCACAGATTTTGATAAGAATTACAAAATCTTTTTATTATAAAATCAAAACCACTTAGATTTGTCAAAATCTTTTTATTATAAAATCAAAACCACTTAGATTTGTCAAAATCTTAGACTCGACTGGAAATTAAAGAAAAAAACATTTTAAATGAAAGTAAATGGATAATAATCTAAATGCAAATTCATGGTAGGCATGTATCCGGAATGAGGCTTTAAGAGAATATGAGGATTTAACAA
>JZKD02S0025881.1:13798-26625 GCA_000966675.3 Picea glauca | reverse complement strand
AAATTTCTCGTGTCCAACAAATATTTTTGTTAAATTTCTCAATAATCAACTTGAATATTACCTTTATCTCTACAAAAAAAAATCTAGGGCTTCTTCTAATATACCAAGATGGTCACTCTTTGTCACTACCACATCGTACTATTATGGATTCTATCAAAAACATGTGTTAGGGAAACAAATCCAATGAGGTACTTTGTGGGCAATGTCAAGTTTGCAACATACTCTATAATCACGTGCAGATTTTCTCTATTATACACAAGTGCCTTGCTTTGTTTAGGATGGTTGTGCTCTTGTTCATGCTAATTTTTACGAACTTTGGCATGGATTTCAATTCATGATGTTATTTGTGTTGTGGAAATTCAAGTGTAAATAATTTTTTGGGATAATGGTTAGCTTTGTGTCTACTTTCAATTATTTCTAGAAAGATGAGGTTCACCATCAACTTTTGCGAAAGAAACTTTGTTGACCAAATATGCCTAATGTTTGGATCGCACAATTTTTTTCTATATTAGTTTTTATCAAGAAGAGGTTATGAGGTCTATTGTATACATCCTTCTAGTTTTTTTGTTTGTAAATATTTTCATGTAAATATAAGACATATTTTTCAAATATTAAAATTAACAAAGTGCCTCGTTAAGCATCACACATTGGATTGTTCTTTTATCAATGTGGACTAGTTTGTGTTGAAATATTGTAACTTCGAAGAATATTCTAATTATATTTGAGTTATTATCTTATAGATAAAATCCCATTTTGTGGATTGATCATGTCGGGTCTTGTATAAGACCAAATCCCGTTTTGTGGATTGGTCAAACCATATTTATATGGTGCTATTTGTAAATTTGACCACTAGGATTTATAAAGTGGTTTTAACCACTCTTGGAAGAAGTTGGCCTAGCTAAGTGAAGAGACATAGCCCTAGCCCCTCCTCACTAGTATTTATAAGTGAGGATGGCACCTCATTTACTCACTCACACTTCTAGTGTGAATCTTTTGAAGGAAGTTACAGTTGCAAGAAGGAGAAGAGAGGTGCATGCTCAATCCTAGTCTATTCTTGGTGGTTTGGTCATAAGTCTTGGCATTTTATTGGCAATTTATTATTGAGGAACTTTTTGTTGGGTTTTCTCCCCCATGAGGGTTTCCCAAGATAAAATGTTGTGTACCTTGTGATTGTGTTTCTTTCAGTGATCCTCTTTATGTTGTTGTTTTGGAAATGAATTGATAACCTAATAACAACTCTAAATTTAACATGGTATCAGAGCTTGACTTAATAGAGCACCTTTCACTGGGTATCTAAAAATGTCATTGTTATCGTATAAGAAAATTAGGGCTTTTTACTGGAGAAGAAATTCTGACTAAAACCCATCTAGGGAAGTGCACCCTACCCTAGTGCATCCTTTGGCAGCTTGAGTGCACCTTTTCAGTGGCCAGAGCCTTCGAAAATTCAAACCCTAGTTTTGACTGGTACCAGAAAACCAAGAAACCAAAACCAGTACCAGAAGTACCAGTCTAGATTTGTGCAGGTCAAGTTTCAAGGGGTAAATCTTGGAATTTTTGGAAACAGTTAGCTCCAGCAAACTCGCCTCAGCTCAACGCATCTGGTCCCTAGATCAGAATTCAAAAAATTGAAGTTTGAGAAATTAGGGTTTCCTCATAAAACCCTAAGTTGCAGTTGCAGTGTCAGTTCCTTCATTGCAGCACCAGTTGCAATACCAGTTACAGTACTAGTTGCAGTAAAAGTTTTTGTTAAGTGTTGGGACTGTTGTTTTATTTCCATAGTGCACCTTACCCTAGCAAGATATTGTCAGAGGTATGTACTTACATGTGTTTAAAATGTATTATTATTCTAAAGGGTATTTGTAGGAGAAAGGATCTTTTAACAATCATAGATCCAGAAGGATCTCAGATCCAACACATTCAGAGGAATAATGCACCCCAGGTTTGATTATTTTGATATGCATCTATTTGTTATGACATTATTTTGATCTTATGAACATCTAGGTTGTATGTTGAAGCTATGACTATCATACTAACCATTGGTCAAAAATTAAAGTCAATGTATTAGATTGATTAAAGTTGAGATTATAGAGTTTATTCTCTAACTTAGATTTATGTCAAGAAATCTTATTATCTCAGTACAGAGGATAGTTTGAAGGAAATACTTGTCATCTTGAGTGAAGGAGACTAGGAAGAAAAACAACAAATCTCATTCTTGAGGACAAGACTCCAAGTTCCAAGTTTGATTGATTAAGTTGATAAGATTCAAATTTGTACATGTCAAGTTTGATAACTACCTCACAGTTGAGATAGCAATCTTTAAAAGGTTTTATACTTGGTAGCATGTGAGCATTATTGAGATAAATTCTTATTGTAATCACTTACCAGATATAACTAACATCTCCTCTAGGAGAAACTTCTTGTTTTGGTCCAAGGTTACCATGAAGGAATGATTGATCACAACACTAGAAGAGTGTTTCTCTCATTATTATTGTACTTCTTACTTTTTACCCTTGTTTTAGGCAGGTCACAAGTGATAGCTCCAAAGGAGATATTGTGAGGATTGTTCTTGCTATTATTTCTATTGTTATTATAAAGAGTATTTTCTTGTTGTTCTTGTTCCGGGCAGGTCACAGGTGATAACCCTGAGGAAGATATAGTGATGGTTGCAAGAGGCAACATATTAGACGAGACATGGAGAAAAATATCCAAGTTGTATACATGTACCAAAGAAGATGAAGAAAAAGCTACTTTTGAGATACAAAGTATTTCATACGGAGATTGATTGTAAGGAGCAGAAGGCTCCAAAGATGACCGAACATTAGAACATAACTCACAGTAGACTTGGTCAAAGGATAATGAAGCCACCTTGATAGGAAGAAGAATTCATTTTAAGTTTGACTCAGCTTTTTATATTAAGACTTGGTATTCAACACCAAGTATATCCTGCAGAGATTATGAGGCTTTTGTAGACTCAAAAGAAATAAAAACTCAAAGTAAGTTGATCTCAGAAAGGATCAAATGAAGAGACATCTTCGAGGATTGGAAGATAGATGCCATGAGTTGAGAAGACTAGATCGTAGCTTCAGAGACTTCTAGGAGATGTGAAATCTTTTGGGAAGATTACCTTGTTTCAATAACAGGGAAGGAAATCAGTCAGAAGGAATGGGATATGGATTTTTCCTTAAGACGAGAAAGGAAGCCAATGGTGACTTCCAAGTTTGATCTAATAGATCAATCATGTTGCAAATAATAGTATAAAGATGTACAAACCCTGATTGGTGTCCATAGGATTCTTCCACCAAGAGGGAGAAGACTACGATGAGACTCCTTCTCCAGTAATCGAAGAAATAGTTATAGTATTCGTAAAGACAACCAGAACAACCATGATTCTGATACAGTATGAGATTCAGGGGGAGCAATCCCTATATTTGAGATTGAGTTATATCCAGTACTAGTTGGTGTAGTACATTAGTCGGGCCATGGAGACACGACTACAATAGTAGATAGAGTTACCTACATGAAATAAGAAGAGCTACTTTTAGTATCAATTATTCAACCACTCTCAGTTTTAGATGAAGTTGTTGCCATGAGTTACAGTGGGAATGAAGTAATCATGCTCAGCTTCAGAAAAATCAGTTGTAGGTGCAAAGTCCTAGTTCCATAGCAACAGTTGCAGAGAAAGCAGAGGACATACGCTCAGGTAGTGAGACAGATAGTTCTTTGTAGAAAGCACATAGAGCTAGCACATGATTGTGCATATTAAGTTGGAGTTGAGAAAGTGTACCAGGTTGGTACAATGTGATGTGTAAATTTGGTTTCGAAGTATAGAACAAGAAGACTCGTGTCTAGAATTTGAAGCAAGCTCCAAGAGCTTGGTATGGCATGATTGATAGTTTCCTAACAAGCTTGGCCTTTACCAAGAGTAAAAGTTGATTATAACCTTTAATTCAAGGTTATGAATGATGAGTCAGTCATATTGCTACTATATGTGGATGATTTATTCTTGACTGGAGAAGAAATCTCATCACAGATTGTAAGAAGAAGCTCGTTGCAGAATTTGAGATGAAAGACCTAGGCTTGATGCATTATTTCTTAGGTCTTGAAGTTTGGCACAACCCAGAGAAGATATTCGTTAACCAAGGGAAGTATGTAGCTGAATTATTGAAGAGATTTGATATGTTGGAATGTAAATCCATGAACACACCCATGGAAACAAAGTTGAAGCTCCTAGTTGATACTTCGGCATAATTGATTAAATATAGACAAATTATTGGTTCGTTGATGTATCTAACGAATAATAGGCCAGATATATGCTTTGTTGTGAACACCTTGATTCATTATCTGGTAGAACCTAGACGTGCTCACCTTGTAGCTGCAAAGCATGTGATGAGATACCTTAAGGGTACGTTGGATTATGGTCTTTATTATACTAGAGATCATGACTTCAAATTGTATGGTTATACTGATTCAGATTGGGTTGGAAGTGTTTCTAATAGAAAGATCACTTTAGAATGTTGTTTCAATCTGGGGTCAGCCATGACACTATGGAAAAGCAAGAAGCAATCCAGTATTTTTCTCAGCACGGCGGAAGTGAAATACATTGCAGCATGTTCCACCAGTTGTGAATCCATATGGCTTCGAAATTTGTTGACATGTCTATTCGATCTAGAGATGGAATCCATCGTGATTCTATGTGATAACCAGAGTTGCAAAAAGATGACAGAGAACCTAGTGTTCCATGATAAGTTGAAGCACATAGAGATCCAGTATCACTACATTTGTGATATGGTGCAGATGGGAGATATAAAGCTCCAATATGTTGTCACAGATGGGAAGGTTGCAGATATGTTGACAAAGCCTCTGTCTCATGTGAAGTTTGAATACTTCCGAGACAAGATTGGTATAATCTGAAAGGACCTCCCTTGAAACGGGGAGTGATGTTGATGGTACTATGGTATCCTGACCAACATTGGGTAGCTCTGTTAGGATTTTATATCCTAGGGGGTTGATCATCCCTGGATAGATCTGAAAGGTCTAGTAAGGACGGTCTGTCAGAGTACCTATGCATGTATATGCCAGTTGTGGTCAATAGTGGTAGCTCCATTAGGATTTTATATCATAGGGAATCTTTTGATTCATGGGAAGATCCCAAAGGTATAGTAAGGATGGTCTGTTAGAGTACCACGTAGTAGCTCCATTAGGATTTTATATCCTAGGGAATCTTATGATTCATAGGCAGATCCCAAAGGTATGGTAAGGATGGTCTATCATAATACCACAAAATGTTGTTTTTGCACCTGCCTCATTATATTTCCCTTTCATGATGGTGTTGTTGTCTCAACCTCGTGCTGATGATGTTGTTGTCTCGGCCTCGTGTCGATGATGTTGTTGTTTCAGCCTCGTGATGTTGATGATGTTGTATCAGCCTCATGTTGTTGATGATGGTGTAACAGCCTCATGTTGATGATATTATTGCTTTAGTGTTATGATAATTGATGTTGATGTTTCAGCTTCATACAAATGATGATGATGATGCTACTCCAGCTCCATGTTGTAAACGATGATGATATTGATGATGAGAAAAAATTCCAATGATTTGTAGATATGCCAATCAGTGTTCCATATGTTGATGATGTGGTTGCACTCTCTCTCTCCTGATGATGTTGTATTGGAGTATGTCAATAGAATACCCTTCTTGTTAAGGGGGACTGTTGAAATATCGTAACTTCGAAGAATATTCTAATTATATTTGAGTTATTATCTTATAGATCAAATCCCCTTTTGTGGATTGGTCAAACCATATTTATATGGTGGTATTTGTAAAGTCATCCCATAGGGTTTATAAAGTGGTTTTAACCACTCTTGGAAGAATTCGGCCCTTCTAAGTGAAGAGAAATAACCCTATCCCCTCCTCACTAGTATTTATAAGTGAGGATGGCACCTCATTTACTCACACTTCTAGTGCACATATTTTGAAGGAAGTTGCAGTTGAAATAAGTAGAAGAGAGGTGCATGATTAGTCCTAGTCTATTTTTGGTGGTTTGGTCTTAAGTCTTGGCATTGTATTTGCAATATATTATTGAGGAAGTTTTTGTTGCGTTTTCTCCCCCATGAGGGTTTACCACGATAAAATGTTGTGTACCTTGTGATTGTGTTTCTTTCAGTGATCCTCTTTATGTTTTTGTTTTGGAAATGCATTGATAACCTAATAACGGCTCTAAATTTAAAAATTTCAATACTCGTCCATTGTCCTTTTAATTGGGTTCTCCTCTCGATCATTAAGAGTGTCATGTAGGCTTCTTGTAAATTGTTTGTCATCCATTCAAGGACCTTTGTTGAATAAAATCTTGTTGAGTTTAGTATTCTCAAGGTCTCATTGTCATTTTAAATTCCTAGCTTGTAAGAGTCATCATTCCTGATCATTAAGGAAAAAAAATCTAGAGCATTCAAGTTGGTTCTAATGGAATCTGAGAAATCCATGCATGTAACTCAATGGCTTGCCACATTTCCATTGTCATTTTCAAAAGATTATTCATCAATTATCGTTTTACATAGTCTTTTCTTGTTGTCAATTAATGCATTTATATTTAATGTTTCAAACTTATAACATCAAAATCTCTTGCATACTCTCTATTTCTAAAAAATTAAATAGACCTTTCTTTTTACCTTTTTTGGGCTCTCTCGTAGAATCCTAATTCTAGAACATGGAAACATAGCCCCAATAAATCCCATGAGATCTTTTGACTATAAGCCTAACAATCAATATCACCTTGATACCATGTAGGAAATTAGGGCACCCACATTTATGAATGAAAATGATGGAGAGAATATAAAATCTTTGTTCATAAAGTTGCATCGTTATATATTTCGCTCACATTGAATCACCATAGGTGACACATATTTATAGCATGTATAGTTGGTTAGGTGATGTTATCGCACAATCTGTAGCTTGGGAAAAGCCCAACCCAATCCACGGAAGTGTGACAACTACGAGAGTACCTACCCATCGTCACCTTAAATAGACACTCCCCTCTCTTTAGTGATGATGAAATCACTACAAGGGGGGGATCTCAGTGAACCTAAGGGGATTGATATGGAAAGTGAGATGATGATCAATGAACACCCCTATAGGTCAAGATTGGATTAGGAATAAGGCTTGACAATGAGTCTTGTAGATGGATAATGGTTGTCGAGCGTTATGTACCTACAAAACAATGTTAGCCTTGTCCATAACAAGACAAATGATACATATACAAGCCTTAAATCAATGGGGATCAAGAAAGAAGTCTTTCTGTCCCAAATTGCAGCAGTATGGAAATATATATATCAGCAACAACTGATAACAATAGTTGCAAATCTAACCATCAAAAATCAAGTACAAGATTCTGAAAATAAAGCTAGTAATGACTTGTTGAACTTACAATGATTTAGCCAAGACTTTGATGATATTTAGGGTTGTTTATTAAGTGTTATGAGAAAGTTATTATGACATCCAAGTGGCTATATCAATCAATTTCTACAGCAGCAAGATCTAAACACAGAAATCAACAAGTAAATTGTCCAAATGATAGCCAATAACTAGTAGAACAATAATCTAGGATCACAAGTAAATTTCCACGATAGATTCGAGAGTAAATAATGTAAGAAAGAGAGTTTTATTGCAGCCCTATGTTGATATAATGGTAGTTTCTGAAGCTATTAACCTCTACATGTAACCTTTGACGAGACTAAAATATTCTGGGAAGCAAGAGAAACCCTAAAACGTTGGATAATAACCCTAGAAGACAAATTGGCTCAAGAGATTAATTAATATTGAGTTATTAGTCTCCAGGAAGAGAAGTTAGCCAATCAGATGAGTTGGAGTAGTATAAATAGAGGGTTCTAGAGATCATTTGTTACTCTCACTCTCACAACTACATAAGAACAAGTGGTGTGCATGACCAGAGGAGAGCTGCAATGGTGACTTGGTCTTTGGTTATGGTTAGACTTTCTGCTTGGTTATGGTTTGGACTCTCTACTTGGTATGCTAGATTTTGAGAGAGGTACACTACCTTGGTTGGCTATTGGCTCTAGGGTTTGCTTCCAGAAATATTCTATCTGTGAAATTTAAGTTGCTTGGGGGTGTCCTTTGTGCCTATGGTTGGGTGACAATATTGCTATATTATCTACAGTGAAACGAGCACACCTATTATTCTCACAGGTTATGGGCCCACACTATATTCGAATAGTCTAACCACTAGAAGGTAGATTGGGAGGATTTTCTCAGTTGCAGTTGCAGTCAATATTTTGTTGTAGCAACAAAACCCTAACCATCGTGTCACGGCACCTCAAGTGAAGTGCTTGACCTAATTCCTAGATAACCTAGTGCGCCCTAGCCTTGCGCACCTCCTGGTACTCTGAGCAAGCCAAGGCGTCAAGTTTGAGTTTTTGGTCAAAGTTAAAGGTTGACCAAGTCAAAGAAATCATGACTTACTCTATGAAGTCAGAAAACAAGTTAGAAGGGGCTTCTAACTTCAAAGCATGGAAGAAAAGGATTGACCTCATCCTTGCCAAGAATAAAGTGTTGGATATCGTGAAAGGGAAGATCATGGAACCACAGTTTGAAGCAGGAAAAGAGAAGGAACCTCAGAACATTGCAGTTATGGAGAAGTTCAAGGACAATTATATCAATGCTATGAGTATCATAGTGGACTCTGTAAAGGACCATTTGATACCCTACATTTCTCATCTTGACTCATCCAAGAAGATGTACGATGCCCTAACTAACCTCTTCTCAGTCAGAAATATTGGACAAGTAATGAGTCTGAAGAATGAGCTTCGTGATCTGAAAATGAATGATGATGACACTATAACATCATACTTTGTAAAGATATCTCAATGAAGAGATCAACTACAATCTATTGAATAAATCATTTCAGAAAAGGAACAAGTAAATATAGTACTTAATGGCCTTCCCAAGACTTGGGATGCATTTTCCGCAAGCATGAACACAAGAATGGAGTATATCACATTTGAAGAACTTTGGACTTGTTGTGCACAAGAAGAATCAAGGATTAGCACAAAAGAGAAATCCCCAAAGAAATATGATGATCAAGCCTACACAACAAAGTTCAAGAAATTCAGAACAAGAACCAATGTCTTGAGTTAAAGAAAAGGAAGGAAACACACAAAGAAACAGTTTCCAAAGAAAAGGAACCCTCAAAGAAAGTCAAGCAGGATGAAGAAGACTTTTTCTTCTAGTCAAGGTAACAATATTCTTTTGTAACCTAGTCCTTGTACGTACCATGTTTACATAGTTCCTATACATATCATGTGTATATATTTCTTGGAAGATAAGATGGTCAATGTCAATGAAACAACACCTATGGAAGAATAACAAGATAAGGATTTCCATTACAATGACTACTAGTCAAACAATGTCTTTGAAAAGGATGAAATACGTTGACAACCTTTGGTGACAATTCTTGTAAGTAACCACTTCCAGATGGACCGCAATTAGAATCAAACTTGAAGAAACCCAGAATGAGTCAGACCATAAAGAAGTTAGTAATCAAGAGGAAACTAGAATAGACTTATGACACTTTTCATAAAGCAATAAGGATGCAGATGGAAGCATGGACTCGCTTTCTTCATCATTTTCTTTGCTGGTTTTGAGTAAAAAGTTGTGGAAATCTCACCAAAAACAATTAAAATTAAAATTTTTGAACCTTGATTGTATAAAAATAGCCATAAACCTCTTTATTTTTTTTTTGTTATATTGTATTTGTTGTTGTTGTCTTGTTTTGCAGATTTACAGGTGGCGGACAACAAGCAAAGAGGCTAGGGACACCCCCCTGTGGTTGGCATGCACCAACCCAAATGGAGAGGACTCTGCTAGTGGCATTTTAAAGGCATAAATTCCTATAATTAACCTATTTTCTGTGCAAATCAAGAGTCATTTTAGATCTTATTTTGGGTACAAACAGTGTGTTTTAATCATTTTCAGATCTGTCCATAAGTGCGGAAAATTGCGTTAACATCACCTAGAGGAATATGTGAACTGGAGAAGGAAGAATAGCTAAACGCCTTAACCTTTTCTCAATGAATGAATCTTTTATAGAGGATTCAATAAGATTTAGATAGTGGCTTGGTTCCGGTGGAGAGTCTAATCATATGCCTATTTTTTTGGAGATTGCAAAAGATGGGAAAAAAAACCCCAAACCTTTTAAATTTAATTCAAATTGGCTTGGGGAGGATGATTATGTAGCGATAATAAAGGAGTTGTGAAAACTTTTTGACAATTCTTCTCGAGAATCCACAACGTCACAGTTTGTTAGGAATCTAAAGAGTATCAAGCAATTATCAACGGAATGGGCTCACAAGAAAAGGGCGAAGGATGATTAGATGTTAGTGGATGTGGAAGCTCAATTGGAGGAGTTGTATAATAGGGAGTAGGCAGGATTTCCTAATGAAGTTTTTAAAAATGAGATGAAGGTTTTGGAACAAAAGAGAAGAAGAATATTGGTGGATAAGGAGGTAGATTAGAGGCTTGAGAGCTAAGCATTATGGTTGGCCAAGGAAGATGTAGAAATATCCACAAGTTTGTTAATCACCAAAAGAATGTGAATATAATATGGCAGATGCCAAAACATGATGGATCTTTGGCTTCTAGTTTTGAGGACACTACTCAATTGGGTGTGGATTCTTTTAAGAATGTTTACAAAGAAGAAAGCTAAGCTATAAGAGTTGAGGTAGTTAAGATGGCCACCTACTTTCCAAGCTTTGTGAATGAAGAGGACAATCAGAGGCTATTGGAAGAAATTTCTAAGGAAGAACCTCAGTTGGTTTTGCATAGTTTTCAAAAGGATAAGAGTCTCAAGTTGGATGGGTGGCCTATAGAATACTTCTTTATCTTTTATGAGACTCTAGAGGAAGAGTTATTAAGGGTAATTAATGAATCTAGGGTATTTGGAAGGATGTTAGCAATCTTCAACTCTACTTTCATTGCTTTGATTCCAAAGACCAGTAATCATGTTTCTTTTGATCAATACAAACCTATATCTTTATGAAATTGAATTTATAAAATCATATCAAAAGGTGTCTCTCTGAGATTCAATTGGTTGTTATCAGATTCCATCTCAAATGAGCAGTTTGGTTTCTTGTTAGGCAAGCAGATCCATGAGGGTTTTACCGTATTGGGGTAGCCCAGGAAGGACTGCATACAATAAAAACAAAGAAGCTTTCTTCAATGATTATAAAGTTATATATTTCGAAAGTTTATAATAGAGCATGTTGGATGTATTTGAGGATGTGTTGAACCATCTAGGATTTAATGTGCATTTTGTAAATTGGGTAATGTGTTGTGTATCCTTTGTTTCATTTTCCATTTTAATTAATGATATAATGTGAATTTTGTTATTGGGTAATGTGTTGTGTATCCTCTATTTCATTTTCCATTTTAATTAATGGTTCTGCTTCAGCCTTTTTGGGGCCTAGTGGAGGGTTAAGGCAGGGATGCCCACTATCCCCTCTTTTATTTCTAATTGTGGGTGAGGGCTTAAGTCGAGCTCTTATTGAGGCAAAAAGATCTCAGTCCTTCAAAGGAATCAAAACCAGCAATAATATCTTCCTATCTCACATTTTGTTTGTAGATAATATATTATTATTCTATGATGGTACAAGGAGGGATGCCCTCAAGCTTAGAAAGATATTATATCTTTATCTATACAACTACAAGTATGTTGGTCAATATTTGGAAGTCATTGGTATCTTTTTTTTTATTAGTTGAAGAGGAGGTTAGTTATTTTACTCAGTTATTTCCTTTCCAACAAATTGACATAAGGATGGTTTGAAATATCTAGGTTTTTACCTCAAACCAAATGCATATGAAAAAAAGGATTGGAGTTGGCTTATTGTTAATGTGGAATAACGATTATATGTTTGGTGTAATTGTTGGCTATCTCGAGGAGGTAGGCTCATATTACTCAAGTCTAATCTTCAGGCAATCCCTATATATTGGATGTCATTAGCTTTCATCCCAAAGGGGGTATTAGAAAAGATCAGGAAATTGAGTTTCAAATTCTTGTGGTATGGTCTTAAAGATAAAAAAGGGATAGCTTGGGTCAAATGGAATCATATTTCCATTCCAAAATCCCAGAGAAATTGGGGTATTAAGAATTTTCACCTTTTCAATAAGGCAATGGCTACAAAATGTGTCTAGAAGGTGATTGAATGTAAGGGTCTTTGGTGCCAAGTCATAATTAAAAAGTGTATATTGCCTGATTCAATCAAGATTGGATAAGGAATCCAAAAAAACTGGCATAATGCTTCTATTATCTGGAAAGCAATGGTCTTATATTTCCTTTTACTAGGACATTGTTGTAATACCCCTAGGACGAACCTCAGTTGTACATATAAATGTAAATGTTTTATAGGTTGGTGAGCCAGGTTGTTATAGGCCAGAGAGATTATGTGATTATTAACCCAGAGAGCCTAGATGATAAAGGCCAATGAGCCTATTTTTGAAATATGTAAACACTCATATTATTAATGAAAACACACCACTACATGCAGACCGATCCACAAAGAGTATGGGTGGCTAAACTCCACTTAGGTAAGGGAAAGGGGGGCTAAGAGTCTAAGAAGGGGCTATCTAGGGGGCTTAATCCCAATGGAATATTATAATATTATTCCTTAAATCTAAAGTAATGGACATTATTATATATCCTAAGTCTCGGAAGTAGGGACAAGAGAGTCTCTTGGAGTTCCAAGTGTCTTAAAAGACACATGCACATATATATTTGTGGATATAATGTAAAGGGGGGATTATTAGGCAGTATCATCAGTAT
>JZKD02S0025848.1:15884-26626 GCA_000966675.3 Picea glauca | reverse complement strand
AGCATCCAATGCTTGCAATTCCTGTCAAACCTTCAAAACTAGCAACACTATGGTCCACACCTATCCATGGGACCTTGGTATATGGTTGTACATCAAGTGTTGAGGACAACACTTTCATAAGGGGGGTGGAATGTTAGGTAGATAGAGAGGTAGTGGGGGGCATTCAATGTAATTTGGACTAGGTCCACTATGGTATTAAATATGGCCCACTATGGTAGTTGGATATAATAAATGTAAGAGGACTTACTAAAAGATTATACTTCTAGAAGGTTCCTCCTCTAAAATGTTCATAGGTGGTTGGTAGCACTATATAAAGGGTTTAAAGCAATGTAATAGGACATGAAGAGAATTATTGTATTTGTAGATGAAGCTCAATAGGAGGATGCCTCCTCAAAGAGGCAAGTGAACAGGAGAGGATCTATTCCATAATAGGATCCATTGTATGGTGTTTCCATACCCTAAGGGTTTGAAAATAATAAAGGATATTTTGCATATTGTTCTTGTATATATATTGTGGTGCTTTTGTATTCAGTCTTTGGTACTTAAAACAAACATGGTTAGTTACGTGGCTAGATGTCTAGAATGTCAGCAAGTGAAGGTTGAACATAGACATCCAACATGATTTTTATAGCCACATGTTATTCCAGAATCGAAATGGGAGGTCATTTCGATGGAATTTATCGTTGGATTGCCATTGACGGCAAGGAGACATGATTCAATTTTTGTGGTAGTTCACACTCTAACAAAGTTCACACTTTATTCTAGTGCGTATGACGTATCAGGCGCCATCCATAGCAAGAGTATTTGTCAGCGAGATTGTGAGGTTGCATAGAGTACCAAGAAGGATCATAGTCGATGGGGGATCAATGTTTACAGGACAGTTTTGGACCAATTTCCAAGAGGCTTTGGGAACACAACTAAACTTTAGAACAACTTATCACCGAGAGACAAACGAGAAAACAGAAAGTACAAACTAGATTTTGGAGGATATGTTGTGTATTTATGTAATGGACCAGCAGAAACATTGGGAATAATTCCTACCACTAGTAGCGTTTGCATACAACAACACCTATCAAAGTACGATTAAGATGACACCATTTGAGTTTATGGATGACCATGTCAGACACCATTGACATGGGATCAACTCGAGGACAGGGTTCTAGTAAGACCAGAAATGGTTCAATAAATGGAAGAAGAACAGATGCAATCGATAAGATAGAGGATTAAAGAAGCACAGGATCGGTAGAAGAGCTATGCTGATGTGCACCAGGTTGACCACAGTTATGAAGTTGGCAACAAAGTCTTCTTACGGGTAAAACCACACAAGAGTTCGATCAATTTTTGAAAGGGTGTTAAAATCTCTCCTAGGTTTGTTGGACCTTTTGAAGTTGTGGAAAATAAAGGACCCGTGGCTTATCAACTAGCCTTGCTTGTTTTTTTTAGTTGTATACACAATATTTTTCATGTATATGTTTTGAGACATTATATTAGTGATCCTTCACATGTTATTGACATGAGTTCCTTGCAGGTGTTAGACGAGGGTTCTCTCATGGCGGAGCCAATCCACATTNACCGAATTTGGTCATAAGCGAGGTTGATCGGAAGTTGTATCTTAACCCTATCCATCCATGTCCCTTCGTCAATGTTTATGAACTTGATCTAATGGATGGTGGATATTCTCCTCACACGAGGATCTATGGTGGATATCTACTCTTCAACTTCAGGCGTTGTGGTTTTTCTCTCCATTCACAACCTTAAAATGTTTTACTCGGATCATCAAACTATCGAAGGGTGTTATTGCAATATTTTCCTCACCCTATGAAAATTTGCGCAGAAGGATTTTTTCCATTTCCCTATGCAGACTTGAAGTCCCTTTTTTAAAATCCCAAAGATAAAAATAATATTTTTCCACTCATATGCACCCTAACTATTATACAACATGTGTGTATGCAGGTTACACCATTACAGCTCGCATACATCGGGTTTTGTGCCCAAAATTAAAAAATAGTGTCGGGTTTCCATGTCACGTAATAGGATCCATGGTCCTTGACATTCCATATACTGGAAATGTTCTGACTCGGCCCTTCAGTTCCATTTGAATGCTATAAATGGGCCATATCCAAGCTATGGAAAAGAGAAGAAGAATTCAACTTTGAGAGCAAAGTTACTCTGGAGAAATTATTCACTTCATATTGAGTCTGCATCCCTTTTTCCTTTTAAGTCTGGACACATTGTTCATCCCCCAAGCTCTTCCCTACTTAATTGAGAACCTCATTGTCTCTCTTATATGACCTTTCCTTTGGTAGAGGATTGAAGTAGTGGAGGCCCAGCTATAAGGGACATAGTTTCTCGGTTCCGAACTGTGCCAACATAAAAGATTGTAATTCATTCACTTTTGTTGATTACATTTTAATAGAAATACTATTTTCTCGTCCAACTAATATATTGCAAATATTTGAATTGTTATTCCATGGGCATATTTGTTATGAATGTTGATGGATTATGCTATTGAATGTGCTAAATTTATATATTATCACCATATGCTTTTGTTTCTTGGTTGTTGGGGATGAGTTGCAGGTGTATTTCTTTGAGTCATGTGCTCAACGGTGGACTTCATCGAATGTGTGGATGAGGTAGGCTCTTTATCTTGTCTTGTTAGCATATTTTTTTATATAACATACTTGAGATTAGAGTTGATTTCTGCAGTCATCTTCGTCTATTGTGGTTTACCCCTTTCCATAGAGAGATTTTCCTCGTAACAGAATTGGAGACCATACTAGGGATATAATCTTATTTTCAGGGTTTGGAGTGTTTTTCTCCTTTGATTTCTCTCGTTTATATTGAATTTCTTGTCGTCTAATTGCTTGACAACCTCTATTCATTTTGAGCCTGAGTTTCTTAGCCTTATCCTTAATCTAGTAGTGTTTTAACACATATATGAAGGTTTTTACTTGGCATTCATGTACATACATGTGTTTTCCTTCTATAAGAGGCATATTGATCCAGATTTGGATCCAGGAGCTTGATAGGGCTCAGAAAATCCTAAAAATMAATGTTATCATAATGACGTCAAAACATACATGTGTGAAGGCCTCGTCAATATGAACCCAACGCAACTTGAACGGGCTCAAACGGACATCGTATKCTCTTGATATCRCGATCTGAATTTCAGGTCAAACTCGYAAAAAAAGTCAAAGTCAAAGTCAACAGTCCATACTGCTGATGTTAGTAGTACGTCAGTAGGATGGGTGGCATATGACATCAGCATGATGTYAGCAGGACACATGGAAACACCAAGACGTGCCACGTGGCAATCATTTTTGGTGTTTTTAGGGGCTGATTTGGACCAATAAAAATTGGACATGTGGAAGTCTGTATAGCATGACACATGGCAGGTACGGTGATGACGTGGTAGGTGTGCTTACGTGTCTAGTTGTTGACAGGAAAGGTATGATGCTGAAACATGGGAAAATAATTGATTCACAAGTGGCATCATTCCAGCGAATAAGGAGGTGCCACGTGGCACCCAGGTGTTGGTCGAAGTTTCATATGCCAAAATGTTTGGAGTTCGAAGGATTCGAACTCGTGACCTCCAACGAGGGGCCTAAGCCTTGGGAAAGGTTTGAATTTCGTTGGACCACTGGTGGGACTTGTGTATACAAGCTCACGATATTGTATTTAAGGTGTATTAAAGTGCTAAATGGGGGCAGAAAGGGCTGGGGCTAAGCCCCAGCCCACGGTTTGTGTAACCACATATGACCACAAGCATGGAAGCTTCTAGGATAAGCCACGGGTGCAGGAGATAAGGGGCCAACTCCTTGTGATATGTTTGGAGCTTGTTACCCAATGCAGAAGGATAGGGATAGCTCTCGATGTTGTGGGGGTTTGGATATGACCATATATTTCGAGATAAGGGGCCAGCGCACAACCCTATGGGTTGGCGCTTGGCCACCTAATATAACCATATGACCATAAATGGAGGGAGTGCTAGGCCTAAGGATCTTAGCCCTATTATTATGGAATAAAGTGGGTTTTGACCATATCTTTATGGTTTTTTATTGATTTTTTTAACTAGTTTTGGTTATTTGGCCATATCTTGGTGGATATTGGGCCAAATTGAGTGCCACAAAAAGTGGGATGTTGGGATTTGATCCCTCTACCTCATCGCTATATAAACCAAGCCATTGTGAGGTTTTAAACAATAAAGAAGTAGCAAATAATCTTGAAGCCAAGGTCAAGTAGTCTTGAGCAGTGCAAAGTAGTTGAGATTTGGAGGTAGTTTCTGAGAGTTCTACTACTCCGTTTTCAGTGTTGTTTGTTGCATCAAGTTCTTGAGACAGAGAAGAATATAGCTAGTCAGTCAGATCCCTATATTATGTGATTTTAATGTAGATTGTAAAGCATTGAATATTTAATAGAGAAAGCYTCCCTCACTGAAGACAAAGGCCCAAAGACATAGGAGAGATTGTCRAACTCCGTTATCAACTTCTTGTGTACAATTTGTTGATGGTTTACATTCTTGTGTTATCTATCATTGCTCTTAATTATTAAAGTCTTTGTTGTMTTGATATTYACATGCACCGTCAGAAAAAGGTCTTGATTAAATTGAGGTTATAGTGTGTAATTGCTAAGCTTCAATTTTCAAATCAAGTGGTATCAGAGCAAGCTCACATTTGCAAGAACTGTGAATATGGGAAAAATATTGAAGAGAGCTAGACTCCAGGAGCTTGAGGAGATCAACCAAGCCATGCAGCAAGAGAATGTTTAATTGCGAAGATTGGTGTAGATTATCGAGGAAGACAGGGAAAGAATGCGAACATTGTTGTTGGCAATCGAACCAAGGCGAGTTGGAGGAAGTCCTTCAGCTCGAAGCCCGAGCCCTGTTAGGGATGATGGAACTCATCCATTCCGAAGGAAATCAGATGAAGAGGATTCATATACTCTTGCTACTCCAGTTGAGAAGAAGTCGATAGGAGAGGCCATTGGCACATTCTCTTTTCCAGTAGAAAGCACTGATTACACTCCAGCCTCACCTGTAGTTGATTAGGAAGTGGAGTCCAACCATCCAGAGATAACAACATTTGAGAAACATACCAAAGGATCCAGTATGAGAATGCTATCGAAGTTTGGATATCGGAAGGGGAAAGGCCTTGGAAAATATGGCCAAGGCAGAGCCGAGATGATTGAAGTGCATGAGCATCCACTACAGGAAGGATTGGGATATGCAGGAGGATCTTCTGAGGACGAGAATCTGGTGATTCATTGCACACACTGTCAAAAGTTCGGACACAATGCTAACCACTGTTGGAAGAAGCATCCAGAATTGACACCAGAATGGTTTTGGACTCAGCAAGGTAAACATGCAACTCGAGCCATCAGCGACACAACAGTGAGTCGCGAAAGAAAGGTGAACATGTTGTAAGGTATAAATCACCTTCGCCCACCTTTACTAATGAGCATGCTAGAGTCATGAACCTTATCAGGAAAATGATTCCATGCAAATTTTGTAGTAGCAATAACCATTGTGTTGCAAACTGCCGGGAACAGAAAGTATATGGAATAAAGATCATGGTGACAAGAAGTACGCCAAGATGTGATGATGCGACATTACAGATCAAAAAGAATCTGCGAGCAAATTCAGTGCAGCCAAGGCAGGAGTTAGAGAAATCCAAGGAGGATTCAACTCATTCAGGGCACGATTATATCAAGTTTCATCGAGCAAGAAATAGTTTCTCAAATTTTTAGAAGAGCAAACATTGTGAGGATAGTTATTGGAGGTTGCATCCAGAGTTTCGATGCTCAACAAAGCCTGAAGGGCCCGAGCAAAAGAAGGATGCTGCAAAGGAACAAAAGGACGTTGTCGAGGAGTAGAAGGACGTTGGAAGACGACAATAGGCGGATGCTGCAAAGAATCAGAGGAATGACCGCGACACTCTGTTGGAAGGAGATGGGTCATTCGACTGGAACTGGGTAGATTGTATGCCCTATATGTAAATTGAGTCAGTGTCATTGTCATTGATGTAATAAAAGTGATTTGATTTATGAAATCACTTATTGAGTCTAGTTAATGTTAAGTCTAGGTTTTTTTTCATTAGTTTATTGATGTAAGGATAGATTCAATTGATGTAATAAACCTTTTGGGGTCCAAAAGGTCCTTAGTGGGAAGGCGTGATCCAGATTTGGATCTAGGAGCTTGATAGGGCTCAGAAAAGCCTAAAAATCAATGTTCTTAGAATGACATCAAAACATACATGTGTGAAGGCCTCATCAATACAAACCCAACGTAACTTGAATGAGCTCAAACGGACTTTGTATGATCCTGATATCGCGATATGAAGTTCAGGTCAAACTGGCAAAAAAGTCAAAGTCAAAGTCAATAGTCTGTACCGTTGACGTCAGTAGGACAGGTGGTAGATGACATCATTAGGACACGTAGAAGCACTAGGACATGCCATGTGGTAGTCATTTTTGGCATTTTTAGGGGCTGATTTGGACCAATAAAAATTAGACATGTGGCAATGCGTACAGCATGACACATGGCAAGTATGGTGATGATGTGGCAGGTGTTATTACGTGGCCAGTTGATGACATGGAAAGTATGATGCTGACACATGGGTGAATCATTGATTGACAAGTGGCATCAGTCCAACGAATAAGGAGGTGCCACATGGCCTAGACTTGGGCTGCCACGTGGCACTCAGGTGTTGGTCAAAGTTTCATATGCCAAAATGTTTGGAGTTTGAAGGATTCTAACTCGTGACCTCCAATGAGGGGCCTACACCTTGCGAAAGGTCTGACTGTCATTGGACCACCGGTGGGACTTGTGTATACAAGCTCACGATATTGTATTTAAGGTGTATTAAAGTGTTAAATGGGGGCGGAAAGGGCTAGGGCTAAGCCCCAGCCCACGGTTTGTGTAACCACATACGACCACAAACATGGAAGCTTCCAGGATAAGCCACGGGTGTGGGAGATAAGGGGCCAACCCCTTGTGATATTTTTGGAGCTTGTTACCCGACGCATAAGGATAGGGATAGCTCCCGATCTTGTGGGGATTTGGATATGACCATATATTTCGAGATAAGGGGCCAGCGCACAGCCCTATCGGTTGGCGCTTGGCCACCTAATATAAACATATGACCATAAATGGGGGATGCACTAGGCCTAAGGAGCTTAGCCCTATTATTATGGCATARAGTGGGTTTTGACCTTATCTTTATGGTTTTTTTATTGATTGTTTTAACCAATTTTGGTTATTTGGCCATATCTTGGTGGATATTGGGCCAAATTGAGTGCCACAAAAAGTGGGATGTTGGGATTTGATCCCTCTACCTCATGGATATATAAACCAAACCATTGTGAGGTTTTAAACAAGCAATAAGAAACAAAGAAGCTTGAATCCAAGGTCAAGTAGTCTTGAGTAGTGCAAAGTAGTTGATCTTTGGAGGCAGTTTCTGGGAGTTCTATCACTCCGTTTTCAATGTCGTCTGTTGCATCAGGTTCATGAGCAGAGCATAATACATCCAGTCAGTCAGAGCCCTATATGATGTGATTTTAATGCAGATTGTAAATCATTGAATATTTAATAGAGAAATCCTCCCTCACTGAAGACAAAGGCTTGGGGACGTAGGCGAGATTGTCGAACTTCGTTATCAACTTCTTATGTACAATTTGTTGATGGTTTGAATTCTTGTGTTATCTATCATTGCTCTTAATTGTTCAATTCTTTCTTGTCTTGATATTCACATGCACCGTCAGAAAAAGGTCTTGATTAAATTGAGGTTATAGTGTGTAATTGCTAATCTTCGATTTTCAGATCACATATATATGTGTTTTTCTCCTGAACAACCATGTACATCATCCTTTTTTGCTTGATTGATGAGTTTGATTTTTGCTGGGTAAGTTTTGATGGTTGTTGAGTCTTCTTGGGTCTCTGTTATGACTATTAAGTGCCTGTGGAATGATAGGAAACCTTTCTTTGGTTGAATTTTCAGGTGGTNGCCCACGGTTTGTGTAACCACATACGACCACAAACATGGAAGCTTCCAGGATAAGCCACGGGTGTGGGAGATAAGGGGCCAACCCCTTGTGATATTTTTGGAGCTTGTTACCCGATGCATAAGGATAGGGATAGCTCCCGATCTTGTGGGGATTTGGATATGACCATATATTTCGAGATAAGGGGCCAGCGCAAAGCCCTATCGGTTGGCGCTTGGCCACCTAATATAAACATATGACCATAAATGGGGGATGCACTAGGCCTAAGGAGCTTAGCCCTATTATTATGGCATAAAGTGGGTTTTGACCTTATCTTTATGGTTTTTTTATTGATTGTTTTAACCAATTTTGGTTATTTGGCCATATCTTGGTGGATATTGGGCCAAATTGAGTGCCACAAAAAGTGGGATGTTGGGATTTGATCCCTCTACCTCATGGATATATAAACCAAACCATTGTGTGGTTTTAAACAAGCAATAAGAAACAAAGAAGCTTGAATCCAAGGTCAAGTAGTCTTGAGTAGTGCAAAGTAGTTGATCTTTGGAGGTAGTTTTTGGGAGTTCTATCACTCCGTTTTCAATGTCGTCTGTTGCATCAGGTTCATGAGAAGAGCATAATACATCCAGTCAGTCAGAGCCCTATATGATGTGATTTTAATGCAGATTGTAAATCATTGAATATTTAATAGAGAAATCCTCCCTCACTGAATACAAAGGCTTGGGGACGTAGGCGAGATTGTCGAACTTCGTTATCAACTTCTTATGTACAATTTGTTGATGGTTTGAATTCTTGTGTTATCTATCATTGCTCTTAATTATTCAATTCTTTCTTGTCTTGATATTCACATGCACCGTCAGAAAAAGGTCTTGATTAAATTGAGGTTATAGTGTGTAATTGTTAATCTTCGATTTTCAGATCACATATATATGTGTTTTTCTCCTGAACAACCATGTACATCATCCTTTTTTGCTTGATTGATGAGTTTGATTTTTGCTGAGTAAGTTTTGATGGTTGTTGAGTCTTCTTGGGTCTCTGTTATGACTATTAAGTGCCTGTGGAATGATAGGAAACCTTTCTTTGGTTGAATTTTCAGGTGGTGCCTTTCTCATCATCCTTTTCATTTATTGTCCTTACATCTTGGGCTAGGTGTTTGCTTCTTGATATCCTACTTGGTTTGTCTATGTTTCCATATAGTAGAATATTTATATCAAGTTGTTGTTCATTCCTTTCATTTTCATTCTTTTATATCGAAAATACAAAATTATTAAGCATTTTGCGTTGTTTGCATTTGATCTTTTGGGTCCTTATCATTGATCTTACTACATATATAGAAAGATTGCATATTATTTGAAATTGTAGAATTAAATTGAAAATCTTATTTTGAAAATCTTATCATTTATTGGGAATTGAAGTTAGGACTTTGCCTTTTATTTATATTCATTTATTTTACTTGCTGAGTCATAACATCATCAGTTTCACGATCGCATATTTTTTAGTAAGCAAGGAAACTAAAAGCAACGTTGATAATTTAAAAATGATTCGAAACGATTTTATTTTCTAGGGTGCACAAACTAGTTTAGGATTTAGAGCCTTGGAATAGGATTTTGTGAGTAAACTTCGCCAAGGATATTAAATMAACATATGTATYTCACTAAGGGAGTGGTGAAATCCATTGTATAATTGGTAACATTAGGAGGCTCCACTTACACCAGAGTTAAGCATGAGSTCGTGTGAGGTTGGTTGAGGGGATATCCCCCCAATACTTTCTTAGCGTTAGATATATGTCTAGATCTATTCGTAAATGGGGGTATTGATAGTACCTTTACCTCTATGAGAGTCARTTCTTTAGAGGTTTCAAGCTTTGTTACCCTACCCATACGGTAGACCTGACTTATGACTATTCTTTTGTGCATTGGTTATATTGTGGTTGCTTAGTTGCTTGACATAGGTACCACATAGCTTACTTATAGGGGTTATTCTGCAAGTACCCTGGGTCAGATAAGGGTCAGACAACAGACAACCTTTATGGAGGATTACCTCTATGGGGGGATCTAACCAACTGGTTGTTAAGCCCACGAGGTCCCTTATAACTAATTCCGATACTTCTAATCTTTTGCAGGGAGTCCTAGGCCCCTCTTGGGAGAGGCATACCTACTTTAGAGAGGGAGGCCCCTTTCAACCACTTTATCCTGTTTGTGTGCATATTGAATTTTTTTGTTTATTTTGGTGTGCTCTTTGATTATTAGTTGTCCTTAGGATTTTTTATTGTGTCATGAGTTTTCATTGCTATGGTTAGTGGAGTCCTTGTGACTCCCTCAGTTAGCACTACCCAACCCATGGTCTTTTCTCATTCCATGGGGACGAATCATTTTGTATTTCTGGGTGGTACATTGAATCATGATACTCAACCAATACCTTGGGCCTCTAATAATTTTTCTCATGGTATGCCAAACATGTCTTCGCACTTTCCATCCTCTGTCTCGTCTCCTTATGTGAGTCCTAGTTTTGGTTATGGGGGCATGATGCCTCCTTATTCTCCCTTTTCGTTTGGTGGGAGTCATATCCCTCAACCAACTCTTACGGTAGGAGGTTGAAATATTCCTTCATATGGATCCAATCCTAGCTTCACTTTTCCAGGAGAAAGTTCTCAAGTGGGTGGTCATTCTTCCTATTAAATCCCATCCATCTATCCTTCTTCTGCTATGTAGGTTACTACAAATGATTTTCCCATGGAGGACCTCCAT
>JZKD02S0025814.1:329548-340361 GCA_000966675.3 Picea glauca | reverse complement strand
CTAACTAAGGAGGATAGACCGTACCCTTAGCCGTACTACCCGACTACCCAGGTACTAGAGAGTATCTTCCCGAGTGTTGTTCTCGGTGACACTATAGCAGTCCGGCGACCGATAGATTTATCTAAAGAGGGCTTCAGGAAATCTAGGCCGATTCATACACAGGTGTTGTCTGATGCGCTACCACTCAAAGGGGTACCAACAAGGGTTACAAGGGTGGCCAAAATATGTGTGCTTAAGAACCACTTGTATTTCCTACGTGTATGAATCCCTCAACCGCGGGTTTATGCACGTAACGACGGATCTCTATGGCTTAAAGACGTTGGAATACATCTCTACCCTGAAAAAAAATACCCACAATTTCTGCCAAGGAAAGTGCTATGATACCACTTGCAAGATACCAGATATATAAATATGCAGAACAAAAATAAAATGCTAGAAATGGAAGAATAACAGTAAAATATCCAGCATAATCTTCACAATAAACAAAAATGATATACGAAATAGCAATAGAAAATCACTTTGATTCAGAAAGCAATGTTCATAGGCCTCTTCAAGGGGGCAACCTCCAGTCGAGCAACGCACTGTTACAATAATCTTCAAGATAGGGTTTTCATACCCTCGACCCTTATTTATAGTAAATATGTCTATTAAGGGAAACATCTAGAGGAAGATCCTTCTAGAAGCGGAAGCTTCTATTAGGTCTTCTTACATCTGTCTTATTCTATTTTATTGAAAGGCCTTATTAATATTGACCTTTATTACATCCGAATACATTGATCTACCTATGTGCGGGTTAGGACCTTAACATTTTCCGATCATAAGCTATGGCATGTATGTTAGATACTTCATCCATGGGTTCAGGGATTTGTTGATCTCCCCAGGTAAGTGTATTCCCCAAACTCCCAATGGTATATACTTTTTCAAGACTGGGTTCTTGAAATTCATCCCTGTGTTTTGAAGGCCTGACTTCTATTTGTCGCTCATCGGTGGTTTGAGTATCGATTGAAATTGAGGCATCAAGGGTATGCTCGGTACTTACTTGATCCTTGGCTATTGGGACACGAGTTTCTTGCTATGGAGCCCCTTCCTTTGGTTCATTCGACCCTTTCTCGTCCTTCAGAATGTCTTGTTGAGTCTCTGGTGCATTGGGAAGTTGAGTGTCTAAGACACTTTGGACTTCTTTTTCACTCTGTGGAAGCCCTTGATCTTGAGTGTCGGAAACTGGGGAAGATGTCTTCTCTGGTTCCTTTTCTTCTTTGATGTGTACCGGGGTTACAAGAGATACCTCTGGGATCTCATCATCATTATATATATTTATTATCTCACTTAAGTGGTTTGACGCACTGGTCCTCCCTGATGCTCCAATAGTCTTTGGTTGAGCCGAAACACCTATCGACAATTCGACCAGTTGTGTTGTGAACTCAAGGTCATCTAACCCAGTCAGTTTATCAATATATATGAATTCAGGGCCACTTGGTCCTATCTAGCTTTCATCTGAGTTGTTGGTAGGGAGCCTTACCATATTTATTATGTCTGGGTCATCTTGCAATTGATCAATTATCTGTTGCGCATGTTATAACATGAGTAACCCCCTCTTTCACGTGTCCTGTGCCTCAGGGAGACTTCTATATTTCACCAGGGTTACCTTGGGAATCTATGGTGCTTCATCTGCTACCTGGGAAATTGTCACTTCGGCCACATCATTTCTTCTCTGGCCTTGAGGGATTCTTGAGTCGATTTTTCTATGATTGTTTCCTGTTTATCCAGGCTCATGGCTCTGAACCTGGTCATTTTAGGGTCGACCACCCTTGCCACCACTTCATCCCAGTCTTGGGAATTTTAAGTGAATACCTCATCTTTGAATTTATCATGGGCGTGTGGCCAATAGAATGACACTTGCGATGCGTGCTTCAAGACTAGACCCCTTGGGTCATGTTTGCAGAAATGATCAGTCTAGAATCAAAATTCCAATTGGATCAGTCCTTCCTTCTTGGCTTCAATGGTGTCTTTTAATAGGTAGAAACCTATATGGAATCCATAAAGTATAAATTCCCTCTTCTTATCTTTCACCAAGGTAGTGTTGTAACCTTGCAGGATGGTGTGGTAGTATATTTCCCCCAAAACAAGCCGATTGGGGACATGTGTCGGTAGGATATGAGGTGCTCCAGTGGCCTCAAATACCCCAATGTAGGTATCACATTCATCTAGATACCATTGGCTGACCTTTTCGATCACCTTTTTTGTCGCAGTCGATAACCTTAGACACTCTTTCTTGAAAAGAATAAAATGAATGCATATGATGAATTCATCGCAGATGAGGGAGTAGGATTTTTTGTACCTGTTCTCCCATAAAATGTTGAAGTAAAAGTGGACCGAGAGTTCTAATATGTGCCAGCTCAAGGTCACGTCGACAAACATATTTCTAGCGCACATGACGTCCAATAAACACGAATCCATGTACAAGGATGGAGTCTCTCCTTCTTTCGGCGTATGAGCTTGTTGTATGCAGATGCTCAACTTATTTGAAATTATGGCTCCCCAATTAAAACCTCTCCTAGAAATGGCCATTGTTTAAGCTAGAGGTATCCATGCCTCTAAAAACCTAGAACAATCTTTCTCCCCATACAATTGACATATGAGAGCCATTAGATAGATATATGGCTCCCATAAGTTTATCATCTGGAACCAGCCGGAGGTCCAATTAGTGTATTTTTTATCTTCTCTTCACCATGAAGCCATAACTCGTCTGATGTCATGGAACTCGTAGAATTTTATGATGAAATTGGTGTTCAGTCGCTCCTCTGAGTCTTTAATCTTGTAATAACTCTACACCTCTACTGGAAGGAAAAGTCCAACACACTCGCCATTGTCATCGTTTATCATGCACTTATATATGTCTATGTGGTCAATGAGCCATTGTCGCAGTTCTATATAGGGAAACATCGGGGTTCTTGTTTCTACCTTATGTAGGTACAACCGTGGGATATTCGGAAAAACTTCATAATCGATCTTTCTCATGTCGAGGTCGTTGTGCGAGATATATTTCAAGAATTCTTCCCGACTGATTTTCTTGAAGAGTTCTCCCCAGTGTGGGAGTACTGCCTTGGTCCCTGTGCTTTCCTCCATGTCTCCACAGGCTAGAGGTTGAGTGAAAACCTTCTTTCTAGATGTCCTGATGACTGGTTTCAGCCTTTGAGAAAATTCTAATTGTTTTTCAGCCACTTGGGAAGAGCCTTCTCCTACCTCTGGTTCCTTTAGCTTCGACGCTCTCGAAGATTGCCTCGTGGTTGGTTTTCTTAGAGGCATTGTTACTACAATCCAAAAAAATTGTTTAGAGACTTTTTACAGAGAAACACTGGATAAAATATATGTATGAAGTGTAAGCATAAAAAATCCAGAATGTTACATACCTGTGAAGCTTGCTAAAATGGGTTATTTGATACTCATGAGATCTCGGCTACTTCGAATTGCTCGTTTCACTTCTCTGGATGCTCTTAAACTCTTTTGCACATAGAATGGTCTTGTTTACAATGGCTCAAGAGAATTTAAATGGGGAAAGAACTCATCATGTCGTATCAACCAATTAATTTGGGTGATGAGTGAAATTTAAACAAATCTACTGCTGAATCCCTGCAAATTTAATTCATCCTGGGTTGACGACGGAAGCACGGAGGGTGGTGTGTTCTATCAGTAATTTCAAATGACCTTCTGATTTTCAAACGAAGTAGAAACTAATGCAAGATTTGGTATTAATCAACTTCTTAAAAGATCATAATCTAATCATATCCAGTGTTAAAATGTCCCATCGTGTCGCTTTCTCAATGGGTGGATTGGGAATTGGCGATGTGATATGGATGTTATCGTTGATATCCTTTTGCCAAAAGCCTCTGATGCTGATCAACATCAACATATGGTGCTGACATGGCGAACTGACTCAAAGGTGTGACTTGGACCTAAGGAACCAAAAGTGGATTGGGGTTGATCTAGGTCATACGATTTCTCCAGTCGAGCAAAAACATGTGGCATTATAGACTAGTAACTTAATTCACGCATATTAGTCAGGGTTGGGGCTTTCTTCAAGTTATCAATTCTAAAATAAAACTGGCCTCACTGAAGCTGAAAAGGTAGCGGGGATCGACGGTCGGGAATAAAACTATCACATATTTTCCTTTGGGTTAGCATCTTTGAAAAAATGTCAATGCCGAAATGTTTCAAGAATCGGTGATCGGCGAAAACTCCTTGGAATGTGTTACACATCAAAATTACTCACTTCAATAGTGTCACAAGTCTCATCATTATAGGTGTTGTAAGTGTCGCATATTGTCTGCAAGTGTCGCAAACATCATACTGCAATCTTACCTATGTCGTGCCTCTAACAACATGATAAGGACACTTAAGACACCTCAAAAACTAGTTTTGAAGAGGAGAAATCATTTGAAAAGGAGTACAAGCCTTTTGCCACTAAAAAAATTACTGAAAAATGTTTTTTAGAAGGCAACTCTCCCCTACCCACTGTCAGGGAGTGCCGACGCTCCCTAGCCTTCTTTGGGGGAGCATTGAAATGCTCTTTGCACCCTTTTGGGGGAGCGCTACCCTTCCTGGGAAAAATTTGGTTTGTTAGAGGAAATCATGGAAGAATCCCCTCAATATATAAGGTTGGTTGGATTCAAATATGAGTTCAAGGAATGATCTTAGGGAATATCCACAGCTGAAGGAGAGAAATCCTTAACTTATCCCAAATATCTCTCAAGTGGTTGGGCCTCTCCAAGCTTATATAAGGAGGCCTTCTCATGGTGAAAGGCACATGACATGACATGAAAATATTGGAGGTATGAAACCTATGATCTCATAGGCAACATACAGTACAAATATATGGAGATTGAGAATTACACAAAACTTATGATCCCATAAGTGAGATTCCATTAAAGCATAATCAATGTATATTACTTTATCAAAGGGGTTGGACAAGGAGAGTTGGAAGAAGTTGTTGTGCCTTCATCAGAGGATTGTAAGTACTCTTAATTTGTTCTCATTAATATACATACATGCTTGTCCTGTTTCTTTCAAGTTTATGTTTGTTCCACATAAACATGTCTCTAGTAGATAGATCTGTATCTGGGCTAATCTCAGTAAAATAGGAATCTTGTTGTATCCTTGTTTGTTCTACAGGACTTATCAAGGAGCTTAGGATCAAAGCTCAACTTGGACATTGCGAAGACGAACGTCGTTAACAAGGTACACATTTTTATTATTCCTCTTCATTCATTAGATTAATTATATCTAAAAGGATTTCAGTCACCAATGATATCACCATTTCTATCTTGGTTTAGGGGTCTAGATACCAAGAGGGAATCCACTTGTTCGCTGGAGAATTCACCTGTAACAGAAATTGGTGACTCCACTACGGAAAGAAATCCTATTTTTATTTCCTTGGTTTTTCCCTACCATTTTCCCATCTTTCATATCACTTTTTCTATTTGTTTATGATCCATTAACCTTCTCCTACCTTCACTAGAATTTTCACCATTTTTTATGCATTCTGGGTGAATTGTTTGCAAATTTTTGGCTATTTTTCTGAGTTTCTGAGAGGATCAAACCCCCTCCCCCCTAGGCCATATCAGAGAACTAATATTTTTCCAGCACTCCCCCACAGTATTTTAGGGAGAATTTCAACGTTTTGTCCCCTTGAGACAGGGAGCACTAATCTCCTTTTTGGAGGATGTTTGGCCTTTTCTGCCCAGATTTTCTCAGCCTGTTTTGTGGAACTATTTACCCAGACTTTGTGATTGGTTTGTGAAGTTATTTAGGCTTATATTTAGTTCTTATCACCCCTTATTTGCTTGATTAGATCCTAAAACCCTTTCAGAAATGTGAAAATTTCCCTTTCTAGTTGCTTGTTTTGCCGGGACATTTTGAGTGATTTTCTCTTTCTCCCTATCTTTTCTTGGATTCTTCTCTGCATTTTGTTTGTGTTACTTGAATTATTTATTGGTTGTATAATACTTGATGGATTTATTGCTTGTTATAACAAGTTTCTACTTGTTTTCTTTCATACCTCACTGCCTTAAGTGCATGCTTTGTTTGTAGCTTATTTGCTTCATGTCTTTTGCATCTGCATAGGACTCTTTCTCTTGATTGAAAGTACTGGAGCATTGAAGGTTTTGTATTTAATTTATATATACATCATAATCAAACAAAGGAAATAAATTCATTCTTTCTTTTGGGTAGTAAAACTAGCTTTCATTTTAAGTAGCAGAACTACATGTTTTTTGGCATTTTGGGACATTATGCATCTGGAATGATGAATGTTTTCTCCTTCTTGTAGTATAGCTTTCATCGAAATGAAAATATTTTATATTCATCTCTTTGTATAACTTTCGATTTGGTAAAAAAACCATATTGTCCACGCCATTTTCCTTTTGAGTAACAACAACCTAAAAAAGCAAGCGCTAAACTAAAATTGATTAGACATTTTTACATTTTCTAGTAGCAAGCCTACATTAGATTAGTTGTATGGATTTGGAATAGGTGTGAAAGATAACTTTCCAATCCTGCAAACAAACATAGGATCTTGTGTTAGGGAGCGGTAAAATCCAATTGCTACATTTTGTCCTAGGAAGCCCTTCTCACACAAGGGTCAAACCTGAGGTCGCATTGAGACTAGCAGAGTTACTCACCCTACTTTGTTTTTATTGGTGTAGAGATTGCATGTATTATGGGGGTTGCTTGAAGGTATACCCACAATGATGAGTGGAATCATTTCAAGTTGATGTCGGGTTAGATACCCTGCCCTTGTGTGTGGATCGGACTGTCGACTGTTTCCCTAGGAATAACTGTTGTAGCTGGTAACCTGAGTGGCCTATATATTTAGGGTCGTCACACAAGGTGACTGTTGAGGGGGAAGTCTTCATGGTACCTGGAATCAACGTTGTCCAGACTCACTCAAGATCCTTGGAAGGTATACCCACGATTATGGGTGGGAGCTTGCACCAAGGTTTAAGTCCGTTAACCAGGTCGTCAACATAACTTTTCCACCCACTCTATCTCAAACCCTTCTTATTTTTTTCCATGACGTTGGATTTCATCAGCAAATAGTGTTCTCATTGTGAGAAGGTTTTGTTTGTTTGCTTTCTTGTTTGCTTGTTTTTCCTTTTTACAGAAACATTGGTCCTCCTTACATCACTACTTTGAGCCTTCCAGGTCTCACAATTGGGTTACTGGTATGATTGTTTTCCACTACGGTGATCTAGAATGCAGGTGCTTCAGTTGTAAGCATACCATCCACACATCAACCTCATGTCAACCTTTATCCTTCTTCACATGTCAGGTCTCCTTCCATTTCTCCTTCTTTGCCTAGTGAAATCTCTAAAGCAAGTAGCCAGATTGATAAGAAGAAGAAGAAATGAAAAGAGAAGAAGAAGAACTAGAAAGGGACCAAGCCTCCAACTACATCGAATGTTGGATCTAAGCAACCAAATACTATTAATAGTATTGGGAGTGTTGAGAAGTTAGATAAGGTTAAAATGAAGAACATGAAACCCAAATTCCCTTGCAGTCTTTGTAAGGGTGATCATGTTCTAAGGGATTTCCCTATTATTCCCAAAGTCTTAGAAGTATGGTCCTCCACATCATCGGTCCCTGCTAGTCATGCTGGTGATACCCTGTCAACTAGTGATGTTAAGGTTGGTAAGAAGAAGAAAACTGTCAAATTCTCTTGTATGTTATGCAAAGGTGATCAGTATTCTCACCTTTTTCCTCACATGGACAAGGATTCTTCTCCTGTGTAAAAACATCAACTTACAAAAGGTTATCGTAAGCTTTCTCCCAACCCATTATTATTTGATGGACTGGTCAATCCGGTTCCATATCCAGTCAATACGGTTTCTCAGGTGGTCAATCTAGTTTCATCCTCGGTTGAACCACTCACTAAAGCAGTTGATCTAGTTCCATCATCAATCAACCACACTTTTCATATGGAAAGTGAAACCCAAGTGACTGATCCAGTCCCATCATTGGTCAGTCCCACCCTTCATCCGAAGAGTGTCAAAGTGGTCGACCCAACTTAGCCATTAGTCGATCCAAATCCTCCTTTGAGAAGTGTCAAATTAGTTACTCTGGTTACTTCAACGGTCAATCCCACTCCTCCTCTGATGAATGCTAAAGTGACTGATCTAGTCCCTTCATCGGTTAGTCCCACCCTTCATCCGAAGAATGCCAAAGTGGTTTCTCTGTTTAGATCATGGGTCAATCCCACTCTTCCTCTAAAGAGTGCCAAGGTGGTCAATCTGATCTCATCATTGATCGATCCTACTCTCCCATTAGAGATTAAACCCAATTCTACCCACATTTCTCTCGTTAAAATAGGATCTATCGTGCTAGGGGGCATCCCTCCTTCTCCTACAAAAACCCTTCCAAGTAATGAGGCCATCCTTTTTTATTTGTGTGTGGTAACTGGACCTCATCTTCCCTCTCACATTCCTTTCAATATTACAGTAAAATTTTGTGGTCGGGACGTTCCTCATACACTGATAAGTGAAGGTTCGTCCATTAATATTTTGTCCTCTATTGTTTGGCAAGCTTTGGGTTATCCTAAGCTTGTGCTAGTTACCGAGACTCTATTCTCTTTCAACAGAAGAACCAGTCACCCTTTAGGGATCCCTCCTCATTTTCTAGTAACTTTGGTAGGAAAAACAGTCTTTATTGATGTTATGGTAGTCCAGGACCCCTTGGATTTTGATTCACTCCTTGGGCAAGATTATGTCTATGCCATGAAAGATATTGTGTCCACTCTTTTTAGTGTGATATATTTCTGAAGCGATGGAAGAATGGTGACTATTGATCAAATTTTGTTTTTTGGCCCTAACTTGAACATCAACCCAATAACCTCCCTAAATGGGTCTTATATGCAGTCGGTATCACCCATGCCAAAGGTCAATTATGTGGCATTGTCTCCCATGACTTCAGTTTCTGATGATTTGGATCTGGTAGTTGACATGGTGATCTCTTTAGTAGGGATATTGGAGCCTGATCTCCTTACCCCTAGCAAGACCCTCGACATGTGTTCCTTCCAGATCATTCTTCTTCCATCCAGTGAAGATATCTTAGAAGCCATGACCGAGTTTTGTCCCTCGACATGTGTTCCTTCCAGAGAATTCTTCTTCCATTCAGTGAAGATATCTTGGAATCCATGACAGACTTATGACCCTTCACATGGTATCCTTCCAGAGTGTCATCATCTTGGAAGCCATGATCAAATAGACACCACGAGCACATTTTTTCCTCTTTGTGGCAAGCTCGTTAAAAAATGAAACAGAGATCACAAGCATAGTTTCTCTCTTCTATGGTAAGCTCATTAAAAAATGAAACAAAAGCCAGGAGCATAGTTTTTTCTTCTTTGTGGCAAGCTCATTAAAAAATGAAAAAGAAGCCACGAGAATAGGTTTTGTTTCTCTTTGGCTACCGTGTTAAAAAATGAAACATAGGCCCTGAGCATAGTTTTTCTGTCTATGGAAAGCTCGTTAAAAAATGAAACAAAAATCTAGGGATTCAACCTAGAGCCTTAAGCATAGTTATTTTCCTGTGTCAAGCTCGTTAAAAAATTAAACAGACACCTCTCCTGTTAGGTCGAGTCTTTCACCAGATCTCATAGATGTCGAGTTGAGTCTTTCATTAGGTCTCATTTTTGAACCTTCATTTCATCCACCTGTATCCTTTTTTTCCATCTAGTACAGAAATTGATGACAACCTCAAAAGTCGTTGAATGAATTGAATCTTGGGGGGGAATGTCTCCAGCCTTTGATGATTATTCTGGAGTTATGCCACTAGCTTTCAAGATGGGGGTAGAGTACCGAGATTAGTATTTGTTCTTTTTCATGCTCGTAAAAAACATGAGGATGTAATCGAGCAACCTTTTATCTCTTTTTTGAACTCACATGGATATACAAAAAAGGAACCCCCTGGAGTCATCTTTAATCTCTTTTCAGACTCTCTATGTTGGATTACTGAGAGGGGGGGTGAATCAGTAATAACGACATTATAATCCTTTTTCTTCAAATGTTATATCAATGTAGAATTATTATCCAATAATGAGCAGTAATAAATAAACAATCACACACATGCACAGTACACCAGTGTTTTACGTGGAAACCCAAATTGGGAGAAAACCATGGAATTATTTTTCTTATACGTCTTGAAGAATTACATTCATTGGAAGCAACAACTTCCTTTGTTTTCAGCTGCAACTGGAAGGAGGCTCCAACCTCCTAGTTTCTCAGGCTACAACATGAGGGAAGCTCAAACTTCCTAAATCTCTGGCTACAACTAGAAGGAGGATACAACCCCCAATGTTCTCTAGCTACAACCAGAAGGTGGCTACAACCACTTGTCCTTGCCTTGTCCTACCACCCTGAAGTAGAAGTAGAATGATGGAACCACTGTCACACTATCATTGTGAGATATACTACTATAAACCTGTACCAATAAGTCTGAACCATGCATCAACCTATACCTCAACCTGTAATCAACCTGTACCATAAACAAGTGCATCAACCATGCACCAACCTTTAATCAACCTGTACCATAAACAATTACATCAACCATGCACCAACCTGTAATCAACATGTTCCATAAACAAGTGCATCAACCATGCACCAACCTGTAATCAACCTGTACCATAACCAAGTGCATCCAACCATGTACGAAGTATGTTCCAATCATGTGTCAACTACTCATAAACTATGAATCATCAATATTTACCAACATCATCAACTATACACTTCATGTATGTGTCAACTCATCAACTACTTGTCTCAAC
>JZKD02S0025814.1:305073-321939 GCA_000966675.3 Picea glauca | reverse complement strand
TGGAAAATAATATGTATAAAACCCATGTAATCATGAAAATGGTTTAATGTAAGGGTATGGGAAAGCGGAATATGGTTAAAAGTGAAGTGAAAGTGAAGTGAAAGGTTGGTAAAAACATGGTACTTTGGAGACCCAACAAAAGGTACACATTTTTCTTCTTCCTCTCCATTCATTAGCTTAATTATATCTAAAAGGATGTAAGTGACCAATGATAGCACCCTTTTTGTCTTGATTTTAGGGGTCTAGATACCAAGAGGAATCCGCTTGTCTGCAAGAGGATTCACCTGTAACAGAAATTGGTGAATCCATTGGGGAAATAACTATTATTTGTATTTCATTGGTTTGTCCCTGCCCTTTTCCCACCTTTCAGATCACATTTTCTGTGTTTTTATGATCCATTAACCTTCTCCTACCTTCACTAGCATTTTCACCATTTTTTAGGCATTATGGGTGAATTCTTTGCAAATTTTTGGCTATTTTTCTGAGTTTCTGGGAGGATCAACGCGCCCCCCCCCCCCAGGACATATCAGGGCACTGATATTTTTCCATCACTCACCCATAGTATTTTAGGGAGTTTTGCAATGCTTCTTCCCCTTGAGACAAAGAGCGCTAGTCTCCTTTTTGGAGGATTTTTGCCCTTTTCTGCTCAGATTTTCTCAGCTTGTTTTGTGGAACTATTTACCCAGAATTTGTGATTGGTTTGTGAAGTTATTTAGGTTTATATTTGGTTCTTATAACCCCTTATTTTATTGATTAGAGCCTGAAACGTTTTCAGAAATGTGAAAATTTCCCTTTCTAGCTTCTTGTTTTATCGAGACAATCTGAGTGATTTTCTCTTTCTCCCTATCTTTTCTTAGATTATTCTTTGTATTTTATTTGTGTTCCTTGAATGCTTTATAGGTTGTATAATCCTTTATGGTGTGATGGTGTTATTGTTTGTTAGAACAAGTTTCTACTTTTTTTCTTTCATACCTCACTCCCTTGAGTGCATGCTTTGTTTGTATCCCTTTTGCTTCATGTCTTTTGCATCTGGATATGACTTTTTCTCTTGATTGAAAGTAGTGGAGCATTGAATGTTTTGTATTTACTTTATGTATACATCATAATAAAACAAAGAAGATAAATGCATTCTTTCTTTTGTTAGTAAAACTATCTTGCATTTGAAGTAGCAGAATTGCATGTTTTTTGGCATTTTGGGACATTGTGCATCTGGAATGATGAATGTTTTCTCCTTCTCGTAGCATAGCTTTCATAGAAATGAAAATATTTCATATTCATATCTTCGCATACATTTAGAGTCGGTCAAAACACCATATTGTCCATGCCATTTTCCTTTTGAGTAACAACAACTTAAAAAATCAAGCGCTAAACTAAAATTGATTAGACATTTTTACATTTTTTGGTAGCAAACCTACATTATATTAGTTGTAGGGCTTTGGAATAGGTGTGAAAGATAACTTTTGAAATATGCAAACAAACATAGGATTTTGTGCTAGGGAGTGGTGAAATCCAATTGCTACATTTTGTCCTGGGAAGCCCTTCTCACACAAGGGTCAAACCTGAGGTCGCATTGAGACTAGCAAAGTTACTCACCCTGCTTTGTTGGTCTTGGTGTAGATATTGCACATATTATGGGGGTCTCTTAAAGGTATACCCACAATGATGAGTGGAATCCTTTCAAGTTGATTTCGGGCTAGATACCCTGCCCTTGTGTGTGGATCAGACTATCGATTGTTTCCCTAGGCATCACTGTTGTAGTTGGTAACCTTAGTGGCCTATCTCTTTAGGGTCTTCAAATAAGGTGACTATGGAGGGGAAAGTCTTCACGGTACCTTGAATCGACGTTGGCCAGACTCACTCGGGCTCCTTGGAGGGTATACCCATGATTATGTGTGGGAGCTTGCACCAAGGTGTAAGTCTGTTAAGCAGGTCATCAACGTAACTTTTCCACCCGCTTTATCTCAACCCCTTCTTACTTTGTTCCTGCGATGTTGGATTTCATCACCAACTAGTGTGCTGATTGTGAGAAGGTTATGTTTTCTTGCTTGCTTACTAGATTTTTAGCGTGTGTTGTTTGTTCTCCCTAGTAGAATCTAGGTTGGATTTTTATTTTTATGGCATTAGTTCCTGGAATGACCAATGAAGGAACCCCTTTTCTAGGGGAACCTTTTGTTTTTCCTTCTTACGGAAATGTTGGTCCTCCTTACATTGCTACTTTGAGCCTTCCATGTCTCACAAGTGGGTTACCAGTATGGTTGTTTTCCACTTCAGTGATCTTGAATGCAGGTGCTTCAGATGTAAGCACAACATCCACACATCAAGCTCATGTCAACTTTTCTCCTTCTTGTCCTGTCAGGTCTCCTTCCATTTCTCCTTCTTCGCCTAGTTAATTCTCTAAAGAAAGTAGCCAGATTGGTAAGAAGAAGAAGAAACCAAAAGAGAAGAAGAAGAACCAAAAATGGACCAAGCCTCCAACTACATCAAATGTTGGATCTAAGAAACTAGCTACGGTTAATAGTACTAGGAGTGTTCATAAGGTAGATAAGGTTAAAATGAAGAATCTGAAACCCAAATTCCCTTGCAGTCTTTGTAAGGGTGACCATTTTCTGATGGATTGCCCTGGTATTCCCAAAGTCTTAGAAGTATGTTCCTCCACATCATCGGCCCCTACTGGTCATGCCGATGATACCCTATGAACTAGTGAAGTTAAGGTTGGTAAGAAAAAGACAATTTTCAATTTCCCTTGTATGTTATACAAAGGTGATCATTATTCTCACCTTTGTCCTCGCATGGACGAGGCTTCTTCTCTTGTGGAAAAACTTCAACTTCCAAAAGGTTATCATAAGCTTTCTCCCAACCCATCGTTATTTTATGAATTGGTCAATCCGATTCCATCCCAGGTCAATCTGGTTGATCAGGTGGTGAATATAGTTTCATCCTTGGTTGAACCACTCAGCAAAGTAGATGATCTAGTTCCGTCATTGATCAGCCCCACTTTTCATATGGAAAGTAAAACCCAAGTGACTGATCCAGTCCTATCATTGGTCAGTCCCACCCTTCATCCGAAAAGTGTGAAAGTGGTCAACCTGACTATGCAATCTATTGATCCCACTCCTCCTTTGAGAAGTGTCAAAGTAGTTACTCTGGTTACTTCATCGGTCAATCCCAATCCTCCTCTGACAAGTGATAAAGTGACTAATCCAGTCCCTTCATCGATTAGTCCCACCCTTCATCCAAAGAGTGTCAAAGTGGTTTCTCTGGTTAGATCATTGGTCAATCCCACTCTTCCTCTGAAGAAATCCAAGGTGGTCGATCTGATCTCATCATTGATCGATCCTACTCTCCTATTAGAGAGTAAACCTGATTCTACCTGCATTTTTCTCGTTGGAAAAGGATCTACTGTGATGGGGGTCATCCCTCCTTCTCCTACGAAAACCCTTCCAAATAATGAGGCCATCCTCTTTGATTAGTGTGTGATAATTGGAGCTTGTCTTCCCTCTCACATGCCTTTCAAGATTACAGTAAAATTTTGTGGTCGGGATGTTCCTCATACACTGATAGATGAAGGTTTGTCCATTAGTATTTTGTCTTCTATTACTTGGAAAACTTTGGGTTATATTAATCTTGTGCCGGTTACCGAGACTTTGTTTTCTTTCAATAGAAGAACCGGTCACCCTTTAGGGATCCTTCCTCAGTTTTCGGTAACTTTGGGAGGAAAAACGGTCTTTATTGATGTTATGGTAGTCCAGGACCCCTTGGATTTTGATTTAATATTTGGGCGAGATTATGTCTATGCCATGAAAGCTATTGTGTCCACTCTTTTTTGTGTGATATCTTTCCCGCATGATGGAAGAATGGTGACTATTGATCAACTTTCATTTGTTGTCCCTGACTTGAGCATCAACCCAATAACCTCCCTATCTGGGTCTTATATGTATTCGATATCACCCCTGCCACAGGTCAATTATGTGGCACTCTCTCCCATGACTTCAACTTCTGATGATTTGGATCCAGTAGTTGAAATGGTGATCTCTTTAGTAGGGCTATTGGAGCCTGATCTCCTTACCCCTAGCGAGACCCTCGACATGTGTTCCTTCCAGAGCATTCTTCTTCCATCCAGTGAATATCTCTTGGAAGCCATGATCGAGTTTTGTCCCTCGACATGTGTTCCTTCCAAAGCATTCTTCTTCCATCCAGTGAAGATCTATTGGAAGCCATGACCGAGTTTTGTCCCTTCACATGGTATCCTTCGAGAATGTCATCCTCTTGGAATCCATCATCAAATAGATGTCATGAGCACATTTTTTCCTCTCTGCGGTAAGCTCGCTAAAAAATGAAATAGAGATCATGAGCATAGTTTCTCTCTTCTGTGGCAAGCTCGTTAAAAAATGAAACACAAGCCAAGAGCATATTTTTTGTTTCTCTATGGAAAGATCATAAAAAAATGAAACAGAAGCCACGAGCATAGTTTTTTTTTCTCTATGGCAAGATCGTTAAAAAATGAAATAGAGGCCTTTAGCATAGTTTTTCTCTCTATGGCAAGCTCGTAAAAAAATGAAACATAAATCTAGGGATTCAACCGAGAGCCTTGAGCATAGGTATTTTCCTATGTCAAGCTCATTAAAAAATGAAACAATCCCTCTCCTGTCAAGTGAAGTCTTTCGCCAGATCTCGTAGATGTCAAGTCGAGTCTTTCGTTAGGTATCATTTTTTAACCTTCATTTCATCCACCTATATCCTTTTTCTCCATCTAGTATACAAATTGGTAACAACCTCAAAGTCAGTGAATGAATTGAATCTTGTTGGGGCATGTCTCTATCCTTTGATGATCACTTTGGAGTTATGCCACTAGCTTTCAATATGGAGGCAGAGTACCGAGATTAGTCTTTGTTCTTTATCGTGCTTGTAAAAAACATGAGAATGTAACAGCACAACCTTTTATCTCTTTTTCGGGCTCGCATGCATATACGAAAAAGGAATCCCCTGGAGTTTTTTTTAAGCTCTTTTCAGACTCTCTAAACGTGAAAATATTTCTGAGTGATCTTGCTTCCTTTCCCACTCATTAAAAGGTTTGAAAGGGCATCTTTTGAGTGATAATTTATCTCTTTTTCTGCCTCGCGATACTAATATTAGGAAAAAGGACCACATTGGAGTTGTCTTTAAGTCATTTTCAGACTCTTTAAATATGAAAAACCACCGAGTTTACCCTCTATGGACTCGTTAAACAATCATACATTGAAGGGCCCATACGGGATCAAACCCTTACTTCTTCTAGTTTGTTAAACAAAGGAAGAGGAACTTATAGAAGGTGAGCTATATCTAGTATGTGTTACCCTCCTCGAGCTTGTTAAAACAAAAAGAGATACTCGTCTATCTGGATGGGGGGGAAAATTGAAAAAAGCAAGCCAAGCAGTTTTTATGAACTTTACTAGTGACCTTACAGTCGCCCTTGAACACAACATTTTATCTTTGCACGCATTTCTATCTGTTGAACCTCTGCACTGAACCAATTCTTTGAGTTTCCTTACTCCTTTGGGTCACTCGATGTAAGTCATAGTATCCATTGTACTATCAAGTTTTGGTCCCTGTCAAGTTTTTGCTGTCATGCCTCAGTGTTCAAGGGAAGTATCTGCCTCGAGAGTCAGCCATCAAAAATATATTGTTTCAATACCTGTGTCAGTCCATGTTCATTTGATCCACTGATTACATCTATGTTTCCATTTCATGTTGTTGACCGGGGATACATCAAGGCCCTCCTTCGAAGATTCTATTCCTTTCGACTTCATCACATTATCTAGGAGATAGACTTAGAAACCAGTTAGTACTTTGGGACCTGCAGGCCTCAATGGTAGGCCTCCTCACATCCAACAGTAGATTTACATCATTGACCTTTTATCAGATGATTCCACGGATGTTCGACTTCATCTCATCTATTCACATTCGCTAGAATATACTACGGTTCCTTGGGAATCATTGACATCAATGGTGATTTCCCTTGCGCTTGTTAATGGTTTACATCATTGACTGGTAATCAAGTGGTTTCTGCCATGTTCGACATCAGTACATCTATTCACATGGTTAGATTCATACTACATTGGGATTGGTAAGAAGACCCTGGGTTGAGTCATTCACTCTGATATATACTTTATCCAGGCTACGACAGAGTTTCTTTTGAGCTATGACACATATACTGTTACATATATCCACTTTGTATTGGTCGTGGCCATGTCTTGTCATATCGTAGATCCATTGTGTATTCTTTGTGGCTATGATTAGTTCATATCATAGGATTATAGATCCACATTGTATCTTCAGTGGCTACACCTTTTATCAATATAATTATGGATACGCAGTGTATTTTATGGTGGCCATACCTTGGAAGTCTTTATCACCCAAGCATAGGTGTGCTTGCCTTGGGTTTGAAACATGTCATTAATATTTGTTTGATGGTTGTGTGCATATTTTTCTAGCCTCTCTATGTCCATACCCTTTCTTGAAAAAGTATACAAAGTACTTCAATCATCATCATCTTCTGACTTCGCACTTTGGGGGCCAATCTATTACACATCAAAATTACTCACTTCAATAGTGTCTCAAGTGTCTTCATTACAAGTGTTGTAAGTGTCGCATCTTGGCCGCAAGTGTCACATATTGACCACAAGTGTCACAAGTGATGCAAACATCATACTGCCATCTTTCCTATGTTGTGCCTCTAATGACATCATAAGGACACTTAAGACACCTCAAAGACTAGTTTTGAAGAGGAGAAATCACTTGAAAAGGAGTAAAATCCTTTTTCCACTGAAAAAAACTACTTAAAAATGCTTTTTGGAAGGTAGCGCTCCCCTACCCACTGTTAGGGAGCGTTGACACTCCCTATCCTTCTTTGGGGGAACGTTGAAACGCTTTGTGCACTCTTTTGTGGGAGCGCTACCTTTCTTAGGGAAGATCCACAACTGAAGGAGAGGAATCCTCAACTTATCCCAAATATCTCTCAAGTGGTTGACCCTCTCCAAGATTGTATAATGAGGCCTTCTCATGGTGAAAGGTACATGACATGACATGAAAATATTGGAGGTATGGAACCTATGATCTCATAGGCAACATACAATACAAAGATATGGAGATTGAGAATTACACAAAACTTATGATCCCATAAGTGATATTCCAATGAATCATAATCAATGTAGATTACTTGAGAAAAGGGGTTGGACAAGGAGAGCTGGAAGAAGATTTTTCACTTTCATCAGAGGATTGTAAGAACTCTTCATTTGTTCTCATTAATATACATACATGCTTGTCTTGTTTCTTTCAAGTTTACGTTTGTTCCACATAAACTTGTCTGTAGTAGATAGATCTATATTTGGGCTAATCTCATTAGAATAGGAATCTTGTTGCATCCTTGTTTGTTCTACAGGACTTATCGAGGAGCTTAGGATCGACGATCAACTTGGACTTTGGAAGGACAAACGTCATTAACAAGGTACACATTTTTCTTCTTCCTCTTCATTCATTAGCTTAGTTAGATATAAAAGGATGTCAATGACCATTGATAGCACCCTTTCTGTATTGGTTTTAGGGGTCTAGATACCAAGAGGGAATCCTCTTGTCTGCAGGAGGATTCACCTGTAATAGCATGGTCACAATGTTCATCATGATTCAATTTTCTCTGATTCTCGATAAGCGCATCGGGTATCAACTATTGGTTATATGGTTTCCTCCTTTCTTAATGTTCACTCCCTTCACCTTTTACCGATGTCGAAGGGGATCGACTATCGATGAGGCCTATGTGTGATACTTGTCGTGACACAAATTTTCCCTTTCTCTGATATTGATGAAGATCGACGCTCAACTATCGAGGCTTTCCAAGTGTTTTCTTTTCACTTCTTAATTCCTTTCGATGCCAAATTTTAAGCGTGTCAGGTGAAGTATTCACTGGTGATTCTTTATTTAAGTGTTAAGCCTTTTAAATTCACGGGGTTTCATAGAATTGAATAAAACTTAAAAGATAATGAGATTCAAAATAACAAGAAAAGACAAAACACTTCTCATAAGGAAATCGAATTCAAACAGTGCAAAGATCAAGTGGTACCCAAAAAGAGGGAAATTGACATAGGATTTTTAGGGTGTGTTGAGTGCTCAACAAATGGAAACTTACTAGGGGAAATTAGAAACTCTGTTCCTTCCTTGAGATTAGCTAATGCGAAAGATGATTAGGAACTTACCTAGTTTTTATTAGAGCTTGTTTTACCCTTGCTTTTGGAATTTCCCCAGTTGATGTATCTGGGCCTGCCTATGGTTTTTTAACCTTTATTCCACCTTATTTTACTATAACCTTGTTCCATGCCCCCTTTTTACAAGAGTCTATTAAAGCATTAACTGGCACTAGGCCTTTTGGTTACCCTTATTTATTTTTTACGGTGTTGCTCCACTGTCGACGAGCATCCATAGCCTTGCCAGAGTCACCCTGATGTCACATACCTTTCTCCACTGCCAGCGAGCATCCATAGCCCCGGTGTAGATATATACATACCCTCTCCTACTATGCGCTCATTTGATATAGTTGACTTTTATTTCAGCAGAATGCCCTGAGTGAGTGGGAGAGGAGGACGTTTGTTATTTGCAAAAGATATGAGGTTGTTAAGGTGAAACTCACTAGATCTGTCTATGAGGTTGATGTAATCCTTTCCATCTTTCCTTCTTTCCCTTAAGATTTTACCAGAACACTAAGCAGACACTTCTGCATTTCTCCAAAGTTATTCATCTGCGTAGGTTATATAGAGAGTCCCTTGAAACAACCACAGGTTCCTTAGCGTTTCTTGTGTTTTTATGTGAGAAGAGAGTTAGGAAGAGAGTTCACTATGTCGCATGATTTTAGGTCAACCATTGTCTTGCTAAACACAATATTTCAAAAGATCATAAGCACGATTGCAAAATATATAAAAAAAAAATATAAATGCAAAAGATAAATCGACACATAAAAAATGAACACAAAAAGTTTTTTTTTTAATGAAAATATTGTTTCAGGGCTTGGCCATTCACTGCGAGAGCATCAAATTCTCTCCTCATATTCTATAGTCGATATGTGCCTAACCTAATCTTCTTGACCACCTGGAAAGGTCCAATCCATAGATTCTAAAACTTAGACTATTTTCCTTTAGGCTCATTTGCTCTGTCCCATTTCAGGACTAAGTCTCCTACCTCAAAATTCTTCTCTTTAGGTTTATGCTTATCAAACCATATTTTAACTATCTATTGGTGATCTAAGAACTTTGATTTATCTTTCTCCCTTTCTTTTTCTAACATGAGAAGGGTGTCAATTCTTTGTTGTAGGACTGATGAAGGCTATCCTCTGGAATCCTGAGCGAGTTGAAGGGATGGAAGATAAAGCCCATTCCAGAGAATGGATTCCTGTCCATATAATAGAAAGTATGGGGAATTCCCTATAACTTCCTTGGGTGTGACTCTATCTTCCCATAAAGCGTTATGGAGTAGATTATGCCAATTCCTCTGGTTGTCTACAACCATTTTTTTCAATAGCCTCACTAGGTTCTTATTAGTTGATTCTTCCACTTCATTTCCCTATGGATAATAATTTGCAGAGTATATAATTATGATTCCTTTGTCTAGGGAAAACTCTGTTAATAAGGTGGAAGAAAAATAAGTTGTATTATCAAAAAAAAGAATAGAAGGGACATCGAACCTTGTGATTAGTTGTTGTTCTATGAATTTGAATACCATCTTCTCGTTTACATGAGTCAGAGGGATGGCCTCTACCCATTTTGTGAAATAATATGTGGTAGTAAGTATGTACTTGTGTTGTTTTTAAGAGCTTGGTGTAATATTTCCTATGATATCTAACCCCCATTTCTCAAAAGGCCTAGAAACGACCACCGGTTGGAGTGGGAAAAATGCTCTCTTCTCTCTTCCAGTGCTTATTTGACAGGTTTTACAGTTTCTAGCATACGTGTGAGTCTATTTGAACAAAGTAGGCTATTAATAACCAGCTCTCAATATCTTATGAGAGGTGGTGTTATCTATGAAATGTACACAGGCAGGGCCATGATGGAGCTCCTTCATAAATTTATCTGCATCTTCACATTCAAGGCATCTTAAAAGTACCCCATCATAATTAACCCGAAAGAGTTCTGAATATATGAGGCAATATTGTGTGGATTTTAACCTGAGAGCTCTCCTTTCCCTAGGGTTGAGGTTTTCTGGGCAAGTCCCATGGTGCAGAAGGTATGTCAGCTTCGCATACCAAGACTATTTACCTAGGGAGATGTATGAACTTTCACCACACCATAATTCCATTTCATTTTCCCATCCAGGGTCTTCATTTGCTTGGTCCTAAGCTTCAGCTGCCAGTTTGCATAACCCTTGTCCTTTAACCAATTTAGAAGGTTTTATATCTAGGTCAAATTCTTGGAATATTTTCATCTAGTTCCCTCCTCTTTCCCCCATCTCTTGTTGAGTAAATAAGGATTGGACTATGGGGTGAGGCACAATTACTTTGGTATGGTTCTTGAGGATGTAAGATCTGAAATGTTTTACCGCCTTGTAGACTGCATAAGCATGTTTTTCTATGGAAGGATATTTTAGTTCGGCACCTTGAAGATTAGTGCTCATGAATGACATTGTGGCTTCATTGTTGTCATCATATTTGCGAGTTAATACTACAACCAATGATTGGTCTGAGGCAAAAGTATAGAGGAAGAAATCTTTTTTGAAATCGGGACTTCGCAACACGAGGGCTTGAGATATTGTAGTGTTAATATTTCTAAAGGCCTTATTTCATTCATCATCCCACTTAAATTGAATATATTTACAAATCATTTTTTGTAAGGGTTTCATAGTTTCCGTGAAATCAGGGGTGAATTTCCTTACAAAGTTGATTTTCTCGAAGAACGATTGCATAGATTTTTTGTTGTGGGTAATGGAAGATGAGCTATAGCCTTAATTCTTTCTGGGTCTATGTGAATGCCTGCTTGAGATATAATGTGGCCTAAAAACTTACCTTCTTTGACACCGAAAATGTTTTTCTTAGGGTTTAAGGATATGTTGTACCTCCTACACCTTTTGAAAATCTGGGTCAAGTGTTGGATGTGATCCTCTCTATTCTTTGAATACATAGTCACATAATCCAAGTACACTACTACACACTTGTTAATTAGTCCCTAAAATGCTACGTCCATGGCCCTCTGGAAGGTCTCTCCTACATTGATTAACCCAAAAGACATGTGTTTGTAAGAGAAGGTTCCCCACTTGGTTCGGAAGGTAGTTTTCAAGAGGTCTTCTTCTGAAACTAGAACCTAGTTGTAACCTAAGAATCCATCTAGTAAGGAGAAAATTTTAGAGCCAAACATGGTCTGCAGGAGTTTCTCCATTGGTGAGACTGGGTAGTTGTCTTTTTCTGAAGCTCTATTGAGTTTTCTAAAATCTACGCAAAGGCAAATCGCCCCAAATGTTTTCCTTATAGGAACCACATTTTCTACCCATGCATAATGTCTAACCTGAAACATAATTTTTTCATCTAACAATTTATTTAACTCCTAACACATGAGAGTATCCAGGGATGGGTGGTACTTCTGGAGCTTCTATTGGAAGGGTTTTACTTTAGGTTTTAAAGGGATAGTGTGTTGAATGATATGAGTATCATAAGTTTTCAAATCTTGGTAGGACCATGCAAAGACATCTTGATATTTTCTAAAAAGTTTGAGATAATTCTTCCTTTCCTCTTTAGATATCGTCTTACCAAGGTTTACATTTTTTGGGTTTTCCAGGGTTCCAAGATTTATGGTTTCATGCATAGGAGAGGAACTACTGGTCTTCGCATTTTTCAACCCCTTAAATCTTTCTTTTAGGTCAAAAAGGTTTTCTAAATTAGCTATTCCCTTCGGAATTGTGTGAGACTTTGATCTGTCAGTTGGTTGATCTAATCGGGGATCGACCTCTATTGATTGTTCCTAGAATACTTCATCGTCAATAGCCAAGTCTTTGAAATTATCTTGGCTAGTCAGAAATTTTATGATATGTGCATGTCCTTCAAAGACCTTCCAATTATAAATGTTGTTGGGCACTGATGGTTTGTAGAGTATCTCCACAGTGAGTCGAGAGGCTTCGTAATCTTCTAGATGTGACAACCTTGAGGTAGCAGTGGCCAAAGAATCAATGAGAATGTTATTTTCTCTAAGAATCATTGTAATGTTGAAATCTTCAAAATGCTCTATTAACCTGTGCACTTCCTATTGGTAATTCTTTAGGTGTGGAGAATTGCAATGTATAGTATTCATTACTTGTCTGACAATGATTTTAGAATCTCTGAAAAACCTTCAATTCTTTGACATTTAGGTCTATGGATTTCTTTAGCCTTTGTACTAGAGCTTCATACTCAGCGGTATTGTTTGTACACTCAAACTCAAGTCTACATGATAGAAAATGTTGTTTACCTTTTGGATTAATGAGGATGCACCCTACCCCATACCCTTCTTGTGATTTAGAGCCATCAAAGTATAAGGTCCAAACTTGTGGGAAAAATCTATCGACTCCTTTTTTCCTTTCACTTTCCTCTTTTCCTCATGTTTGTTCTGTGATTTCTAATGCAGGTTCTTGGCAGAAAAGGGTTTCTTCCACCATCGTTGACAATTCCTCTTGAAAAACCATTTCGTATTTTTGGGTAAGGGGAACATTAGATGAGAGATGGGAGAAGTTCCCGAAGTAGGAATCACAGGAGTAATTTCCTAGCACAGGGAAATATGTTGATGAGGGCTCGTTTAGGGTTTCTAGGTCAGTAACGATATGTTTTAGATATCTTTCCCTATTAATTCTGATCATGTTTGTGTGCCCCTTTAATGGTAACTAAAGGTGAGCCCAGTTTGTACTAAAGTATCTGTTTAACTTCTCAAACTAGTCGTGACTTAATAATAATCCATATGCTTCTAGGATATCTACTACAATGATGTTAATCACTTGTAGAAATTTAGGATGTGTTGCTATTCTGATCATTACATCTTTTATTTCTCCCATGACCTTCACCTGGGTTATGTCCTGTTGTATTACATTTTTATCTCTTTTGAGAGGAACTGCATTTAGTTTTTTTCAAATAGACAGTGGCATAACATTAGAGGATGCTCCTGAATCAACCAAACATTTATGGAGGTTTCTTTTGAAGACTTTAAATGTTAATAGGAATGGTGGGACAAAAGGTTTCCCCTTCTTATCTTTAGAGTAGGAGTTCATAGTTGGTTTATTCCCTAGATCCGTGGGAGTTATATTTCTTCTTTGGTCAGCGCTCGTTGTAGGATTTTCTACTAATTTCAAAGATTGTAATAGGAAATCCTTTTGTTTAGGGATTCTACATATGTCCATGACTATATTTTCCTTAAACTTCTTCAAATCTTCTACTATGTTGTAATCCATCTTGGGTGATTCTCACGTATGGATATTTATAGGGTTCTTACGGGAAGAAAAAGGTTCTTTCGGGTGATTGGGAGTTAATCTGCCTCCTGAAGTTTGGATAGGGGCAAGGTTGTTTGAGAATAATTGACCCCTACTTCATGTTTGCAGAGCCAAGACTTCTGTGGGTGGTTCCTGGAATTCACATAGGTCATCGGAAGGCATAGGTACATCAAGATCCCTTATCAATATGGTTGTTTATTCCAGTGGATCAACCTCTTCCTAATAGAAGATATTTGTAGTTGACCCGCTTTGTTGTTCGGTTAGGGAGACCTCATCTAGAAACCGATTGGCCATACGATTCATGGCATGCACCCATTGAGGGAAGTCTCTTTCAGAGTGGCTCTCTTGATGATATGTGTAGAAAGAGTTGGATGCTACATTTCCCAGATCGATGTTTAGGTTGGCTGGGGGAGGTTCAAGTTCTTTGAACGATGGATTTATTTTAAATAAAGGCTTATAGGGCCTTTGGCCTTGGTTTCCCTCCCCTACACTAAGCAGGTTGAGATTATTTCTTAAATAAGGAGACCTGAATTTATTTCATCCTTTCATTTAGAACTCTATCATTTTGGCTTCTTCAAAATTCTCAGCCAGGGTCTGTTTGGCATCTCTCTTCCCAAACATGGAAATAGAAGTTGGGAGAGCATTAACATATACTTCGATATGCAACTCCTAAGTAGGTTTAGCTATGGTCTGGAATTTATTTAAGATAGTTGTGAATCTTTGGTTGAAGTCTTTGACCCTTTCCTTCAAACGCATGGTGGCGGAGAACAACTCATCAATCAAAGCTCATGTAGTAGTTTCTTCTGCAAATTTATCCAAAAAACATTTTTGAAAATTTGTCCAATTAGTTATGGATCCTACAGGTAAGTTAAAATACCATGTGGAAGATGAATTCTCAAAACTCTAGGGGAAAATCCTACAAACTACCTCTTCATGTTGGACATTCATAATTATGATAGCTAGTATGAATTTCTTGATATGGTCTTCTGTCAAACCTGAGGTTTTAGGGTAAAATCTAGGAAGTAAATTCTCTGGATGTCAAGGAAGGTTATGTACTCGTCCAGGGATGGCCAAATCATCTATGTCCAACCAAGGTTGATTGTTTTCAGGTGGGTTTCCCCTTTCTTTATCATGGTCATGGTGATCTTCCATATCTTCATATCCCGAAACTGAACGTTTTGAGTTAAACCCTTCTTCTTCTGAAAAATCATCCATCTCAGAGATGTTGTTAGCTAGCGTTTCAGGGATTAGATTAAGAGGATGTTCAATTTCGATGAGAAAGAAATCTATCAGGTCTTCTACTGTGTGCAAAAAAACCCGGTCGGGGGTATCGACCACTAGTCTGCTTACTTGTTTTCTTTGAGGAAGTCTCGGAGCTAAAGACAACGGACCTATATGTTGGTCATACGATCTTGTGATTCTTCTGAATTGATTCATTTCCTCCTAAGGGAGAGCATAAGGTATGTTCGAGTATAGGCATTCTTCCTCATCTTGGGGTGAGTTACTCGTTTCAAGAGTACTCAATGTTTGTGGGTTGTCTTGGGAATGACTAGCCATGCATGTGGGGATTTTTGAATCTACAATCTATCTAAGATATTATATGAAATATGTAATCAACCATTCATTCTTCACGTCCTCCTTCTAGCACCAATTATGTTGATGGGTTCTAAATCCCTTTAACTCAACAACAGGAACCAAACCTGCCACCGAGGCCCAATTAGACTCTGTAATGCCACCAAGGCCCAATTAGACTTTGCAATGTTTAATAGTGGAATGGTTCTCCAGATTTCACAATTCGGCTAAAATAATCGATGGGATTTACATTTTCTTATGAAGTCTTTCTCCTTCGATTCATAAGTTCTCTTTTTGTATTTTCTCTTAGGTGGGACTGATATAAAATAGGGCTGGTATAAACCAACCAGGAGACAAAATAGGAACAAACTTAACTACTGAAGAAGAGACTGAGCTTGGGATAACCGTTACACTCTAGCATGCAGGCAGTGATCGTCTACCACATGCCTAGTACTAATACGTTAACCATGTGAGTACTCCAATTAATGACTGAGATAAAAATAATTAGAAGACAACATGCATGTAATAAACGATGGCAAGTAAAATAATTCACTCAACTCTAATCATCAATCACATAGTAACACAAAGATTCATTTTCATGATTAAAGAAAGAATTGTAAAACATTGCATCAGATAAATTATCAATAGATTTAATAGCTCTTACTCGTTTCTGCATCCATTCATGAGACGAAATAAGAAATAATTATTTTCCACATCCAATCATGCATGCATTTGATGAAAATGTAAACTTGTCTCTGGTCCAAAAGGACTTCTCAATTAAAGGAAGATCCCAAATAGTTCTTAACAAAACCAAAAATGAGATTTTCTTGCAACAACCATCAACCCTTAACTATTTGGTCGATGTTCTTATTTATAACATAAAATTAACTAAAAATAAAAACTAAAGTGCAGATAAGAAAAACAAATTTCTCCACATGGTGTTTTCTTCTATTAGTTCCTTTATGAGTCATCTCAAGATATCACTTAAGAGGGTGAGTCTTCTCATACTCCAACCACTTAATGAACATATCTTCCCAGGTGTTGGCGTATGGGAATCTATGTTGTTCGATCGGGTTCGAGTGGATCTCTCTTATCTCTATCGCATGCGCCCTGTTATAACCCTATAATTTAAAGGATCAACTAGTGACTGAAATTTTTATCCTTGTAATGTTTTTTTTTGGATTTCAAATAATGTTTCATCATGCAAATGATTTGAAAAGAAAAGGAAAAGAAAATAAAAGAAAAGAAAAAGAAGAAAAAAAAAACTTAAAAAATGAAAAGAGGATAAAAGAGGGAATAGAAGAAAAAATGAACAAAGCCCCATGCAATAACAATGAATTGAGCCATATATTTAAACATGGTCAGGTCCTTTTGAATTGATGTTGATAGGATTAGTGAATAAGCTTTCCTAAACTGTTTAATCTTAACCAAGTAGATAGGTTAGCTAGTGAATAAATTTGATTAGATTGTTCGATCCTGATCAAATAGCCCCAGGATAGAGTAATTTCTTAGCCCAATAGTTTAATCTGGGATAAAGGTGTAGGTAGGTAGGATAGAACAAAGGCTAGCCATCTTTAACTTCAATAAAGTTTGTATGGTGTTTGAAGAAAATGTATGATTCTGATGTTTGAGGTGTTTTCCTAACCCCATGGTGACAAAAGCAAGGGAAGAAGTGCACAAAACCCACAAAAAGCACTAAGCCTAAGTTCTGTTGCACATTTTTTATCGTGCCTGAAGATTAAAAATGGAGCATAGATCTATGATAGAGCTATTGGCGCCTATATCTATGACTAAGATGATTTTCCGGACTCCCGGGATCGTTCTACTTTTAACGGT